>JBAMBO010001625.1:0-390700 GCA_037044535.1 Lordiphosa magnipectinata
TGTACAAATATAAATTCAACGAGAGCGTAAGTTAAAGTCGGCTCTAACCGACTTCGATATACCCGTTACTCATGGAAACAAATGTTTATTATCCTTCCTGTATGCCTGAGGTGGGTCAGCCGAAAAGTATGCAATATTTTTTAACTCGGCTATTTATTATCCGCCAGATATTAATAGACATTTGTCAATTACTAAATGCAACATAAATGACTCCAAATTCATCACGATAAACAGATCAGACAACAAAACTTTTGAAAACGTCATCAAGCCCGACTATTACATACTCTGCACCCTTAATGTCGCAGCTCGAATTTGGTCACGAGTCAAACGGCCAGTTAACACACAACGCACAACGCAGTGCGCTCTCTAAGTCTCCACTCTCTCTCTCTCTCTCTCTCTCTCTCTCTCTCTCTCTCTCTCTCTCTCTCTCTCTCTCTCTCTCTCTCTCTCTCTCTCTCTCACTAAGATTGCTGCTGAACGCAATGCTTAGGTTATGGGTGGGGTGGGTGGTGGGTGTTAACTGACCGTTTTTTGCTCATAACTTGAGTATCGTTCATCCGATCTTTATCATTCCTTCAGCAAATCAATAAACAATTTTGAGTACTAGATATCTCTAGAAAGTACGAACCATCTATCATCAAAACTGTAGGAGATATGACGTTTTTTCCAAATTGCGGGGGCGTGAGGGGGCGTGGCAAAAATTGAAAATAAACTTGATCTGCGTGCAGACAATAGGAGTCTACATTTCAAATTTGGTTGCTCTAGCTCTTCTAGTCTCTGAGATCTAGGTGTTCATACAGACAGACAGACGGACGGACGGACGGACGGACGGACGGACGGACGGACAGACGGACAGACGGACATGGCTATATCGAATCGGCTGTTGATGCTGACCAAGAATATATATACTTTATATGGTCGGAAATGATTCCTTCTGGCTGTTACATACATTTGCACGACTTTAGTATACTCTTTTACTCTACGAGTAACGGGTATAAAAATGGCCGCGGCTGCATTAATTGTTTGTATATTGCTGGGAGAAGGCCGTTGGCGAGGAAGACATAATCGTAACAAGAGTTTCAGAATAAAGCAATTCACTTTTGATTGCTGATAAAGCGTAAGCTACCTTCTCTACCGCAATATCCGACTGCTTTCCTATATGGCATTACTGCCTCTTCCTTCGGAGTTGTGTGTTTCCACCATAAAATCCTAAAAATTTTTAAAGATCAAAATAAATGTAAAAAGCGTCCTTCAAAATTTCACCGCTTTCAACTTGTCTTCCATTTTGTAGTTTGAAATTCTCGCCGATATACTTTAACGAAAGGTTTTTCTCGATACTTCATTGAATTAACCACATATATCATATTTTATTAATTTGCTAATTTGTCCACATAATCTTGTTAAATTTATACTTCATTTTGAAAAGAAAATTACAACTCTGAAAATATTATTGTCATAATTAGAATAAGTTGGCAGGTTTGCTCATTGTTGCTTTCTGCTGCTCTCTGACTTTTGCATTGTTTTGGTGGACAATATTTTAAAATTTCAGTTTTATTACTGAAAACCCATAAAATCTTTCATAATATGAATGCAATTCGATCAGTTAAGCAAGCATTCAAGATTTGTTCCACATTATTATATTTGACTCAAATCTGTTTATTAGCTAAACATAGACCAAATGTCGCCACGAAATTCGCAATCGTAACTAAAAGTAATTGAGGTAATTTCCAAAGCAATTTTTTTATATCGTGAAAGCAGTTGTTAAATTTTCAATTACCCAAAAAATGTTTGTTCATAAATTTTTAAAAACAAGAATAGGGAGGATCATGAAACAGCTGTACACAGTCGACCAGCCTCCTTTGTGGTGTGTGTGCCTTGTTTTTAAAAAGTTATGAACAAACATTGCAAACCTGCTAAAAGTTCTATGAGATTAATTTTCAAAAAGAGGTCACTAAAACAGTTAATTCTAATTGTAATTTCGATTTACATCCCAATAAGTCCTGGCACATTATAAATATTTCAAACAATTCGTAGCGCCATAATTTTGTAATCATCTGCCCCATTTCTCCCCAACTCGCCTACAATTCCAAAAACTAAACCAAACTCAACTTAACTACTTTAGTCAAATTTCAATGATTTGCTTGTACGAAATAACAACTCGTCGAACAACAAATTCAAAACATATTTGAGCTGAACCAACAACAACCACACACAACGATGATGTGAAACAAGCCTTTCTCTCATATGGAGGAGGCCCCCCCCCCCCTCACCCTCACCATAGCAGCTCAATCTCTTCACTTGCCCCTGGCCATTGCCCGGTTGGGTTTTGTGTAAAGTTTTCAATGAACGGCAGAGGCAAGTGGTACAAGCCAGGAGTTAGTTTTTGGATTCGTGCCTTTACAATGCAAAAACTAACAACGCCCAAAACGTGATTTTCGCAAAATTTTCACACACACACACACACACCGGCAGTGAGGGAGAAAGGAAGAGAGAGCGCTGCCAATTCTAGGGAAGAAGTGAGGAGAAAACGCAAGATAAATCCAAACAAAATTACACGCTGTGGAAAAACGTGCTAGAAAAATGAAGCGCGAAATCAATAATAACACCCACAAACACACACACACACAGAGAGAGAGATAGAGGGTGAGAGAGAGAGGGGGGGGGGAGAGGGTAGTACTGGCAAAGACAACAAACCGAAAAACCTACGTGCCACATCAGGCTGCGCTTTTGTGCTGTCACGCACACTAATGCAACAATAATGGCAGCGAGAGGGCCAAGAAGAGTTTGTCAAACAAATCAGCGCAACTAATTGATTGGATCCCATGTACCCATGGAACATGGCAACATGGCAATTTAATGGCATTTAATGACAGCCAAACCCCAGACGAGATAAGTCCAGCTTAAGCTTAATCGGAGACTGGAACAGAGCTTTGGAGACAAAAAGATAGTGTTTTATCCCTCTCCTACTGAAATACTTGATGTAAGACTGTTGTAAAACTTTTGCAATCTAAATTTCAACCGGTTTGAAATCGCCAAAATTTTGCGAAAGTGAAAAGGTTGGACATTTGGGACTATTTAAAGATCCAAACCAGCTTTATTAGTTTGAAGTTTTAAGTAGTTGAATGTGTATTACATTGGATCCATTCCTGATCATCCTTACGATCATATGTCAAATGCCTCGTATGAAGCATTAATCCCTCAACCACCGTCACCTCAACCACCGTTACGAAGGGTTGATTGTTACGAGTACCAAAGGAGCGGAAGGTATTTTGGATAGGTGGTGGCTTTTTCCTGGTCTGCGTTTGACACAAAAACCAGATTAAAAGATTATGTTGCAAATTAACTTGAGGGCGGTCGCTGGTTTCGACCTTCTCGAATGTAGGAATGTTGTGCCACGCCCATTTATTTATTATTATTATGAAAGATTTTTCATATTTGATGACATTTGCACACCCTCCAGCGTGTGGCGAAAGTGAAAGTGGTCAGAGAGTGAGAGTGAGGATGAGGATGAGGGTGGTTGCTGTTCCTTGCACTTGCACAGCTGCAATCCCCCGTTACGATTGACGTCTAATTCAATTTATGCCTCGTGCAAGTGGAACACACACATCCATACATACATCCATACATCCATATATATTTATACATTTTAACAACCACGACAACTCTGGCCACGTGGCCAGTGGACGACAACCCGCTGGGTTTTGTATGATTTTTTTTTTTTTTTGGGAAATTGCTTTACGCTGGCCATGTCTGTTGATTTTTTCTTTCTTTCATTGGTCGCGCGCAATTTCCGTTATTAGCTCGATTGATTTTATATGGCAAAAATATTTTTGAGAAAAAAAAAAACTCAATAAACAATCACCCTTGGGTGAAATCTTGCAGCCAGCAGGTGGTCCAGGAACTACTTTATATGGTAAAAGGTTTTGCTGCGGGGAGGTTCTTTGTGACGAATTTATAATGTAAGTTCTGAATCTGGCATGGAGTTAAAAAATTTGGACTAGGGATCGCATGATGACGAGATCAAACTTACTTCCCCGCAACCAACGTTAGTCTTAAGAACGGATAAGAAATTTTCAAATCTCTTAAATTTATTCAAAATTTTACTTACATATACATATCTGAGTAAAAGAAGGACGCAGAAGGATGCATTTAATAGTAATTATTCTGACCTAATAAAGTCTATTCACTTTTTTAAGAAAATATTAAAAAAAAAGGAGTGGATGTCATGGGGCGCCCGATACGAGCGAAGCCCTTTTACGACGACAAATTTGATTGTAAATTTAACTGTTAAGTCGCTGTTTAGTCACTGCTAATTCACTGTCAAGTCACTGTCAAGTGATTGTCAAGTCACTGTTCAGATACTGTCAAGTCACTGTTAAGCCACTGTCGAGTTAGTGTTAAGTCACTGTCAAACCACTGTTAAGTCACTGTTAACTCATTGTTAACCCACTGTTACCCCTCATTCCACCCCCGCACCCTTCCACTCCACACACCCACAAACACACAACCCACCTGCTGCTACTGGAAATGGTAAAAGCGGTTGACTTTGCAAATACAAAATGCAAAGACAAGGCGTACCAAAAAAAAAAACCTGTCGCAAAGACTAAATTTTTTTAGTTTTAGTCTCCCAGTCGAACGTCCCTAAAATAGCTTCGATTGATCAGAACTTTGGGGGGTACAGAGTATGTTATAGTCGGGCTTGACCGACTTTCTTTCTTGGTTTTTCAATAAAGTACTCTAAGTACTATAATTGGTTCATTTGAGCTTAAAAAGAATGCGAAATTTTGCGTTAAATATAAAGTAGACAAAATAAGTTGTGTATTTAGCTTTCGGCTGTTTATTCAGGGCGTTGAGATTGCGTTCGCCCCTCGTATGTCTTTTTTTTTTTTTTTTTAACATTTCAAGAATTCCACGTGAGTTTAAAAGTTCCGCTTGTAAACCAGCTGTTTTTGTCAACGTGGCATTGTGAGTGTCAAAAAGATGCCGATTTGTCAATTGAAACTGCAAAATTTTTAAGAAATGATGCCAGTGGAAAGGTGCTAGTAGAATATTCTAAGAGCATATTCAAAGTCATTGATTTATGTAGATCAGACACACAGACGCGAGCCGTACTTATGACAGTGTGTTTCGGTGAGCACAGAAAAGCAAATAAATCAGCGATTGAGCCGTGCCTAGGCTTGTGCCAAGATAGCAAACAGCTTTTCAGTCGCTGGCCAGTCGTCAATGAAGTAGGTCGGAGCTGGTTTTCGTTGCTTATTTTCGCACACCTCGCTCTTCTTGACAAACCCTGATGTAGATGTACACTGAGAAAAAAAAAATCAATCTAAAATCTAGGTTGAAATTCTTGTTTTCGAGATTGTTAAACCTTGAAATGAGCTTAGAAATCTTAAAAACAAGATTTATCATTTCGCAATTTATCCAGCATTCTACAGTTTTCTGTAAAGATTCAGTTGAAAAATTGTATGACAAATATAGATTTATTTTGTAAAAAAAATTAACAGTTTTCGGTTGCAATGTAACCCACGCCTCCTGGGAATCGAACCAATACCTCTTCGTTCTAAGACAAGTTGTAGTCATTGGCACGGCCGCTCAGCTGACTTTACCATCGGGTGTCTATTGTAAGGGGCAACCAGTTGCTTTATAAGAACTCAGCCTGCAAAAATCTCGGCTCTTATACTGCAACTGGTAGAGCCTAACAGTTGACGCTCGATGGTAAAGCGCAGAAGTTCAAGTCCAGTAGCGGCGGATTAATAATTTACATTTATATAAGTTTTTTACACCTAAAACAAACAGAACACAGCACAACAGAAGGCATGAGAAAACCTGAGTGTTTCGCTTCGTTTTTCTTAAGCAACGCAGTAAAACTCAGGGGTTGTTGTTGTAAGCGTTAACCATTTGGGTGACGTCATGCGGCAGTCTTCGGTTTCCGCTTTTCTCCTTACGAACTCAGTACTACAGATGTACCAACTTTGTATATCGTTGGAAGGAAGACATAAGCAGTGTTGCCAGAATATGAGGTGCGAAAGTTGCTAAATTTGCAAAAAATTATTGCTAGAAATAGTTAAAAATAAAAAAAAAGTTGCTAAAAGTCAAAACTTATAAAATTACTGTTTTTAGAAATGATTTCCAAAAAAAACAATAAAAATACAAGTTAAGACTACAAAAATACTTCAACTGCGGTCTGCAAACAGTTGTGGAGACAGTATTTTCAGGTTATTTCGAAGTTCGAATCGAACCTGAATCACCACACAAACAATCATAAAATAGATTAGTTCTAAACAAAAATTTTGCAAGTCTCAGTTTTGAGCTGATCTGAAGGGAAAGTTGTGAATTCGTCATAATCAGGAAATGCATCTTCTGTGAATTTTTGGCTCGTTAAAATGTAACCTTAAAATGTTGCCGACAAGTTATTGTTTCGAAATAATATTAAACTATACAAAAAAACTTAAAATTCTTTCAACCATCCTTATGCTTTAAACAGGGCTACACACCGGTTATAAACCGAACCTTAAATGAAACCAGGGTAGAGTAAAATGCTGAGCCACAGCCTGTTACGAATCTTATTTTTCGGTTCGGTACAACAAAATTAAGGCCATCTTAAAAAATTGTTGTTATCGTTTCAATATTATGCGACAAAGAATCCTAATCGCCACGAAAGTATAGTGGATTCTTATTACAAATTCTAAAAAGTCGTTTAAGATAAACAATAAAATCAGCACCCACAATAAGCTTTGTTTTTTAGATCCCTGATTATACGTTCAGAAGATGACTAAAGTTATATCTCCAATTTTAACGCTTATCAAAGTGATTTATATAATATAGAAACGACTAAATCGAACATGAAACAATTTAAAGCTATTACGCTAGCTGTCTTTAAGTACCATCCAATGAACTCTTAGTTTTTAGGTCCCTAAAAATTATTTTGTCTAAACAAAAGTACAGAAATTCTGAATATTACTCACATAAATTTCGTTTCTATTTAATTTAAAGTTGAACCAAACCAGAGATCGAACCAATTTGAAACTAAAATTTTGCGTAACATTACCATTGCACTATGGGCAAAAAGTCCGAAAATTGTGCATAAAGTATTTTTTTTTATATTTTAAATACTCAAAATTGAATGTGTTTTCCAATTATGCATACTCAACTATAAAACTGTTCCGAAAAAATTTTTAAAGCGTACGGTTTGAAATTGCCGCGCAAACAAAGTCAGCTTACTAAATGCATGCCTGAACTTTCGAAATGCAGCCGTGAATGTCGATGAACTTTGCGCGTTTGTTGTGGCTTTTTCTTTAAAGTGAAGACAATTTGGAAATATGGCAAATAATCGTACAGGTATGTAAATTCAACGTTCTATGTTAGTTTTTATATGTTCTGTATGTTTTGTCGTGTATCGTCAATTGTTGTTGGAGTATTTTTACAGCTCAAATTTAACAAATGTAATTGTGTTCTGTGGTGTGTAACTTATTTGCCGCGCGCGCTTGCGAGCAACTAAAACTGGTATGTTTTTCGTAAAAGTATATCGAATACGGTGTTAATAATATTCTTTGCCCGTTTTTGCCCGTTTTCGACAATAATGACATATTGCAGCCGAATATGAGTTTTGCCGCTTAACACTGCTGGAGGTTTGGGACAACAATGGACGCGACGACTCTGCCGTAACGAATTGGATGTTGGAGAAAATGAAAATAAGTCAACTCAGCAACTCACACGTTAATTAAATTGAGCAAAAAGTTTGCAGTTTTATCACGCATATTAAGAAATATTTGCCTAAATGCAACCGTATGTTGTCAAGGTTTAAAGTTACTCACTCAAGGTGGCTTTCGCAGGCGATTATTATAACCTTGGATGAAGAGCTTAAAATGGGTAGACCAACGATAAGCTATACACAGGCTGGAATGCGTTTGAAACATAAATTAGCAAATGATCTTGCATCGGACACTGACTTTTCAACGCAGCACTTATTACATGCTGCTTCTGTTTCGCGAAGAAGGCTAAAGAGGATGATTTGTTTAGCGCATTAAAAGTCGTCAGGGAAGAAGAGACAGGGAACACGACAGGAGGCCGGAAATCTCAGGTGATTATTCCCCTTACCCCTGAAGAAGCATTGGAATTTTTGTTAGAAAATGGACTTACCAAACAGCAGTATATCAATATGCATCATCTTAATAAAGCTCATGGCTGCAACATTTTCCCCCCATATTCAGCACTTCAAGAAGCTAAAACGATTTGCAGACCAACTCAAACAGAAATTTCTGAAAATTGTGCGCAGGTTTCAATGCAAAACCTTTTCGACCATACAGCCAAAAGAATATTTGTCCTGCAAAAAGAGGTTATATCTCAAATGGAAAATGTTTCACGTTGCACATTAATAGTATGCTACGGATTTGATGGGTCTACTGGCCAAAGCCATCTGCTTATATAAGCAGAAGTTTCGATCAGAAGAACTTGCTTCCCTGGATCTATCCCTTTTTGTCAGCACTATGATACCATTAAAATTAATAGATGCAAATCAACGAATTATTTGGAATAACAGAGCTCCACAATCTGTTAGGTTCTGCAGGCCACTTAAAATTGAGTACGCAAAGGAAAGAGATGAGAAAATATTAAGAGAAAAAGAATGTTTGGATATGCAAGTCGCCGGTTTGAAGGATTTCATATAAAGAAAGGAAGGCAAAAAAGTTGTCATTACCTATCATCAACCACAAATGACACTTATTGATGGTAAAGTACTTAACGCTTTAACTGGTACGTCATCAAGTCAGTGCTGCCCAATATGTGGGGTCAAACCTAAAAAACTCCTCGAGACCATTGATTTTCACTCCGAAGTTTTTAAGCCAAGGCCAGCGACTCTAAAATATGGTGTCAGTCCATTGCATGCCTGTATTCGATTTTTTGAATTTGTATTGAACGTGTCCTACAGGCTTAAAATTCAAAAGTGGCACATCACCCAGTCTAACAAAATCGAAATGATGACTCGCACACAAACACACTCTTAATGCCGAATGTCCCACACGGAATTGGAACTAGAAGAAGAATACATTCTCACTGGACATGAGAAGTTGGCTGACAAACCACACATCTGTTTTCCGCATAAGCCGAAATCGCTCTGACTTCATAATTTTTTTCGTTTTCTCTCTATTGTTTGGTCAACGTTCATCAAGCATTCGGGTCTAACTTCGTTTTTCTACTTTGTGTTCGATCTCCACTACTAAGAGAGTTTGAACCGTTTCACGATAGCAGAGAAACTAAACGTATGTTTTTTTCATGCACACAAATGGACTTATTTCATGCAAAAAATTATGTAGTGTCTATTTTCGTGCCACCAAATGTATTTACTTTTGCTGCAAAAACCGACTGGGTACTCGTGTATTTCACACAGACGCAAGTCAAACCTATAAGTGTGTGAGTCGGTGAGCGTAGAAAATCAAGAATATCGTTTATCAATTACATTGTTCTGTCCTCTCTTACCTAGGCTCCGATAATGTTCAGCATCTCTTTTTGTGCCTCAGTTCAGAGCAAATTTCAATGAAAGAAAGTCTTGTGTAATTTCTATACAAACAACCAAATATATGCCCAAGTTCTTCCTTTATCTCTCACAAATTCGAGCGTGTTTCGGTGTAAATAATTAATTTGCAAGTGACAGCAATTAAAGCCGCTATTCAAACTGGCCAAAAACTGTAAATATTTAATAAGCCCATAAACATGAAATTGAAGCTTAAAATCACAAACCCACAACAGCCTGGCAGAAAGTGCTGTTTGATGGGGTGAGGGAGTAGGCTGACGAGGAAGGGGGAGGCGGGGTGCGAAGGTGGAGGCGGAGGTTTGACAAACAAAAGCAGCATGCGGCGCGGCATTTACTGATAATGACGTTGGGCTCTTGGTTGCTGGTGGCGTCGCAAAATTATCAACTCAACGAAAAAAGGAAAAAAAAAAAAAAAGGGCCAGGCAGAAAATCGCCCCTTAATAATATTAATTCCGCCGTCATAACAAAATTTAGCGTGGCGACGACGCAGCCAACTCTGGAAAAGGATGAACCAGAGCAGTGAAAAATGCTTTGATCATCCGCTGACGCTGACGTTGACGTTGCGTCGCCATCATCTGCCCACGCTTTCGATGTAGTCGTCGTTCTTGCTGCTCCCTCGGGGTGTTATTAGTCACATGAGGGGGGGAGGGGGGATGGGCAACGGGGATGTGAATGGTGCGCTTGGATTACCTCGGTTTCATTTTTCGCAGAATCATTTGCCATGAGAGCGCGTAACTGATAGCTGATGCAGACTAGGTGGAATACCATCAGAAATTCAAGTGAAAATGCAGGTACAAACTAGTTAGAGCATGACTTAATTGTTGTTTTTAGCGCCCGATAAACCTCCTTTTTTTCGGTCTTTGATGTAATTAGAAATCTCTTATTTAGAGTCAAAATATGGCGTGGTGTTGCCTTGCAGCTTGAAGCTTAAAGTCGTTGCAAAATTGAAAATCCCCTGCTTTAGTTTTTGTTTTATTTCTGGATGAATACCAATAGTGATTGAATACCAAATTTTCACCCATCATTTCGTGTCGCTTGCCATATTGACAATGTAAACCGGAAATCTGGCTCCAAAAAAAAAAGTCGAAAATAAAAATCTTCTGCATCAGTGACATTTTTTTCCGGTTTGATTTACTTTACTTTAATCTGAAAATCTTTTTTCTTTTTTTTTTGGGACCGCTCTTATCAAAAGGGCGAAAAAAGCGTTCATTGTGTGCGCGCGAATATATCAGTGTGTGCGTATGTGTGTGTGTGTGTGTGTGTGTAGGCGAAATTCATCAAAATCCAATCAATCTTTCATTTAAACATTTTCATTTCGGCTCGTTGCGTTGCGTGGCGTGGCTCACAGCATTCGCATTGAATGAAAATCTATACCCAGGGACAGGAGAAGGAGAAGGAAAAGGCAGGCCAGGCCGGCCAAGCGGTAGGCAAAAATGGCAAAACAAAGAAAAATACGCAGTAAAGCGCAAATATTTGCGCGTGTAAAAACGAGGGATGATGCTGATGATGATGATGGGAACGGGGATGCGAGAGATAGAGCGAAAAATTGCACTAAGACCGCAAAATATTTCCACGAAATGACAGAATTTCAATTTTGGAATTTCCAAAAATACACAAAATTGTAGGCCATCAGCCAAATTAGTTCACTGGCCAGGCGGAAATAAACTTTGTCCATAAACAGGCCGAAAATGAAAGTGAAACTTGAAATTAATTCCAGCTCAAAATCCCATCCCATTCCCCATTGTCTATCCCCGGCCCACAGAAAATGATGAGCCTGTATAAATACTTCGGAACGCAAGCAAAATGTTGGCATAAATCATCTGGCCAATACAATTTTATGACGCATCCCCAAACAGAATTCTCTTTTTTCATCTTTTTGCTTTTTGTGTGCAAATGCCAAAGTAAAGAGAGAGAGAGAGACAGATATGGAGAAGGGGGTGGAGCATGTTTACCGTTATGTATTTAAAGCTTAATCCCAGCCAAGAAAAGCATGAATTTATAATTAAAAGTAAATTAAAAGTAAATAAAAACAAACGCGCGCAAGGGACAAAGAAAACAGCAACAACAACAACAACAAAAAGTATCTTAAAGATACAACACCAAAACAAGTTTGGCTGGCCATAATGAGCTGAGCGCCGAAACAGGATGAAAGGATGGACAGTTGTACACTAGGGTGACGTCAGGACGTCGACCATAAGGCGACAAAAGTGTGATAAATATTTATTTGTATTAATCATCGAGCAACTTGGGGTTTTTTTAGAACATCTCATCAGCAGACATACGACTCAAATGATCCAAGGGGAAGCTACTTTTCTAAAGAAAAACTGTTTAGAATCTAAATTTTCTTAGTGTATTACTATCTAAATGGTTTTACTTTTTTCATAGTGTACTACTATCTGAATGGTCCAACGGAGAAAAGGGTTATATGATAACACAACGGGCCTTCATTGGCCTAAGTGAAGATATGGGAGCTCTACCATTGCAACCTAACCTAAACTACACATGGCTGACAACTCCACAAGAACAGTGGGGACTTTTGGAAACAACACTTAAACTTGAACAACAAATTGCCAAAGCTCATGTAACGTTGACCACACACTATTTAAAAGAATACCGTCCACTACTAAAAACGAACCCTCTTCCTTGAAAGAGCCCCTTCATGAAAGTAAAGCCATTGCAAGAACAAAACTACGTTCAAGCATCTGAATATATAATCTATGTATATATCGATATCCGGCTCGGAGGAACATGCAAAAGTAGGAGAGGGCAAATGTCCAACGTAAGGCACATGGGTATGTAAGATTTTGTCGAATTAGCTGAGTTATTGCGGATTCTCGTTATCGTGGCAGCGCCTGCAATACTTGAGAGAGTATTTAAAAAGAAACCTCTTCCCTTAACGAGCCTCATTTTAAGACTAAGACCATGTCTTAGTTCATGTGGGCTTGTCCGAGTATTCGAATTCATGACCTATAACGACATCCGGCTCGAAGGATCAAGTAAATGTAACGGGTCAGACTTTTAACGATGAAACTGGGGTATGTAAGGCAGCAGTGCCTAACTAAAACGGTGTTTTTGGTGCATGTGGCCTTGTCCGAGCATCCGAATTCATGGCCTATAACGACATCCGGCTCGAAGGACCAAGTAAATGTAACGGGGCAGACTTTCAACGATGAAATTGGGGTATGTAAGGCAGCAGTGCCTAACTAAAACGGTGTTTTTGATGCATGTGGCCTTGTCCGAGCTTCCGAATTCTTGACCTATAACGACATCCGGCTCGAAGGACCAAGTAAATGTAACGGGTTCGATTTTTAACGATGAGACTATGGTTTGGTGGTGGAAGTAAAAAGTAAGTTTAATTCGTTGTTTTTTAGAACCAAACTTGGGGGTGATCTGGGATGCTGATGCATAACAAAACAAGTGAGAAAGTCGGTCAAGCCCGACTATAACATACTTTGTACCAGTTTATTTGCTCCCTACTATAATAATATAATACATCCAAGGAGTCACGCGGTTATCGTGCAATACTTTTATTATACGCTCTTTACTAAGTTTCTCTCTCTCCCACTCTCTCCCAAAGATTGTGTTTGTTTGCATACAGTGGTGGTTGGCGTGAATGGCGAGGGGGTATGGGGTGTCGGCTAACTTTTTTTGCTCATAACTTGTGTATCGTTCATTCGATCTTTATCATTTCTTCAGCAAATCGATAAATAATTTTGATTACTAGATATCTCTAGAAGGTACGAACCATCTATCTAAAAAACTGTGGGAGATATGAAGTTTTTTGCAAATTGCGGGGGCGGGAGAAGGCGTGGCAAAAATTGAAAATAAACTTGATCTGCCTGCAAGTATAAGAAATATATGTCCTATACATGTCAAACCTCTATCTCTTACCATCTCTGGTAACGACAGACAGACGGACATTTCTATATCGACTCGGCTGTTGATGCTGATCAAGAATATATATACTTTATACGGTCGTAGATGATTCCTTCTGGCTGTTACACAAACTTAACTTTAACTTTTGCACAACCTTAATATACTCTGTGTACCTTTGGTACAGATTACAAAAATTGAGCTCAAGTAATAGCAATGCGCAAAAGTTTTTATTTTTTTCTTATAACAGAGATCAAAAGTACGGACCATTTGTCTTTAAATGGAAAATCTAAGACAGAAATTGCTAAATCAACCAACTTTATTCTTCTGTGTTTTTTGCATCTTGCATCCCTTAATAATTGCAGGATTTTGCTTAGGATGCTTTTCATTTGTTAAAGTTCAATTGCTCTGTAACCAGCCATTTTGTAACCATTTGACTACATCCTATTCTCTTTCTAAATTTTTACAGTTATTACCAGCTTTTCTTAGTAAAAAATACATATGTAGTAAAGGTGTGGACCATAAATGGATCGGCTTCATAGTTTACAGACAGACAAACAAATATTCTCAGAATAATTTTATCTATGTTGCTACGGATTTGCTCCAAGAAAATGGTGTCAACGCATAATCAGATGTTGACCTCTCGCTCTAGTTTTTTTTCTCTCTCTCTCTCTCTATTCCTGTCACACAGCGAAATTTAAATATCTAACAAGGATAAGGGGCCACATTAAGCATAAGACGAAGATGGCGCCCCAAAGTAGGTTAATGTGCGACGTAGAGTGTCGATAAAAATATATTGGCAGCCCCCAAAGATATGGGCAGACTTCAATCTGTGTGTCGTCTAGGCAGCTGAAATTTAAAATTCTAATTGCTCTATGTCTCTCTGTGTGTGTGTGTGTGTGTGTGTAAAGGTAGTCTCGCCCCTCTTTGTCAAGCAAAATGAATAAAACATTAAATCGGATTATAGAATTTTGCATTTTTCGAAATTAACATGTTTATCCTGGCAAGAGGAATTTGAATTCGAAGCATTGCTGTTACATACCCACCACCCCCCACACATACACTGTCACACCACAAGCCACCCGATAAACCACATTGGGCAAACATTGCAACTTCTTGTGCAGATTTTAGCCCCCAAAAAGTGTCGTTGACTCGAGCAATTAAAATTTGAATCGGGTTAAGCATTATGTAAGCGCCTCGTTGAGGTGTGAAGCCAACAAAAAGAACTTGGCCTGACTAACTTTTTCGCTTGCCAAAAACTTTGGCCCGGCGATAAAAGTTCGATAAGCAAACGTACGTAGTATTTGCATGCCAAAGGGGTGTGAAACGGCGGTGCGACAACTTATTTAAAATAGTTGATTGAGAATGTTTGAATTTATGAAATGTTCAAAATTTGTCCTTAAAATTTAGAATAAACCAAGCAATAAAATCTCAAACCGAGCTTAAGCACATCGTGCACAAATCAAGAGTTTCCGATGACAAAAGTACAGTAAGAATATTCATTCTTGATTGAATAGAGAAATTCTTGATTTGTTAGCCCGTTCAGTTACTTCTACTCATTTCCCACGCCTTTAAATATCAAACTGAGAACGATTCTAGCTCGATTTCCAGAAGTTTTTCTAAATGTTTTTCTTTGTGGAAAATAGTTTGAAGTCAAAAAGGGTCAGCTTTTTAAAGCGTATCTCTGTTGCAGACGTTCGACTGGGGGGACTTAAGCTAGAAAAAAGTTATCTTTGCGATGGATTTTTTTTGGGTACGCCATTGTCTTTGCAAAGTCAGCTGCATAGCCACAGCTGGGTTGTGAGTCGTCTTTTTCTTCTTTGGCCTGATATTCAAATCACAACCGCTCAACGGTCTCGACCCGCCTTGTGCGAGCTGGCTTCAGTTGTTCACACCAAGCTTGGCAATATCTTTCCGCACCTGATCTTCACATCTCAGTTTCTTTCCTCCCCTCGTGCCTGTTTTCCCAATGTTTTTCTTCTTGAAATTGTTCACCCTTCCTGCTGGAGCTTGTTCATCCATACGGGTAATTTGTACTATTCAGCGCAGCCGCTGTTGTTTTATGCGTTTTGCTAGACCGGTGTCCCCATAGAGCTCATACAGTTCGCAGTTCTTCGGATGCGAAATTCATCGCCAACTTTAAAAGGTTCATAAATTCTCCGCCATAAATCGCTACCTCCGTATTGCAGGACTGGAATCATAAGCGACTTGTATAGCGATATTTTCGTTTTTCGAGAGAGGGCTCTACTCTTGAACTCTCTACTGAGCCCGAAGTAGCATCGGTTAACCAGAGTGATTATTCTACGGATTTCCAAGCTGATGTTGTTGTCGTTGGTTATCATCGTTCCAAGGTAGACAAAATCCCTTACAACCTCAAAGCTGTGCTCTCCCATGGTAACAGATTGTTCATGATGCGTAGACTCACTACGCGTGGATACTAGGTACTTGGTCTTGTCCTGGTTTACCGCTAAGCCCATCAGTTTAGATGTCTATGATAATGTCAATGTCATCGGCATATACGAGTAGCATTAAATCTTTACTAAAGATGGTGCCCAATCTATTGGCAGTTGGGCACTGCCGCAGTATATACTCCATCAGCAGATTAAAAAAGTCACACGATAGGGTATCATCTTGCCTAAAACCTCTTTTAGTATCAAATGGTTCGGAGAAGTTCCGTCCCTATTTTGACGGAGCTTTGCGTGCTTCTCAATATCAACATGCATAGTCGAACGTACTTTGCGGGTATACCAAAGGTAGACAGGGCTTCAAAGGACCTTGACCTTATCGCTATGTCGAAGGCGGCTTTATAATCAACAAAGAGATGGAAGGTGTCGGTCTTTGTCTCAAGGGTCTTCTCTAGGATTTGCCACAGTGTGAATATCTGGTCTGTGGTGGATTTACCAGGTCTAAAGCCACACTGATAAGCTTCAATCAGCGTGCTTATAAGCGGCTTTAGACGTTCACAAATAATATAATACAATATATGCAAAGAGCTGGAGACTAAGTCGCAAACTGTAGGGTCTCCTTTTTTAAAAATTGGGCAAAGTACACTTAGATTCCCATCGTCGGGCATACTTTCGTCTGACTATATTCGGCAAAGAAGTTGGTGCATGCACCTTACCAATTCCTCGCCTCCAGCCTTGAACAATTCAGCGGCCAAGTCATCAGCGCCAGTTGATTTGTTGTACTTTAGCCTTTTTATGGATAAACAGAATTCATGAAGGTCCAGCGGGTCTATCGCTATATTTTCGGTTGGTGGCATTGCTACTTCTTCGTGTTCGTCATCGCCTCCCAGCAGGTAGGAGAAGTAGCTTCTACATTTATCTAGTTCCACTAGCGGTGGATTGTGTGTATTGAGTACTGAGTGTTGATTACTGAGTATCGACTTTCGAGTACTGAGTATTGATTACTGACTTTGGTGTACTGAGTTTTGAGTAATGAGAATCGAGATTAGAATATAGAGTACTGAGTACCGAAGTACTAAGTTTCGAGTGCTGAGAATCGAGTACTAAGTATTGAGTATCAAATACTGGGTATCAAGAACTGAGTATCGAGTATTAACTATCGAATACTGAGTATCGAGTACTGAGTATTCAATTTTGAAATCAGATTGCTTACTTAACAACCACAGCTAAAAGGACCCTACATAGTCCCATTTTTTTGAAGGAGTCAACCAGCTTACTTATTGATCCACTCTCGTAAGTTAAGCCACTTGCTTTGATTTAACCCTGCGAATACTTAAATTTTTATTTGGCACCCCCCAAAAAACCCCTTTTTTTTGGCAGCTGTCAGTTCATGGCCTGATAATGATAGCTTGAAATGACGCAATGCCGCTCTCTCTCTCTCTCTCTCTCTCTCTCAACTCCAACTGGGCCAACTGGGCTGACTGGCTGACTGACTGACATCCGTTTGAAGTGGCATAATAAGATTAGAGTTCGAGTGTGAGTTTTTGTGTGCCTTTTGTCTCGGCGTGTGTGTGATACGATACTCGAAAGCGAGATTTCGGCTCAGATTTTGTTTGCCGTCTTTTGTTTCCACGCAGCAGCTGCCAACTGGCATTGTTATGACGAAGCGACGAGATGATGCTTCTGGATGTGGATGTGGATGGATGGATGATGAGGGCGCTTTTCACTGGCAACAGTTGCCCGGGTCGTGGTCTATAATTAAGCCCAAAAATTCAAACAAATTGCCGAGAACGGGGCGCTAATTATGGGTTACGACTTGGCCATACATATGATACATACGCTGCCAGGAATGGGCGGCGGGGGTGAGTAGGAAATGCTTAAATGCTTTTCCGATCGTCATCAAAAAGTTGCAATAAACTTATGATATTTATTACGTGGCACATGATGACAAAGCCAAGCGAAGGCTTCCCACTGTGGTTGTGACTGGCATTTGTAATTAGCTAGCCACACCACATTGGTTAGGTGGCGGCAGGTGATTTGTGTGGCAAAACATGAAACATGAGTTGATTGACGAAAATGCAAATTGCTGCATTATTATTATTAACCTTTTGGTAGATATTTGCGAAGCAGCACGCCACGGACCACGGATGAAAAATATCTTATATTTGATCATACAACTTTTAAAAGGCTCCAGGTCAATAAGAGACTGGTCGTCTGTACAGCTGTTTCATGAATCTCTCGATTCAATTATCAGCAGTCTTTGCTGTTGCTACACCAACAGACAGATAACTAAATCATTCACATATCTAATATTTGTTTACCAACATCAACAACAAAACAAATTATAGAAAATCAACCTTAAATCATTGTACATACTCGTATATATTCCGGCTTATTTGTCAAAAATCTTATCTGGTGGCCCACTCGACATTGTCTCGTTGTCCTGGCACCTAATTATGCTCTGTTACGCTCACATGCATATAAATGTGAAAATCAAGAAGCGATTTATGTGCCACTTCCTCATCATCTCGCCCCAACCTTCTGCTCGTCTTGTGTAAGGAAAAAAGTCATTAAAACGTAATAAATTAGGGCAAAGTAAAGAAGCCACCCAGACACCAACAACAACATCCCACACCCCCACCCCCGCCACACCCAGTTTTCAGAAGCACTTTTTTTTTTCCTTTTTCCTCTTTCTGCAGCAGATGAAAAGTGTATTAAATTGATTTCACTTGATTTTGGCTGCTCTTGTATTTTATTTATTATGTTAGAAGTGAGTGCGTTGAGAGGGCAGACCGGCATGGGGATGAGAATGGGAATGGGGTGGAGGGTGGGGTTGTATATTCATTTCGCATTACTGCAAAATCTACACAGCGAACAGCGGCAGCCTCATAATACATTTTGGTAATGAATATCACGCGCTGCTTATTAAACCTTACGCATGGATGAAACTGGAAGAACTGTGTAGCGAGGCACCAACTAGAAGAGGCACAGAGGGTTGGATGGAGGCGGATGGGGAGGGGGTGGGGTTTGGAGTAGGACGTGCCTTTTAGGTAATTTAAGCAAACATTTGTGCCAAAAAAGAAGAGACAGGAAAAGCGAGTGAGAGAGAGACAGAGAGAAAGCAGGAAAATGTTACACTGAGAATAAAATTGTTTTAAGACTGGGGCAGCTCTGGCCGCACACTATTCATTGTAATGCTGCTCGTGCAGAGCTCTAAGATCTATGTAAAAACCAGCTATTGTTTCCCCAAATTCGGTTCAGAAAACTTTCAAAAGTGTGTCAAATAGAAGTTTGATGCCGATTACCTTAATCGATTTATATAAAGTCAAACATTCACTGAATTCGCTGCCACATTAGGTGAAATTCGCATTATCAAGTGAAAGTCTTTCATCCTATTATACAGAACGGTTCTTACAAGTGTTATGACTTTTCATTGGTTTTGGTACGTTTTGACGTTTTGTAATTGCACCGAATATAGGAAATCAATGATCGTATATATGCAGGACATGCAAACGATTTCGTGTGTGTGCGTCGCGTAGAACAAAAACCAGTTTTGTTCTCTTCTTTGATTGGTGTTTGCGCGCGCAAGCAAACTGACCAACAACAATTTCGTTATTGGTATTGGTACTTTTCTGTGTGAGTATTGGTAGGTGCTCTGTAGTATGCTGCTTTTGGGCATGCCTGCTTTAGAAGATAACAATATATCAGTAGTTCGATATTTCTTCAGTTCGAAATAACGATATTGTTCATTTTGTTATTTGATTGTAACAATTTCAACAAAAAATCGACTGCCCAAGTTTAAGGCATCTTCAGGTATGGAAAGAAAAATTAAGAAAAAATTTCCATAGCCCTTCTTACCCGCGCAACCCGGCCCTTTATTTACCTAAACCCACAACGCAATAGATTTACAACAAACACGCGTTGATTCCGTTATTTTTGCTGCCTACGGCTGATCTATATTATTCATAGACCCTTGTGATGGATTTTTCAACTAAACGTTCGTATTCGCCTGCGATTTCTGATGCAATTGTAAATTGGATTTGTAATCCAATTCGCTTAGCACGAGTTATTCATGTTTGTCGAAATATCGAGAGCATTTTCGATTATTATGCAGCTCTATTATCCATCAATATGTTAAAGACGATTACTAAAAACAACCTTAAGTGAAGCACATTCGGCATGATAATTACTTGAAGACAACGTTGTACTAAAGCAGAACTAGACCATTTTGAGTAAAATTAATCACTGGTCACTGATTTATCAATCGCCGACAGCAGATGTTCACAGCTTGAGATTTTACACAGCTATTTGACCTGTCTGTTTGATCAATTTATTAAACTCGAGACTAAAATAATAAAGCCTTGGTTCACAAATGAAATAAAAAGTCCAATATCCAACGAAATGTTTCGTATAACAGGTGGAAGCGATATAAAACAAATGACCTACTAACGGCTCAAAGGTAGGGTAAGTAGTACAATATATCATGCTAAGCGCGAGTATTATAATATAAAGTTTACGGGATCCATATCGTCTGGAAAAACTTGGAAAGAGCTTAAAAAGTGTGGAGTCTTTTCTAACAAAGTCTAAGCCAAGTACAAATATTAATGTAAATAGCCTAAATGATCAATTCGTTCAAACTCAAGTATCTGATGCACCATGCAATACGTACGTACCTGAGTGCTCTATCTATCTGTGATAATAGCTTTAGTATTGTAAATGTTAGTCCT
The DNA here is from genome assembly GCA_037044535.1 of Lordiphosa magnipectinata. Lineage (NCBI taxonomy): Eukaryota > Metazoa > Arthropoda > Insecta > Diptera > Drosophilidae > Lordiphosa > Lordiphosa magnipectinata. Next base: position 20,532 of record JBAMBO010001625.1, read on the forward strand.
TGTGATGTTTTAAATAGTATTCTTACTAGTATAGTAATAGTATTAGTACAAAGTTTGTTAAACTACTTCTTCCATTCTTATTAGATCACCTAACGCTCATACTTAATACTATAATTATGACTTTATCTTTTCCTGAAATGTGGAAGCAAGCTAAATTCCTCCCAATTCCAAAAATCCAATGGGCAATTCAGACCCATATAATAAGTCTTCGAGCACTTAATGGCAATACAAGTTCAGACATTTCTCACTTCAAATATGTTATTGTGCGACCAACAGACTGGATTCCGGAAAAGCGTAGCTGTACAACAGCCTTAATAAATATTGTTGAGGAGTAAAGTTACATTTTTAACACTTTTCGATCACAGTAATGCTTTTGATACTGTCAATCACGATATTCTTTGTATCAAGCTGAGCAATATTTATTATTTCTCGGAAACTGCGACAAAACTGCTAAAATCATATCTATCAAATCGATCCCAAGCAGTTGTCTCTGGCTCATCTATTTCCCAAATTCAAGCTTCTAACACGTGGCGTTCCTCAAGGATCTGTGTTAGGACCTCTCTTGTTTTCTGTCTATATAAATGACTTGTAAAATGTAATGTCCATATGTATGCTGACGATGTACAGATATATGTTAGTCGCCCGTTGGTAGAAATTAATGAGTGTATTGTTGATTGTAATGATGAGCTAAACAAAATAGATAAGTGGGCTAAGCAAAATGGACAGAGCTTAAATCCTACCAAATCGAAATGTATTGTGATTTACAAGAAGGCCCTTAGTACTGCACAGCTGAGCCAACTCCAGATAAATGGAACTAAAATTGAATATGTTGATCATACTACTAATCTGGGCATAATTTTCAATAAAACGCTATCGTGTGGTAACCATATATCTAAGGCAACGGGACAAACCTTTGGGCTACTAAGGCAACTTTCTATATGTCAAACGATTTTATGACAAACTTTTTAGATTACACATAGCTAAAACGTTTCTAATTCCTTCTCTGTTCTATGGTATGGAAATTTTTGGCAACTGCAGTGTTGCTGATATGAGAAAATTCAATGTTGCCTTTAACTCGATTGCTCGATTCATATTCAACCGGAGAAGGCCGGCGAATACGATACTTGATCTAAACCTTAAAAAGTGGATAGACTATAGAACTGTATTGTTATACTCTGTACCGAAGGTACATAGAGTATATTAAGTTTGTGAAAAAGTATGTAACAGGGAGAAGGAATCGTTTCCGACCCTATAAAGTATATATATTCTTGATCAGCATCAACAGCCGAGTCGATATAGCCATGTCCGTCTGTCCGTCTGTCTGTCCGTATGAACGAAGAGATCTCAGAGATGGTAAGAGATAGAGGTTTGACATGTATGGGACATATATTTCTTATACTTGCAGGCAGATCAAGTTTATTTTCAATTTTTGCCACGCCCCCTCCCGCCCCCGCAATTTGGAAAAAACTTCATATCTCCTACAGTTTTGGAGATAGATCGTTCGTTCCTTCTAGAGATACCTTGTAAACAAAATTATTTATCGATTTGCTGAAGGAATGATAAAGATCGGATGAACAATACTCAAGTTATGGGCAAACGAGAAGGCCAAGCTAACTTCGACTGTGCCGAAGTTTTTATACCTTTGCAAAAGCTGTTTTTGAAATGACAGAGTTTAGAACGCTTAGATAAAAATCAAAAACTTTTGTAACTAAAATCCATTTTCCGTCAGATGAACGTCTGATTTCGACCAAATTTCGCGAATCTTTTTGAAAACATATCAAATTAACAATCGCCAAGTTTAAGAACGATAAAATTTAAAACAAAAAAGTTTTTCTCACTAAGACTCATTTTCAGACCGATAAGTCCTATGGCAGCCTGAAGATATAGTCATCTGATTTCGACCAAATTTTTCAAATTAGTTTGAAAGCGTTTAATATTAATAATCACCGACCTTAAGAACGATTTACTTGAAAAAAAATATTTTTTTTTCACTAAGACCCAGTTTTCGACCGATCGGTCGTATGGCAGCTATAAGATATGGTCATCCGATTTTGACCAAAGTTTGCAAATCTCTTTGAAAGCATATAATATTAATAATGACCGTGTTTGGGAACGCTAACATTAAGAACAAAAAAGTTTTTCTTACTAAGACCCATTTTTTGACCGATGGTTCCTATGGCAGCTATAAGATATAGTCATCCGATCCGGTCGGTTCCGACATATTAGCAGCGTGCAGTAAAAAGAAGAGACTCTGTGCAAAATTTCAGCTCGATAGCTTTAAAACTGAGAGACTAGTTTGCGTAGAAACAGACGGACAGACAGACGGACAGACAGACGGACAGACAGACGGACAGACAGACGGACAGACAGACAGACAGACAGACAGACGGACGGACAAAGCTCAATTGACTCAGCTCGTCGCCCTGATCAAGAATATATATAGTTTATGGGGTCGGAAATGAATATTTCTATGCGTTGCAAACTTCTGGGCAAAATTATAATACCCTTTGCAAGGGTATAAAAACGGCCAGTAAACACCACCCACCCCCCACCAATAACCACAGCAACATACCCTAACCGTTCAACACAGGCAATCTTAGTGCGAGAGAGAACGAAAGAGAGAGAGAGAGAAACTTAGAGAGCGCACCGCGTTGTGCGCGGGGTGTTAACTGGCCGTTTGACTCCTGAGCAAATGCGAGTGTAAGGGTACAGAGTATGTTATGGTCGGGCTTGACCGACTTTCTTTCTTGTTTTTTTTTATTTCTGTAATTTATCGTTAAAAATAAGAATCATTTTGAAGCACTGGGCTAGAGCCGAATAAATAAATAAATAACTAATCTTCAGGATTTATACAGAGATCAAAGAAAAATGGTACAGTTAGAACAAAACAGAAGCATGCAGAAGCCATTTGGTATTGCCACCTTGTTAAATCGCTTGTGTTTTATGAATTCTCCGGCAATACTCGAGGTTGTTGTTGTTTGACCAAAACTAGAGGGATATATGGCGTTTCACCCATACCTGCTAGACATATTACCTCAGTTTTTTTTGCCCAGTGTAACAATTTTGCCACAACACAAAACTTTACTTCCTGTTTGGTAACAGAGTGAAAGAGACAAAAGGTGGGGGGGAGTGCGTGCGTGTGTGTGTGTGTGTGAGCGAGTTGTTTGGGGCAAATATTACAAAACACAAACGCCTGTTTCCGTTTTACTAATTCGTATGCTGTTTGCATTTGCATTTTGTAGGCAGAACCCTCAACCCGCAGTCCTGGGAGTGGGGGTGCGGCTGCGTGCGTGCGACATGTATGAAAAATATCCTTAAGCCAAGAGAGAGGCAAAGTAAACGCGAAATCGAAAATATCGCGAGGGGAGCAGCTCCAACCCCACTCTCTCTCACACACACACACACACACACACACAGACAAAGCTGCTGCGCCTTGTTGTCGTTCATTTTGCATAGCTCAAAAGCAAAGTGCCAAAATGGTGGGTTCTCTGGCATGAAGTGGAATGGGAAGATGCCCAAGTGCAAAAGGAAATTCATGCATATGTGAGTAGGGGGTGGGGCTGGAGGGGAGGCAGCTGTGCTCCACTGGCGGAAAGCGTTGAAATGTGCTACAAATTGAATTTTATTGAAACGTGTTTGAAATTTTTCGCCCGACATTTTGCCATTGAGCAAAGGTGGATCCACGGGGTGGGGGGTGACGCACCGGGATGAAATTTGGGTGTGATATCACTCTGCTTGTTTTTGGCCATTGTAGAATGCAAACAGGCAATCGGCAAGTGTCACCCTCCCATTTCAGTACATGACCAATGGGCAAAAAAAAAGAAAATGGTGAGGAGGAGGAGGAGGTGCTCGAAGCGAAACGCGGATATGGCCAACTGACAAGGTAAAAGAGAACACGCAAAAGTAGAGCCAGAGGATGTGAAAAACTAATCTACCATAGAGTTGCCCCTGGGCCGGAAGTGAGGCACCAGAGTTTCTAGTGTGAAGAGTGGTCATTAGTTTTGGAGTTGCCACACGGCTTGTTTGGAAAGTGTCATCAACAGAGTGGCCACATTTTCCTATAACATTTCCTATAACATACTAACAGAGCTGCACTCCCATACCACCCATAAAAAAAATATCTTAGAGAAATAAGTATATGTGCATACATGTTTTCATTCATTTCTAACTCAATAGTAATGGTACATTGGTTTTGGGTAAGCAAAAGTCTGTTGTTGTAATCCATTTCACACATTTAAGTGTGTTGCTTAGGAAATAAGTATATGTGCAAACAGAAATTAGTATGCATTTAACGGTCAGCTTAACCCAAACTGAAGGTTGTTTGATTAAGTTTATACACATAAAAAAAACGTACAGTTGTTAAAGGAAGCACATTATGTAATTTCGGGTTTTCCTGAGAACGCATTTGTCAGCCGTGGATCGCGGTCTAATCCAAGGACTTAAAGAACCCATCTCAGAAATTGCTTCCAGAGTCTCGCCAAAGAAATACGGTTGCTAATTTTTTAAAAAAAATTCAAACTTTTATGGTCAGATCGAACGCAGTGGTAGACCAAGCAACATCGATGACAGGTGCAAGCATGAAAAAAAGCGCCTCGCTGTAAACAAGCAAATGGCTTGTAATGACAATAGACATCATTTGGAGCTCAATGTCAGTGGGAGTCGGGTTCATCAAAATAAGAACATTAAGGACGCGCGCACATATGCGACTGAAAACATGAACTGATGGCAGAACTTAAGGATGATCTTGACAATTAACCACGCTCTGACAACAAACACTGGTTTGATCTTTAAAATTCAGTTGTAAGTTCAGCTTTTCGGATTCAATCAAGCATGTTTGTTTATTTTGGCTTGCTGACGCACTAAAATGACATGCTCAGCCGTCAGTTCATCTTGCAGTCGCATGTGTGCGCGCGCCCTAAGTTTAGTTTCCGAGCCAGAAGCTACTACTCGTTTGGCATTTGCAGACAGGTATAACTTTTGCATCGAAGAATTCCGCCATGTTATTATTTTCCGATGCAAAAAGTTCAATCTAGATGATCCTGATGGCTGTCATAAGTATTGTTGTGATTTAAGACAACCAAGAGAAACTAGTCATAAAAGGAACTACGGCGGTGGATCACTGATGATACAGCACAGGAAAGTCTCGCATTTGTTTTATTCAAACAAAAATAAATTCAGAGATCTATATTTAGTTGCTGGACAGTGCATTGATAGAGTTTGCAGTCGCTGCATGCGCCACAAAGGCTTATTTTTCTTCAAGAAAAATACCATTTCTAGAGTGGCCGGTGAAAATTCCGGATTTAAACCCAACTGAGAACCTCAGGAGAAGCCTTTTAGCCAGGATTCACAAAACAGAAAGTTAGTTAGACACCATTAAACAATTAAAGGACGGTTTGGTTGCAGAATGGGAGATAATAAGCAATGTATCTCTTTAAAATCTTGTAGATTCTATCGTCTTAATAAAGTTTTAGAGGCATATTTCATTAAATTAATTAAGTTAATAATATTAACAACAAAAAGAAAAAAATGCACATATATTTATTTCCTAAGAACATTTTGTAATTCATTTTTATACCCTTGCAAAGGGTATTATAATTTTGCCCAGAAGTTTGCATAGAAATATTCATTTCCCACCCCATTAACTATATATATTCTTGATCAGGTCGACGAGCTGAGTCGATTGAGCTTTGTCCGTTCGTCTGTCTGTCCGTCTGTTTCTACGCAAACTAGTCTCTCAGTTTTAAAGCTATCGTGCTGAAATTTTGCACAGAGTCTTCTTTTCACTGCACGCTGCTAATATATCGGAACCGACCGGATCGGATGACTATATCTTATAGCTGCCATAGGAACCATCGGTCAAAAAATGGGTCTTAGTGAGAATAACTTTTTTGTTTTCAATGTTCGCGGCCTTAAACTCGGCCATTATAAATATTATATGCCTTCAAACAGATTTGCAAATTTTGGTCAAGATCGGATGACCATATCTTATAGCTGTCATAGGAACCATCGGTCGGAAAGTGGGTCTTAGTAAAAAAACCTTTTTTGTTTTTGAAGCTAGCGTCATAAAACTCGGCCATAATTAATATTATATGCTTTCAAACAGATTTGCAAGATTTGGTCAAAATCGGAGGACTATAACATATAGCTGCCATAGGACCGATCAAACGGAAAAGGGGTCTTAGTGAAAAAAACTTTTTTGTTTTCAAGTAAATCGTTCTTAAAGTCGGTGATTCTTAACATTAAACACTTTCAAACTAATTTGAAAAAGTTGATCGACATCGGGTGACTATATCTAATGGTTGCCATAGGACCGATCGGTCGGAAAATGAGTCTTAGTGAGAAAAAACTTTTCTGTTTTAAATTTTATCTTTCTTAAACTCCGCGATTGTTAATTTGATATGTTTTCAAAAAGATTCGCGAAATTGGGTCGAAATCAGATGTTTATCTGTTGGAAAATGGGTTTAAGTTAAAATTTTTTTTTGACTTTTATGTAAGCGTTCTTAAACTCTGACATTTCAAAAAACAGCACTTGCTTCGTCACAGACGAAGTTAGCTTGGCCTTCTCGTTTTTTTATAAGCTTATATTGATTGAAGTTCTTTTCATTTTTTTTTTCTGTTTTGCATTGAAACGGTCTATGAATTACAACTAATATTGAATTTTCCTTACGGAAATAAGTATATGTGCATTGACGCTTGTTATATTAAATGTAGTTTTAATTAAACCAATTAGATTTAGTTAAAACCAGGGCTGCAAACCCAAAAATATTTTCGGAACCTTCGGTTTGCTGGTTCGAACCAAAATTTACCAACAGTTAATGTTCGGAAATTTGAGGTTCGAGGTTTTTGGGCGTTGGTTTTGGTTCGAACCTTGGTTCGTTACACGTTTTACACGGTATACACTTGACGGTGAAGTCAACTTCATGAAGTTTTCGTTTGTAGGGAAGAGGTGTAGGGGGGCAGTCGAAGCAGGCAAAGCTTCATGGCAAGCTGGCAATGAAGTTTTTCGATATGTATATGTATAAGATGAAAAATTTGTGCCAGTTGTCTCTGATTTAGTGTCTGTTAATGTTCTGTACAAAGAATATTTGTGCAAATTTATGTAACCGCCAGAACAAAGCATCTCTGACCCTATAAAGTGTATACTTATATTCACTTTCGCATGTGCAAAGTATATCATAGTCCAGCTTGATCGACTTTCCGTATTGTTATATTTCTAATTGTCGACTTACGTTCATAGAAGGGTACCCAAATAAATTTTAATGTGTTTAATGTTTTTTTTTATCCGAACCAAAAGCTTGGGTTCGGAACGGGTTCGGGTTCATCTATTTTCGTCCTCGTGAACTTTGCAGATTTTTATCTTAAGCCTTTAAAAACTAAGTTAAAATTGTTGTCGCTGTGTGTTGCTAGTACAAAATTACCCATAAAACGCGAACCTTGGCTTTATTTGTAAAACTGGGTATGAGGTGATGCCTACAGAAGTCCCTTGTATCAGAATTTAAGCGTCTAATGCCGGGGTTATTTTTAGTGTTGTACAGCGTTATCAGCCTGTTTATAAAACAAAAAGAGTTGTCACTTTTCTTAAAAACTTAAAAGAAATTTTTCATTTAATGTTTCTTTCGAGATCTAAGCTAAGCCTTAGCAGCGTTGCCACTTGGTTAGCTGACTCACAAACTTATCTTATTCCCCTTATAGAGTTGTCATTATCTAAAGCAATTTAACTTATAAATTTACCTGCCCTACTTAGCCTCTCTCCCTTAGCATTTGCCTAATGTTTTCAATCCTTTCTCACCCGCCACACATCTTAATTTTTTCCCAGTTATCCCATTTTCCATTTTAGAAATTCTTCAGCTGAATCATCAAGCTGCACACGTCTCGGCTAATCTGACAGCGTTTCGGGTCACCAGAATCAGAACAAGTCAGGTAGCTCCTAATGCTTTTTACGGCCTATGACCTGAGGATTGTCAGCAGCCTCCGAAACGGGCGTTTCATTAGCCAAAGTGCCGACTACGACGACGACAATGACAAATGCCGAATGTTTTTTTCCTTCTGCTTTTCCGCTTTGAGTTTTTTCTTGTGTTTTTCATTAAAATATCGACAACTTTGAAATTAGTTGATTTGTATATGGTAAATCACGGGGTGCTGCTGGGGGCCAGGTGAGTAAGAGGACTGGCTTTGCCAGGCCTTGTCAATCGGTGACTAATGTTCAGCAATTTGGCTAAGCGACAGACACCGGAGACAACGACGAACAAAAGAAGCAGCAGCAGCAGCAGGCAGATGAAAGCCGAAGGAAAACGCAAGGACAAAATCGTTAAAATGTTAACAACAAACTGGCTGAAATAAATCAATGCGCTTTTTTTTGTCGTTATTTATATTCCCTTTCAACTTTTATTTCGTTTCGTACACCCGTACTTACGTGTGTGTGTGCCTGCAACTCCCCAGAGGGACTGGGACCAAATCCACATTCAATTTGTTTATCAGCACAGAAATTGAGTGAGTGTCGTCGCCGAATGAATCAAGTGGCGGGATCGGAGACCAGAAAGCTGCTTCTATTGGCAAAAAGGTGACATTGAGTTGATGGCGTTTTTGTCATTAGTTGCATTAACTTTCCCATTGACAGTCAATTTTTGTCGTTGTCAAAGTTGTTGCCTGTTTATCGTATGCAAATGCAGCAGCTTGTCATTGTCAATGGAAGTCTGTCTGGCGGGCAGAAGGAGTAGGTGAGTACTTGGTGAAAGATATAGGAATTGATTCACACTGATTTGTGTATGTTGAAAGAAGGTGGGCTTAACTTGGAATTAGAGAGCAGAGTACTTGTTTCCCATCCAATGCGCAGTTCCCTTCATTCGGCGGGCTTGGCTGACTCAGGGCCATCTTCATTTGAATGCAGGCAATTTCCTTCGTTGATAACATACGCAATAAATTTTCGTTACTAATTTTTGTCGCCTTTGCTTTCTCCATTTCATTCGTTTGGTGTCTTAATGAAGCTGCCTCTCCACAGTGCGCTTCTGTAATCAGCGACGAAGAACCCCAGGAAGGAAGACCCAGGCACAACTACGGAAATTTGTATGCAATAAATCAAAATGTGAGTCGGTTAAAACAAAAGCCAAACGGCCAAAATATGTCAAATGATTCATATTAAAGTGCGCGGTTATGTTTTTGGGCCCGACTGGGAAATAAATCATACACCGAATCGTATGAGCATCTCACCAGAAACCGACGACTTTTGGGTTAAGTGCGTAAATGTTGCATCAGTTTGTCATTGTCGCGGGGCTCTCGAGGGGTCGTTCGGGCGACGCGTGCAACCGCGTTGATATATTGATTTGCCAGTGCTACTAAATCAAAATCATGCAAACCAAAATTCCAGCGAATGTATGCAGTGACAATTCCTGGAATTTTGATAGAGTTGCCCGCTCAGACGATGGCTTTAAGGGTGGGGTGAAAAATATTTGCAATTATCAGAGAATTTTTTTTTTTTTAAACACATTCCTAAATATGAGAACGACGAGTCAATTTAGATTTTTAGGTATTTTGAGAATAGTCAAGTTTTAGTTGAAGTTAACAGATTTTTAGTGTGTTTTCCGCTTGGCCAGGGACGCTCAAAAGTTTGACACCTTTGAGCACAATCTTACTCACAACTTTTTGTTGTACGGTCATTCTTAATGTAATTTCGGTCAAGATTTTTGTCCGTTTCCGATGATATAACTGTTTGGGAATGCTAATATTGAAAACAAAAAGTTTTTCTCACTAAGAACTATTTTCCGAACGTTGAGTTCTATGGCAGCTGTAAGATATAGTCAACCGATTTTGACCAAATTTTCCCAATCTGTTTAAAACCAATTAATATGAATAATGGAAGAGTTTAAGAATGAAATAGTTGAAAACCAAAAAGTTTTTCCCACTAAAACCCATTTTTCGACCGATTAGTCCTATGACAGCCATAAGATATATTCATACGATTTTGATCGAATTTTGCCAATCTGTTTGAAAGAATTTAACATCAATAATCGCCGACTTTGGAATCGCTAAAATTAAAAGCTAAAAAGTTTTGCTCACTAAAACCCAAATTCTTTGCTACGCAGTCTAATAAGTACACCTGACTTCCCAAGTCTTTTCCAGATATCAGATCGTTCAACTGCGTAATTTAGAACCCAAGTAACTGTCCTTCAATAATTTGTTTTCTAAGTCTTAAAGACTAACTTATGAAACTAAATAGTGTCGACCAGTTTTCGCTATTAATATAATTTATTATCTCTGCCTTGCCAAGATGGTGCAATCGGTGCTCCCTCAAAATTGGGCAGACACCGATGAAGTGCACAATATTCTCTTTTTCTTGCAAATTGCACAGTGAACATGTGTTGCCGCTGCTAACCATATTAGGGACAAAGTTTAATTCAAGAATCTCTCCTCTAGCCTAAAAGATGGAGCGAATTTGATCCACTGTGAACGTATCTTTGAAATAGTTCCTTACTCTTTATAAATAAGCCGTTCGGCGCTTCTTTGTGATTCCTCAATGCGTGTCTGCCTGTAAGCTGCATCCATTTTAAAAAGCGTTTGCTCCGCCCAGTATCCCCAGCTAGAATGATCTTCTAAGAAAAGTTCCTCTTCGTGCGTGCTGGCTAGGTTTTCCCAATGAAGATAAAATTGCTGACGTTTGCGTAGTAGGGCCTGGGCCAATATGTTACTGGCATACTGAAAACTTTTCGAACATACTTAAAATGCATGTCCGCTGTAGTTATATTCAGCTTGGACAGCCCAGTTTCGAGGTAGAGCATTCTGTTTGGCGTGAAGCTTGGCAAGCGGATCCATGATACCCCATACTTGAACGCCGTAGCACATTATGGATCTAACTGCTGCCTCAAAGAGTTGACCGATTGGTCCTATGGCAGATATAAGATATAGTCATACGATCCGGGCGGCTCCGACATCTTAGTAGAGTGCAGTGCACATAGACCCTATGCAAAGTTTTTCAGCTCTATAGCAGAGCCCCTGGGGCACGAACATAGTCGCCAATTCACACCGAATGCTTGTCGAAGTCATGCATCACTGTGTGTTAGAGAAAGACACAGTCACATTTTCGCGCTCTCTGCTTGGGGAACCCTGCTATATAGCATTAAAACTGAGAGGCGAGTTTGCGTAGAAACAGACGGACGGACAAAGCTAAATCGACTCAGCTCTTAGCCCTGATCAAAAATATATATACACGTATACCTCGTTTAACAGCTGCCCTGTTGTACAACATACTTACTTAACGGCCGCACTCGTTTAACGGTTGCAAAAATAAATTTCCTAAAAAATGTCAAAAAAATGCATTATGGCATAAATGGGATCGTTGCTAATCGTTTGGATAGATGACAACACACATCGTAATCTTTCGATAAGTCATACAGCTATTCTGGAAAAGTCCAAGAGCTTATTTTAGGCATTGAATGCCAGAAGGCGAGATGCAAGCCGAGGTTGGTTTGACAATTTCAAAAAGCGCTTCTACTTACAAAACATAAGGCTCAGATCATCAGTGAATATGTAGCTGATCGAGTATTCAATGCTGATGAGACGGGACTTTAATGGAAAAGAATGCCCGGCCTGTCGTTCTTAAGCAGAGTAGGATCTATTCGTTTTGAAAGAGCGTTTGACATTACTTCTCGGTTCCAATGCATCTGGCTAGAGATTAAAACCTTAATTAATTATTGATTTATTTGTCAGAGATTTCGCTTGCATTGAAAAATATCGAATTAAAGCAGCTTCCAGTTATTTGGCGTTCAAACAAAATGCATGTATGACTAAAATAAGGTTTGAGGAATGGCTTCACAAATGCTTCTGCCTGGAGGTTAAGGCGCTTATAACAACAATATTTCAGTGACTGACTTTTGGAAGAAATTTAGCCCAAAACATGCTGTAATGTTTATCGATCAGTCGTGGAAGAAACTTAAATCAGAATCATTGAACAAATTCTGGAAGCAACTATGGCCTGACTGCGTAATCGCCTCTTCATCTTCACAGATAGATGACATATCTTCTGTAAAGTAGCGCGCACACATGCGGCTAAACGATGAACTGACGACAGAACTTAAGGCTGATCTGTACAAATAACTACGCTTCGTGCATACTAGTTTGCTCAACCAGCACAGAATTGATCTTTTAAATACAGTTGTAAGCTCAGCTTTTCTGAATCAATCAAACATGTTTGCATTATTTCGGCTTGCTGATGTACTAAATATGCAGGATCAATGATGTTGAACAGTTTATGAATTTGAACAGATAGTCACTCACAAATGAGCAACTTATGGAGATGTGCGAACATGAAGCCACGGATACACATTAGGAGGGAAATATTAAAGAACAAAAAGGCGATTAAATTTTCATTGAATTTATAAAACAGTTTCTTCGTCAGGTTGATGAATTGATTGATAAAATGTTCCTTTCTGATCCTTTTCAAAGCCACAGCGCACAAATTGCTAAAGAAATTAGTTCTATCGTTTGCCCTGCAAAGACATTAATAAAATCAAATCAAAGCAGCAAAATTTAGATGCATTTTTAACGCCCAAAACTTAAATATTTTTAAATCCATTTGTTCAAATTAAGTTTAAAAGCATGAAGCTTGTCTATCTTTAGTTTAAATACCACTTCCTTAATAAAAAAAAAATATGCATTTTCTTTTAGGACAAAATTCTTATAGTGTAGGTTTTTTTCGATGAATCTTCTGAGAAGCGATTAGTTGTATTGTCTCCCAGTATTAAAAGTCTTCGCAAAACTGTTGAGCACTGGGCGTTGTTGGGATCTCTGCACAGACCAACCACTTGACAATTTCTTCTTCTTTTAAAGATTTGGATTGTTTACTCTTCCGAACTAGCTGGTATTTCAGAACCATGTCCCTTAACTTTTCTGGGGGAATCCCGTGCCCATCTCTTGTATCAAGTGTTAAGTTCCAAACAAACATCATATCGTCTACAAATTTTAATATTCACTTATTTTCATATATGCATGCAACAAACTCCTTTAAAAGTCCTCTGTGTGAGGCCAACTTTCTGTTGAACTTTTGTTGCTTCCATGGCGCAAATTACCCAAAATGTTACCCAAAAGGCATCCAGAAACAGCAACAACAAAAACTCTAAGCAACATTGCGAGTTAGTTTTTGGGGAGTTTCCCCATCGGCACGGTCGAAGTTCAAAAACGTAAACTGAGACCACAAAATGCGTCTTGTAAGCGTATTTAACTTTATTATTTATGCAGAAATTCATGTGCGTTTTGAGCGCTTATTAATTTATAATACACTGCGGCCTTGCCGCAGCAAAACTTCGTTTTGCGTTGCGTTTTCAATAAAATGTTGTTGTTGGCTAGGGGGTGGGGTGGGAAGGGATTGGGTAAACTTTGTTTTACCACACATCTAAACCCACTCGCACACACTCAAACACTCGCACACACACATATGCATATGCAGCAACTGATTTACATAAAACGCTGCTGAAACATTTATATGAAGCAGAAGAAAGGCTTCGTCGTCGGTGGCACACTTAAGATAATTCTAATTAATGTTCTCGGGGTGACTGAAAACGAGTGGAATCTGGGCAAACTGTTTAAAAGCCAGTTGGAAGCTCATCTGAAATTGCTACCAAAAATTTGAAATAATTCAAGGCATATCATTTAAATAATTTATTGCTCACCAACAGACATGTTTCGAAATGGGGGGCTGGGAGGGCTGGTTAAATGGTTATAAAGAACTGACATGACGCATGCTTCTACGATGTGTGGTTAATGATTAGGGAAAAAATTGCAATTAATTTGGAACCTGGATTCCTTCGAATATTAAGTGATTTTAGAAATGTAGAAGCTAGACAACAAATTCAACTTAGAAAGTTATTTCTACAAGGTTGGTTCGAACAAAAAACCCTCAATTCTGGTTGTCTGTTGAGTCAGCCTCTTTTTCTAAGCTGTGCAAGGCATCCTTATGTCATTCCTCTTCATTAAAAATGGAAATATTTCTGATATTCAGAATAACAGTTGTATATCGAAAACGTAGAGTTTAATATCATAATCAAAAGACACAACCTAATCCATAAACATATCACATAAGTGACAAGGATCAGGATAGACGAGACACCACTCGAAGAGGTCATTCGGTGGGAACCACTTGACAAGCTTGTGTGGCAAACCACTCTTTAGACCAACACAGATCATTTATACTAGGGATCGTCAAGCAGAGAGCGCGAAAATGTGTCTGTCTCTCCCTCTCGAGCACAATGATGCCTAACTTCGGCAAGCATTCGGTGTGAATTGGCGAGTATATTTGGCCCCCAGGGGGCTATGGGTGGAAAACTCTGATTTATACACACGCATTTGCCTTACAAACACATTAATAGCTAAGTTAGAATTAAGGGATTTCACATCGCTCGTAAAAATGATTCGGTACAAATTCAAAACTACAATCGTGCTCATTTATACTCTTGTGTAGTTCAATCATTTCACCTACCCAGCATGGGTTTCTGCTTCACTATGCTTCTAGAGTTTACTTATCTCATCATCATAGGGGTTATTAGGCGAAGCGAGCGTCATGACATAGTGGGCCATGTGCAGCCATGATTTCAGTACCAGGCCTTCCAAATCAGAGCTGATTTAGTACTGAGCCGTACTGAAGGGAAAACACAAATAATTCTTTTCGGAACTCATATTCGAAATCAGCAATGGGCACAGAGAGTAGCTTCTCTAGTTGCTTCTCTAAGTATATCCAAGTGTGAGTATATGACATTTTAAAGAGGCTTCAACTGGTCCTTTTTTTGATACTGTCAATGAAGTAAATGACATTCTGGAACAACAATTAGATAAATTTGGCAAATTAGCAAAAGCTTATGCAGAAACCACAAAAAAAGCAAATACAAATTTTCTAAATTTCTAAAAAAAAATTATGAGTTGAAAAAAGACTAATTTTTTAGACAAAAGTATGGGTGCTTTAACATTCCACATTTACTTACTTCTGCGTGACTAAATTTTTGCTTTGTTTATATTTGAAAAAAGTTTTGCTTCCCTACATTTGTATAACAACTTTTCTGAAAATGGAATTGTTTTCGATATGGTCAGCACTGGCACTGGAAACACATAGCGAAAATTGACAAGTAACAGATGTTCACATCTGACCTGGGATGCCAATGGGTGTAAGCAAAAAAAGTGTTTATGCCATGGAAAGAATTTATTTACACCCTCAAAGGTTAAAATCAGAGCAGCTGTCTTGAGACTTCCAGGATATAAACATACACACCTGAGCATATTAATAGGTACACACCGGAATTTTGTAATTATAGATGGTTTTTTCGTACTTTTAGTGTTGACAACTTTTTAATTTTTGGGTTTTTTGTTGTTGTCAATGTCTGGCCACACTGTGACAAAGAGTTGAAAGAGGGGCTGCCCCGTATATCAAAGCTTTTCTATAAATTGCGAGTCCACCACACATTTCGCCTGATCATAATAATAGGTACAGTCTCCGTTTCTCACAAGTATTAAGTGAATAATTTTGTAATCAGTGATCTTTTGGTAACTAAAGGTAAATTAAGTATAGCTCCAGTCAATACAGAGAATTAAATAATTATTTTTTTAGAAAAAATGGGTCGGAATTCTCATTGTACTAAAAAAGAAGCTCGATTGGTTCTTAGTCTGAGAAAAGAAGGCAAATCTTTACGAGCCATCGCCAAATTAATGAACAGGTCTCATAATTTTGTTAAAAATGCATTAGAATGAAAACCAAGACAGGAAACCCGTGGAAGGCCACAAAAAACAACAGAAACCCTTGACCACTAAATAGTAACTTTGAGCAAAAAGGACCCATTTAAGTCATCGAAGGCTATTGCAGCCGAAATTGGGAATTCAGTTAGTGCTCCAACTATCCGAAGACGACTACAAGATGCCAACCTACCAGGAAGAATTGCCAGAAAAGTCCCACTTATGCGCAAAAAAAATATCACCATGAGGCAAACTTTTGCAAGGGACCACAAAGACTGGGTAGGATGCACCGGGGAGAAAAAATGGAGAAACATATTATGGAGCGATGAAACCAAGATTAATTTGTTTGGGAATGACTGTGAAAGGAATGTTCGACGCCCTAATGGAAAGGAATTCCATCCACGGTTTACAAAAAAAAACAGTCAAACATGGAGGTGGCAATATAATGGTATGGGGTTGCTTCTACTGGTACGGCGTAGGTCCAATTTATCAGACTACGAACAAAATGAATGCTGAAGAGTTCAAATCCATATTGGAAACAGTTATGGTAGCGTATGCTGAGGAAAATATGCCATTACGTTGGGTATTTCAGCAAGAAAATGATCCTAAACACACATCAAGGCTGTTATCTAAATTTTTCGAGGACCAAAAAGTTGACGTTCTGAAGTGGCCAAGCCAATCCCCCGACCTTAACCCCATTTAAAACTTGTGGGGATACTTAAAAAAGAAATTGGCAAAGCATTCATTTTCAAATAAACAAAAATTATGTGAAGGTGTCCAAAAACTGTGGTATGAGACACCAGTAGAGACCTGCCAGGCTCTTATGAAAAGTATGCCAAAAAGAATAGCAGTAGTGGCCAAAAATAGAGGTGGATACACTGGATACTAAGTTAGGAAATACTAATTTACCTAAAAAAAGAACACAAAATGGAAATTAAAATTTTTTTTCGTACCAACACATGAAGTGTACCTATTATTATGATCACACTGAAAACGTATCTGAAATACAAAATGATCTCTTTTATGTTATATTATTATTCTATGTTACAATTAAGTTTATTTTATTAAAAACAAATAGTTTAAGGACCAATGAGAACAAATTTTAAGTTTGAAACAATGAATAAAACTGTTTTCTGTTACCTTAAAGTCAGAGTTGATGTGTGTACCTATTAATATGATCAGTTGTGTAGATATAGAGATATGGGCGAACTATAATTAAGAAGCATTTCCGGGAGGTTCTTGAAACAGCTGTACAGTCTAGCAGTCTCCTGTCTTAAAGTTTTGAGCAAACATAACATGACCTCGAGCCAGCTAAAACTTGCTAGTTTGGTAAGCATTTCCTTCAAAAAGAAATACTGACCCAAACGGTAGCTGGCATCATCTAGATCGGTATTCTCCTGGCCCTTGAAGTTGTCCCCTACAGCATGAAGTGTTTAGGACTTTTTTTTGTCAGTCCTATTTATTAACTGTCATTTCACATATACACCCATTTAAAAATCTACCAGCCAAAAAGTGGACATTCTTAAAAATTTTAATTTCAAAATTATTTCAATAAACCACACAAACATTCTTAATAAATATTTTCTATCATAAACAAAATGTAATTCGTCCATAAAGTAGGTACTCAGACGCTGAAAAATTTGACAAATCTGACAATACACTCTTGAAAATTGTTCGAGCGAGTACTGAGCAACCAACAATTCGCTCTGACAATGAGCATGGACCTGCCAACTGTTTTTTTTTTTAAACAGCTAATAAATTGGGAAATTATGAAACTTGTTTGTTAATTGTCAGAGATATCTGTTAGAATTAAGCACTCAACGAAAAATTAAAGCAAAGAAGACTAAACGAGAGCGTAAGTTAAAGTCGGCTCTAACCGACTTCGATATACCCGTTACTCATGGAAACAAATGTTTAATAGCCTTCCTGTATGCCTGAGGTGGGTCAGCCGAAAAGTATGCAACATTTTTTAACTCGGCTATTTATTATCCGCACAACACAGTGCGCTCTCTAAGCTCTCTCTCTCTCTCTCTCTCTCTCTCTCACTAAGATTGCTGCTGAACGCATTGCTTAGGTTATGGGTGGGGTGGGTGGTGGGTGTTAACTGACCGTTTTTTGCTCATAACTTGAGTATCGTTCATCCGATCTTTATCATTCCTTCAGCAAATCGATAAATAATTTTGAGTACTAGATATCTCTAGAAAGTACGAACCATCTATCATCAAAACTGTAGGAGATATGACGTTTTTTACAAATTGCGGGGGCGTGAGGGGGCGTGGCAAAAATTGAAAATAAACTTGATCTGCGTGCAGACAATAGGAGTCTACATTTCAAATTTGGTTGCTCTAGCTCTTCTAGTCTCTGAGATCTAGGTGTTCATACAGACGGACGGACGGACGGACAGACGGACAGACGGACAGACGGACAGACGGACAGACGGACATGGCTATATCGAATCGGCTGTTGATGCTGATCAAGAATATATATACTTTATATGGTCGGAAATGATTCCTTCTGGCTGTTACATACATTTGCACGACTTTAGTATACCCTTTTACTCTACGAGTAACTGGTATAAAAATACAAAGCTACAATTACAGTGAATCAATAAAGTATTGGCACACCTTCATTCATGATAGTATGAGCAAATATAAACCCAGAAGAGACTGCCAACTTAGTAGAAAGTAGGCGTAGACGTTTAGAAGCTGGTATTAAGGCCAAGGCTTAACCAAGTATTAAGAGCTCCAAAATTCGACATAAGCCACTAAATATTAAATATGTCTCAATACTTTTTTTTAATATAAAAATCGTGCCTTTTCTTAGCTAAAACTAAGCTATAAGAAAAATTAAATTTTTTTTGGAAAGTGAAGTCAAATATTGAGCAATGAATGATGTATCTTTATAATTTCTTTGAGTTAAATAAAAAAAAAAATATTTAGGAACAAACTTTGAAAATGAAGTTGTGCCAATACTTTATTGATTCACTGTATTTGGAGAGCTGCGAGGTGGAGCTGATCAAAGTAAAAAAAAGCAAAATAAAAAGCATCATTTGGGGCGGAGTTTTTTTTTTCGGTATGCCCCCTGGTATATCCAATGTATGCACACCACCCGAGTCCAAACCTCCGTAGCTTCCACAGCTCACGACCAAAGAGCCCTAAGACTTTGCAGTCTCCACAGCCTGTTGTACTAGTGTCTCCTCCGGCTTACTGTAGTGTCTACTGTTGCTACTGTTGTGGTCACCTCCGTATTCAACTAATACTCCCGGCGAGTATAATCCGCCTCCAGTCCATGGAGCTGGCTGTGGCTATGAATATTACCTCTAGTTTAATGTGCTAACTCGAATCTTTCGATGCGTTTTTGGCTGTCGTTATAGCAGTATGTTTCAGTGGTCAAGTTCTGCTCCCGCAGGCCACAATAAAGAACACTGCTTATACCTCCAGCCACTCACAAAATGCCTCCATAAAAGACACCATGACTTCCATTTTCAATTTTATACACTCTTTTATTATATTAGATTTAGCCCGCCAATTTTTAAGACAAACAACAGCTAATTTTTAGCTGTTCCCTGGTCACACTACATTGTCAGAGCGGCTCTGGCTAAAAATTGCTGCCAAGCTAAAAAAAAAAGCTAAAAACCTCCTAGTTTTGTTTTAATCAAATAAAGGCACGTACTAAAAGTTGATTAAGACTGAGAGCGGAACATATGCAGATTGAATCCTTGAATAGTATTAAAAACCGTGTCCTATCCGAGCTCAACTTAAAAGAACCAGTTCAAAAAGCACGATATATCGATAAGTATTTTGTACTGATTCCGATACCGAGCTGGTTCCTATGCTGGCGGCAGCAGAGTTCAATTACAAAAGCATCACTTTTCTCCCAGCTATTTAGCGGAGAAGGCTAGTTTCTTTATTAAGGCGTTTTCAAGCAAACATAACTTACCATTCAGCTTTAATCTTCGACCGCCACGTCGTCAACGGGAAATCGCTGACTTGGCAACACGGTTTCTGCTGCCAGCGTTAGCAGCGTGTCGCGGCGTTGTAAGTTTGCAGCCCTGGTCGTTTTGCTTACTTTCAATTGCGCATTATTTTTTCAGAAAATTGGAAAGAAAAATACAAGTGCGGAGGATTAAGAGTGACATTTAAGCTTGTTCGGTGAATATCATTTGGCGTGAAACGTGAACAGAAGCGATGGTTATACCCGATCCACCACAGGCCATAGGCAGCGGCGGCATGCTATACTCCCCTGGTAATGCCTCGTCATTTGCGGATTTGGTTACCGAGAATAATGATCTCAAGAGCTCGATATCTATGCTAATGCTGCTAATGGAAGAAATGCGGTCTATTAAAGATAATGAACTGGAGTTTCAGGCGAACCAAATCCAGACCCTTACCGACCAGAATGCCCAGCTCACCCATTGTGGTTTCCAGAATGAATGTCGCAAGCACCTTATGGCGCAAATGCAGCGTGATCATAAAAAAGATCTGAAAGTTCTGGCGAACAAAATGAACAAAATGAATATACAATATAAAAAGCTCAAGATCCAGAATGTCCAGCTAAAAAAGGCAGCCCTGGAGGAGCGTAACAAAAAAAAAAGCATCTACTAAAATTAAAACTGCACATGCAGAAAAGGAAGCAAGAAACAGAGCAGCAGCATGCTCAGGTGAGTTTACAACAAATTTTAAAAATCTTAAAATATTTTGATATGCGCCTGCTAGTTCTGAGGGAGTTTGTAAGCAAGTTTGAAATATCAACCTACAACCTGAAATTCAGTTCTTGACTTAAATCGTTTTTGTCCAGATGTTTGCAACGCATAGAAGGAATCATCTCCGACCACACGAGCTGAGTCAATTGAGCTTTGTCCTTCCGTCTGTTTCTACGCAAACTAGTCCCTCAGTTTTTAAGCTATCAAGCTGAAATTTTGCACAGAGTCTTCTTTTCTCTTCTAATATGTTGGAATCGCCTGAATCGGATGACTAATTCTTGTAGCTGCCATAGGAACGATCGTTCGAAAAATGGATTTTTTTGGGAGAAAAACTTGTTTGTTTTCAATGTTAGCGTTCTTAAACTCGGTCATTATTAAAATTAAATGTTTTCAAACTGATCTGCGAAGTTTGGTCGAAATCGCTAACCTTTGGAGCGAGTTTTTTCAAGAAGTCAGCTTTCCTTTCTTTGTTTGTTTTCTTTTCCTTCAAGTAAATAACTTCTGAGATATTGTTTTAAAACATTTTTGAACCGGTTCACAGACTTTTGACATGACCAGTGAAAATGTTCATGCCCTACGTTTAGATACTACTGAGATTAAATTGAAAAGTTAATTTGTAATTTAAACTTTCTCCGGGATTTCCAATCGATCATTTCTGTAACTTGGTGACAGCTTTGCCTGCTTATTAACTTGATTTGGCTCGTTATGACTTCTGGCTATTCAGAAAGTTCAAGAGAGAACACCGTTTTTACTCGATTAAGATGCTAAAAGCAAAATCGCAGATGGCTCTGAAGAAGGCCATTCCGAAAGAGGACTTTGTCAAGTGCTATGATAGCTGGATAATTCGTTGGCATAAGTGTAATGCAGCGGAGGGGAATGAAATAGATTTCGATAAATAAATAAAGATTTTTACAATATAAGAAAATTCACCTTTCAATTTAATCACAGAAGCACATATATTAAATCTGAACTAAAGATCATTCAAACATCAAAAAATTAATTAATTGTCCTTTACAGATTTTATCCATGGATGAGCTGGTTAAGCAGGAAGAACAAAAGCCGACAGAGGAGAAATATACACCACCACAGCCAGTAAATACAATGAAAACGAAACGTCTAGTGGTGAAAATCAAGCGCCTGGTGATGCCACCTGAAATGAAATTGACCTCCTCAACCTCTACCAATGCCATTTAGGCAGTGACGCTACGCAGATTGGAGAAGCATTTGCAGAAGCAGGAGGAAAGTGAACTCAATGATAGAAGTAATAGTTTGTTTAAAAGCGCTAAAAAGCTTAAAAACAAGATTTTGAAGGAAAATATTTCATGAACTGTTCGCTAACGGACTTTAAAGCGAACGTTTAACAGACTTATATTATAATTTTTGTAAGCTTTCGCTTTTAATGAATTTAAAAAAAAAAATTTTTTAGTTTAAGGGAGTTTTTTGTAACGGGCTCTAATGATGTCTTTTGTAAGCTTTTGCTTTTAATGCATTTTTAAGAATTTTTTTGAATAGTTTAAGATTTTTTTTATGATACTTTTTGTAAGTCGAACAACACTCATTTATGAATCTCTTGATCCAATGAAAAATTAGCTCCTAAGTAGAGAAACAAACATTTTTTGTAAAAGTGAACTCAATACTAGAAGTAATAGTTTGTTTAAAAGCGCTGAGAAGCTTAAAAACAAGATTTTGGAAGAAAATATTTCATAAACTGTTCGCTAAATATTCGCTAACGGACTTTAAAGCGAACGTTTAACGGACTTATATTATAATTTTTGTAAGCTTTCGCTTTTAATGAATTTACAAAATTTTTTTTTAGTTTAAGTGAGTTTTTTGTAACGGGCTCTAATGATGTCTTTTGTAAGCTTTTGCTTTTAATGCATTTTTAAGAATTTTTTTGAATAGTTTAAGTTTTTTTTTATGATACTTTTTGTAAATCGAGCAACACTCATTTATGAATCTCTTGATCCAATGAAAAATTAGCTCCAAAGTAGGGAAACAAAATTTTTTTTGTGAAAGTGAACTCAATACTAGAAGTAATAGTTTGTTTAAAAGCGCTGAGAAGCTTAAAAACAAGATTTTGGAAGAAAATATTTCATAAACTGTTTGCTAAATATTCGCTAACGGACTTTAAAGCGAACGTTTAACGGACTTATATTATAATTTTTGTAAGCTTTCGTTTTTAATGAATTTAAAAAAAAATTGTTTTTTTTAGTTTAAGGGAGTTTTTTTGTAACGGGCTCTAATGATGCCCTTTGTAAGCTTTTGCTTTTAATGCATTTTTAAGAATTTTTTTGAATAGGTTAAGATTTTTTTTATGATACTTTTTGTAAGTCGAACAACACTCATTTATGAATCTCTTGATCCAATGAAAAATTAGCTCCACTCTCCATATCGGTGTTTCCTAAAATGACATTTTTTTTTAAAACTTTTCGATATCTTTGAAATATTTAAGAATCTTTTTGTGTATTCAGTTGATGCTTTATGCATTTAATAAATTTAAATTTAATTTTCTAACCAAATTTAAGTTTTTTTCACTTCAAAACCTTCGTCAAAAGTAAAACAAGACAAATAGTTTCCACAACAAATGGCCAAAAGTCACTTGACTCTCAAGTTTTAGCCACACTTAAAGCCAAAAACTAATGGTGATGACGATGACGGTACTCCAAAATCTGCTGAGTGTAAGATGTGAGTGTGAGAGGGTGCCTAGGGCGGACTTTGAATTGAGTTTATCGAAATCTAATGAGGCGGCTACAGTGAACAAACACTCACACACGCGCACACACTCTCAATGGCTGACAGACAATGGGCCTGGCATATTATTAAAGCCATAAATTCAAGTAAAAACAAATGAGCCAAGCGTTGGCCAAATGTTGTGATACATGGGGATGATGGGGAGGGTCGTAGATGCCCTGAAATCTCTTGGCCAACATAATGGCATAAAGCGTTGATAACAAATTTGCGCATTTCAACATGAATGAATTCTCTAGTGGGGTTACATGCACTGCACTCCTCCGGCTCGGCCAAAGAACCAGGCCTTAAATGACAAACATACGGCTCGACTACGTGTGTGTGTGTGTGTGTGTGTGTGTGTGTGTGCTGGTGTCTCTATGGAGCTCCAAGTCCGGTCACGGCAGCATGTCAACATTTGGTTCTGGGCGCCTTGAGACGCAGCTGGACAACTGATTTTCCGGCTTGGCCTCTGTGATTTTTCGGCCGCGTCGACGAGACGAGAAATTGCTACCGAAACGCTGACACAGACCAAGAGGAGGGATGGGGAGGGGTGAGAAGCCAGTAGACAAAAGAAATCAGTGACAACAACAAAAACGAAATGCAGGGCGCCAAAGGGCCTCAAGTCCTGTGCTGTTTTCTGTCAAGGCTCAGAGAGACTCAGGCACAGGCTGCTCCGTTGTTGTTGACGTTTCATTTATCGTAATCAAGTGCGCAATCAATGCGAAGAGAATTGCACTTAACGGTTGTTTTTTTCCTATCCCTCCCCCCCCCTTTATGTTGCTTGTTTTGTGTTTCAACTTCTAATTTAGTTTGATTTCAGTGATCAATGTCGTCGAGGCACTTGCATTGTGGTTGGTTGGATTGTGTTGGCCTTAGACAATTGGCCTATTGAATTTGTATGGATGGGACTTGTTCGTTAGCCAGAAAATATGTATAGTATAGCTGGCGGCCAAGGTGGGTTGAATTGGAAAATAAAATTCACAAAAATCAAAGATGATTCGAAACCACAATGAACGAATCTCTTCACATAATTCTTAGCACACTTTTTGATTCGACAAATTCATTTGAATGAAGAACTTGGAAAGACCGGGGGAAAAAGTGTTGATAATCCAACTAAAAATATGTTGACATTGGTTCAAAAATATTTCGCTTTTGGACTTGCTTTCTTGGTTTGAAGATCTTAACTCATATGTGATGTCTCTTTCAAGCGAAGCATATTATTTCCCATTCATAAGAAAGGTGACTTAAATAACCCGAAAAATTTTAGAGGTATATCCCTTATGAACTGATGTGCGGAAAGGCTGACGGAATGGACCAAGTTAAATAACAAAATAAACGAGTTTCAGGCGGAAACTACTCAACAACTGACAATAAATACAACCTAAATGCAATAGTGAAGCTAAAATGGGCAGAAAACAAAAATGTTTATGAATTTTTTGTGGACTTCCGGGCTGCGTTTGATAAAGTACCGAGAGATCGTTTGATCTACAAGCTGCACCAACTAGGTGTGTCCACAAAAATTGTAAACTTTATCGAGGCTGTATACAAGGATACTGTGGCAGCAGTGTGGTCCGCAAAGAATCTGTCTGAAGACTTTAGTACGAGCAGCGGAGTTAAACAGGGATGCCTTCTATCATCCCTGTTGTTCGCGCTATATTTTAACGCATAGATGAGATTAATGTACGGCTGTTTCTATAAGCGGATGATATAGTCATGTTGTCGGATAATGTCATCACACTTCAAAAAATGATAGCCAAACTTGAATGTTATTGTGAAACTTGGGGAATGGTGGTGAATCTGGAGAAGAAAAGTGAAAGGCTCGCAGCGAATGAAACCTGGTTACAAAATTGTACGTGACTTGCCAGTATAAATACTTAGGTGTAACTTTGACTTCAGGAGTGTCCTTTAAAAAGCATTTTGTAACTTGAAATGGTGAAGCAAAAATGAGCTTAAATATAACGTAGAGCTCTTTTACTGGGCGATCAGACATATCCCTTACCGACAAGTTTAATCTATTCCGAGCAGCATGTAGATCGGTACAAGCATATGGAGCACCTACTGCTTCGAGGAAGTTCATAGTCTCCATAGATATTTCATACCGAATCATCAACACCGAAATACGTTTACTTTTTACTCTAAACTTGCACTCAAATTATGTAACACGAACATGGTTTCATTATGGAAGTCAACGGATTCTATACAATTGCCAGTTTTAAGAATTTTATTATACTCTGTACCGAAGGTACATAGAGTATATTAAGTTTGTGCAAAAGTATGTAACAGGGAGAAGGAATCGTTTCCGACCCTATAAAGTATATATATTCTTGATCAGCATCAACAGCCGAGTCGATATAGCCATGTCCGTCTGTCCGTTTGTCCGTCTGTCTGTCTGTCCGTCTGTCTGTCTGTCCGTCCGTCCGTATGAACGAAGAGATCTCAGAGATGGTAAGAGATAGAGGTTTGACATGTATGGGGCATATATTTCTTATACTTGCAGGCAGATCAAGTTTATTTTCAATTTTTGCCACGTCCCCTCCCGCCCCCGCAATTTGGAAAAAACTTCATATCTCCTACAGTTTTGAAGATAGATCGTTCGTACCTTCTAGAGATACCTTGAAAACAAAATTATTTATCGATATGCTGAAGGAATAATAAAGATCGGATGAACGATACTCAAGTTATGAGCAAAAAACGGCCAGTAAACAGCACCCACCCCCCCACCCATCACCACAGCATTCTATTGAACGGCCATCTTAGTGAGAGAGAGAGAGAGAGAGTGAAACTTAGAGATGAGCGCGTATAACTCGTGAGCAAATGCGAGCTGCGACGTTAAGGGTACAGAGTATGTTAAAGTCGGTCCTGACCGACTTTCTTTCTTGTTTTATATTGGTTTGGGATTATAGCGTTTTTCGACTTTTTCGAGCTCAATATCTAAGAATTCGATGGGAATGCTTAAAACTTGACACGACGCGCGTTCAGCAGAATAATTGATCCCTGAGCAGGTATCAGAGAAAAAATTATGCATCGAATAGTTTCTGCTGTTGGAGGGAGCAGTATCACTTCAAAGTAGCGTTCTATTTCTATACATGCTTCTGGATCATGATACCTCAAATTGGCTATCATGAAGCCGCAGCACTCGAGTTCAGTAGGAAGATTATTGCAAGTTGTTCGGCTGAACACGGCCATTGAATACTTTTTTCTATGGTTTGTTCGCAATTGCTACGCGTGGATTTAGAAAAAAAGAAAAGGCGGAAAATTCTCCACAGGTGGACATTTTGTTTTTCAGTTCAATTTCAGTTCAACACCTGGCAGATTTGTTTTCTATTACAATTTTTTTCCAAAATTCAATTCCGACTTTTTCTTTTGTTAGCTATTGATGAGTGAAAACTTTATGTGCGACTTTTTGAGAAATGCTTATTAGAATTGGCTAAAGATAAGCTATGAAATATTAAGTTTTAATTACACAGGCTAGCAGCCATTTTGGTCCAGCTTTCTCGTTGATAATTTTAAAAATTTAGAATGCAAAATGAGCATTATTCCAGAAAATTTAGGAGATCTAATTGAGGAAGGCGGAGAACGTGCTCAACAGGATTTGCGAACTATGGAAACTCGGTATCGCGGAAAAGGGTATAGTCATATGCTTGCTGATTTCCTCAGCACAAACATTCGTTTCACTGAAACACTCTCCACTGCAAATTATACATAATAGTCACAAAGGTCTTAGTCCGGAGATTATGGTGACTGCGGAACTCATTTGGCCCATTCGTAGCTAAACTCATAATATTTTGATGTCATTCTCGCTAGGTTGTTTGATATTAACCAAATATGAATTTGGGAGAAATTGTTTGAATCTAGTACTGGCTGCATGTTATTGTACATTTGCTTGACAATTAAAGTAAGGTCTTTGTTAGATCATGTAGGCTTTTAATATTTCCTATACAAATTTTATGTATCAATCTAGTTGTCCTGCCATAAATGTTAGTTCATTTTTTCGGGATTAACCGGCTGTAACTTTGGCTATCAAGCTGATTTAAATGCAACAAAATTTGTAAAAATAGAAGAGCCTTAAGGCTATATGCTAAAGTGGCTGTAATGAAAATCCAACCACCGCTATGGGTTGTACACGGCGATTAAGTTTGAAAAATTTGCCATAATTTGATGAAAATTACTCTTTAATGCAATATTTCGACGCTTCTAGGTTTGCTGATGCTGCTTTTATGATTTTTTTAGGCTGCATTAGTATGTATACTGTCGCAAAAAACTCATAAATACAGATATTTTTGCTCGGTGTAACCTTCATAATTTTTTGAAAGCGAAAAATACTACAAAATTGATTGTCCGCGATATCTTGAAAACAAGAGCTGATGGAGAAAAAACGAAACCAGTTTTGGAATCTGTGCACAAAACTGGAACAGAGAAGTCGGGACCTCACAAAAGTGGTCATTTTGTTGGCCTGTGTTATAAGTGTGAAAATTCTAGTGTCAAAAACGCTTTGGATTTGATTCCAGACTTTTTCGTAAAAGCAATAAGAGGTTAATGACATTAATACGAAAATACCAAATCAACTTTCTTAAGCCTTGTTAATGGATATGGAAACCAATTTGGGAACTATACATTTACCTCCTTCTTCTGCTCTCTCCAGTCCGTTGTCGTTGATTCTCAAATTACCGACTGACTGACAAACTTTTTGAGCGACCCATGCCCAAAAAATGTTTCGCTAACCAAAAATCGTGCCCAAAAGTTTGTGGCCAGCGCTTGACTGTTAGAACTTTTGTCATTTCATCTTTTTTCTTTTTTTTTTTTTTGTGTGCTGCCTTTCTGTACAATAGAAAAGCGACGACGTAGCGCGATATTGTCAGCAGAGCGAACGCCAACGAAGCAGGCAAAAATGCAATTTTTGTAAAGCGCACCAAAAATTTCAACGACGAAGCGACAACGAAAATTGGATGAGCACTCTGCAGGGCTCCAGTGCGGCGATGGGGGGCGGTGGGCATGGCTACATGGCAACTGGCAGACCGACGAAGCATACAAAATAACCGCAAACCCAAGCTTGCACATTATCTATGAATGTGGTTGGTGGGTGGGGTTGGTTGGTTTGGTTTGGTGGGGTTTGTTCCACCTTCCGAGTTGCCTTGTTTTTTTTTTTTTTTGGATGCCTTGCAGTTGGCAGGCAGCTCCAAAAAATACGCAACACAGAGAAAAGCCAGAGCGGAAATTGGTGAACAGAACTTAAATCTCAACGAAATTGTTTTTGGCGACAGTTTGTGTATGCCGGGCCTGGCTCTGGTTGTGATGGGGGGACGGTAGGCAGGGGCCGGTCCGTTTGGACCTTGTTAGGCATCATGGCAGCAGCAACAGCAGCTGGGCTGCATGTGCTAGTTACAAGCTGGCAAGCCAAGGCATCTCCACCCGCACCAACAGGACTCCACTCCTGCCAAGCCAGCTGCTGCTGGAGCAGCAGTTTAGGCCATATGCATTGTGGGTAAGGCGCTACACTGGGCAAGGCAGCGCATATTGAGAAAAGAAAAGGATAAACTGTATAAATCAAGCTAAAGCCTAACACCATATCATATCAAACAAGAAAGAAAGTCGGTCAAGCCCGACTATAACATACTCTGTACCCTTAATGTCGCAGCTCGCATTTGCTCACGAGTTATACGCGCTCATCTCTAAGTTTCACTCTCTCCCTCTCTCTCTCTCTCTCTCTCTCACAAAGATTGCCGTTCAATAGAATGCTGTGGTGATGGGTGGGGGGGTGGGTGGTGTTTACTGGCCGTTTTTTGCTCATAACTTGAGTATCGTTCATCCGATCTTTATTATTCCTTCAGCAAATCGAAAATAATAAAATTGTTTACAAGGTATCTCTAAAAGGTGCGAACCACCTATCTCCAAAACTGTAGGAGATATGAAGTTTTTTCCAAATTGCGGGGTGGGAGGGGGCGTGGCAAAAATTGAAAATAAACTTGATCTGCCTGCAAGTATAAGAAACATATGTCCCATACATGTCAAACCTCTATCTCTTACCATCTCTGAGATCTCTTCGTTCATACGGACGGACAGACGGACAGACAGACAGACGGACATGGCTATATCGAATCGGCTGTTGATGCTGATCAAGAATATATATACTTTATAGGGTCGGAAACGATTCCTTCTCCCTGTTACATACTTTTGCACAAACTTAATATACTCTATGTACCTTCGGTACAGAGTATAAAAACGCTCATACCGAACTCTTTTCTTTTGAAAAGTGTCAGAAAACGATCATATTGCTTGCTGGGAATAGATGGGAAAAGAGGGGGAACAGTGACTAAACAGTGAACACACAGTGGCTAAACAGTGACTAAATAGCGGCTAAACAGTGACTACACAGTGACGAAAAAGTGGCTAAACAGTGACTAATCAGTGACTAAACAGTGACATAACAGTGACTTAGCAGTGACATAACAGCGAGTGACCAAGGGGGAAGAGGGGGGAAAAGAGTGTTCTAAATTATTTCTATGATTGGCAATTTCAAGATTGAGATTATTTTTTCTGCCTGTTATTCCTTTGCGACTATTCTTGTTTTCATTTGTCTATGGAGCAGCACAATAAACAAAACTAAGCAGTAAGTGATCTTCTACTCTCCGTTAGTTTTCTACTTTTGAAAGATTTATCTACCACTGAGAGAGCTGTTGTTTAAAACGTTTTTTTTTTACAGGTAATACATAGTTGAGCGACTTCTTTGCTTGTTTTGACATAGTCAAAGCATCGATATAATCATTGCATCAAGTATCAATTTTCACTCAAAGTTAGTTCCATCTAGTCCAGTGGTTACCACAGCCTATGCCCTAGCAGCACATTTGTTTGCGTAAATTACTGAATCATAGACCGGGTGTAAGAATACACATAAATGCATACAGCAACTGGTGTTTGTTGTCTATCAGTTCCTGTTCTCGTTTCCGAACCTCAAACATTGGAATTTGTTACTGAAATTAAAGATCCCAACTAATTTTCATCAAAATCGCATACAATTTGTGGCCTTACTTCATCAGAATGTACAATATATAGCGCAGCGCATCCATTAAGTTGACCCAAGCCTGTCCTATTCCATAGGCTTCACTCTGCGCTGGTTGGTGGTTAGGTTGCGCAGAGATTTGTTGGCTTGGAAATTGCCCAACAAATTTCTGTTGGCGGGCCACAAACAACGACACATGCACACCCAGAGAGTCCTACAAATGGAGCACAGGCATAGAGGGAATAGGCGTTGGTGGAGGAGGAGCAGCAGCATATCTGTGCTCTCCTCTCATGTGTGTGTGTGTGTGTGTGTGTGTGTGTGCAGATTACTTACTTTTCGAACGTTAGTCGTTAGTGCCGTTATTTCATAGTTGCCGTCACGCCCCAGCCGCAGCAGCAGCCACCTAAAGGGGAGCAGGAGGGGAGCTACTTAGGCCAGAAGCGGACAAAAGCGCAAAGAGCGCAAAAGCCGTTCATTGATAATGTAAACTCAGCACAAAAAATATCTGCCAGTAGGTGGGAAAGAGGCTGAGGATGGGCTGGGTACACATTTATGAAGCCAGTCGAAACTTTTGCATAGTGTTGATGGTGTGTGTGTGTGTGTGAGTGTGCGGTTCGAGTTTCAAGTCATGCCCAAAAAATTATGTGGTTATATTTAAAGTTTGGCCCAGGCTTCCTGGGAGGATTCTATATTGCGGGTTCTAGTTTGGGGCCAGAGACTGCCTAATACTTTTTCAGTTAACTCGCGAAACTTTGCTCCATGTGTGGCTGCTGACCGGAGGCAGGGATTACAGGTGAGTGGAACATGTACATACCTGAAATGGCAGGAAAAGAACAAAATTTTAAATTATTAAAGTGCAAAAGAACATTTAACACATTGTTTTCCCACAAATGTGACACACCACTCCCTTCTTCTCGTGCATAAATTAAGCATCGAGCTAACGGTATGGCTAATTACACCATAATGTCCGAATATACAGCTGTCTCTGTCCCTCTCCCTCCCTCCCTCCATCTCTAACGAACCTAGGAAAAAGGCAACACGAATTAGCATAATAACCTTTAATAATACAAACGAAAATTTAAATAGCACGGGCCGAAGAAATAATGCTAAGTAGGCACACGACTCGCGAGAAGAAGTTTTTTTTTTTTTGTTTTTTTGTACAACAACCGAAACTACAAGCCATTAACGCACATTAGCGAAACTTATAAATTTATTGCCTCTACCATGGATGGATGATGGATGTAGGATTCGGGGTATTTCGATGGGGTGGCCACAGTATAAAGGGGGTTGGTTGGTTGTGGGTACGAGGGTACGAGGGTTGCTTCAATGTGAAAGTGAGCGTGAATTAGAAGTGGTTTCTCCGTCTCTGTTAAGGGGATTCTTTTTTTTTTTAAAGTTTGCATTAATGAATAGTGTAAGGGATATTCGTGCATCTGCAGAGAGATGGCACAGTGGTCTGAGGTTTCTGGGAGGTACTAAAACAACGAGTAATAAGTTGTGCGCTTTTGCAGTGCAGAAGATATAGCAGACTTTCTTATGTTGTGTTTTTATTGTTGTTGTGTGACCTGAGCGAGTAGTCAGTGAGAAACAGAGAGAGATTCTTGAAGCAGAAACAGAACTGAAAGTGTTTTTGGGTTTCCTTTTATTTATGGTATTAGAGGCCTGCTGTTCGAAAAGTCGTGAGTTCGATTGTTTTCTTTAAAGACTTGTACACAACCGGTCACCTTCACCAGATATGGGCGTCACTTGTGAAATATGTTGCCATTAAAAAGTTTCTACGTACTTAAATTCATTAGATTCATTATAAGAAAAGATTTAAAAACTTTCGAAACTTGTCTTTTGTTGCGGAATTTTCAACATCTGCGAAGTGCTTATACAAAATATTATAAGTGGAGGGGCTCAAAAGATCTCAAATCCTCTAAGGGGGATGGCTGTAAATCGGAATTACCAGTTGTTCAATTGCACCGTTAACTATGAAGTCCAAATGGATACCGAAAAATCAGCCAGAAGGTAACTATGAAGTCCAAATGGATAACGAAAAATCATCCTGAAGATTATCATAAACTATCTTTTTATACTCTGTACCGAAGGTACATAGAGTATATTAAGTTTGTGCAAAAGTATGTAACAGGGAGAAGGAATCATTTCCGACCCTATAAAGTATATATATTCTTGATCAGCATCAACAGACGAGTCGATATAGCCATGTCCGTCTGTCCGTCTGTCTGTCTGTCTGTCTGTCTGTCCGTCCGTCCGTATGAACGAAGACATCTCAGAGATGGTAAGAGATAGAGGTTTGACATGTATGGGACATATATTTCTTATACTTGCAGGCAGATCAAGTTTATTTTAAATTTTTGCCACGCCCCCTCGCGCCCCCGCAATTTGGAAAAAACGTCATATCTCCTACAGTTTTGATAATAGATGGTTCGTACTTTCTAGAGATATCTAGTACTTAAAATTATTAATCGATTTGCTGAAGGAATGATAAAGATCGGATGAACGATACTCAAGTTATGAGCAAAAAACGGTCAGTTTGTTTACTTATTTTTTTTTAACATTGAGTTTATTCCGTTCAATACTAAAAACTTTGAGTACTTTTCGTTCCTACTTCAATTAAGTATAAATCATTTGTTAATTCTTTTTGAATCAAGAATATTCTGTATCTAAGCTAAGTCAAAGAATTCTGGAAAGGGGATTCCTAATTAAAGTCGAATGTTTCTTGGATTAAGTAACGAAATAAACTAGCAATGTCTCGCCAAAAAGTCTGCAACCGAACAGATGAATTTTCCTTACTCGAATCAAAAATGGTTTAATCACTTCTGATCTTAAGTTGTCGCTTATTGGCCTTTGAATGGTTTCATTACCCCATTTTACTTCATTTCAAGAATGTCAATGCTGAGAATGATTGTGACACAGCCAGTCTATTTGGCACTTGTTTTCTAGCTGTGCTATGGTCTTCCGTATACGAACTATGATGTTTTTTAAACTTTCCAACTTATATGGTGATATTAGTCGCTCTAGCTGCATTCACCCTCCAACAATTGATCACAGTTGTCGCCTATCTAATTCAATGACACTTAAGCCATAATTTTCACCTGGACCAGACAATGTCCCTTCCTTTTTGATTCCCTTACAAAGCTGTTTAATCTATCTCTAGAGCTTAGTGATTTCCCTTTGTAATGGAAGGAATCGTTCATTATTCCAATTCATAAAAAAGGGTCCAGGTCCGATATAGCCAATTATAGAGGAATCTGTTAGCTTTCTGCCATATCTAAATTATTCTAGCATATAACTATCTCCCAATTACAACATTTTGGCCAACCCATTCTTAGTCCACTAATCTACTCTAATTTTCTTCAATAGTAAATCTGGGACTTCTTCATCGTAAGCAAACTGATGTCGTCTACACGGACTTTAGCAAAGCCTTTGATTTAGTTAATCATAATTTACTTCTATATAAATTATGCTTAGTAGGTCTCCCATCCAACTTGCTCCGGTGGGTCAGTTCATACCTTTTCAAACGGTCTGCGTCTTAAGTCTGCTGTATCCGAAATCGTTCAAGTTACTTCTGGAGTCCCACTGGGCAGTTAACTTGTTCATTAACGAAATTCCGTAAGTTCTTTTCTACACAGAGAAAAAAAAACTACACGAAAATGTAGGATTTTCAACTCATAACGTTTCATGTAGCTTTTTCATTTCAACACGTGGCGTGTAGCTTTTCTGCACGTCGCGTTTAGATATTAAAATCCTACACGTTTCGTGTAGCTTTTCAACACGTCGCATTAGTTTTCTCATTTCAACACGTTTCGTGTAGCTTTTCAACACGTCGCGTGTAGCTTTCTCATTTCAACACGTTACGTGTAGCTTTTCTGCACGCCGCGTTTAGCTTTCTCATTTCTAAGAGAACTGCCTAACTCTTGCCTAAAATCAAGTTTTCGCGTAAAAGAAAATTATTGCAGTCTTCAAATTTTGAAATGTGAACGAAGCTATCATTTTCTGTAAGAATTTTCACATATTCTTAACATAAACCAAAGGTCTTTAGATTCACTTCACTTTACCGTTTTACCACATATGTATCTGAAACTAAATCAATCTTCTACCACGGTATATCACACACACACACACACATCCTTCCGGCTGAGAGTGTTGAATTTGTGCCCGGATTTCATAGCAAGGATTTTGCTAATTTGTTTTCCAATTTAGCTGCTTGTCCGCCTCTCCTGCCAGTTGTTCTTATCCGGTGCCAAGGACGACGACAACGACGACGACGAAGTGTGCCACTTAGTTAAATGCACACGTGCGAAATCTCTTGAGCTAAATGCAGCCCAGGTAAAACCCATTTCAGGCTAAGAAAATGCAATACAAAATGAATATTTAATTCGGCCCAAGCCCAGCAAAAAAAAAAGGAAAAAAGTAGAGGGTGGGAAGCAAGGCCAGCCAGTGGAGGGGTGAGGGTTGCAAAAATCAACGCCAAGCCATAAGCAGAAAATTGCATTTTACTTGTACGTTTATCGGGGCATAGTAGTCCAGGTGCGAGTGTGTGTGTGTGTGTGTTTTACTACTCCCTTTTGTTTGTTTGTTCTCCGCTGCCGCATAGCGGTACAACTATTTAGCCCTTACTTAACCCTCTCACTCATAAACAAGAAGAGACGAGGCCAGAGGACAACAAAAAAAGGGTTCACACATACCGAAAGCAAAACGGTAATTCGTATTTATAACAACAACAGCAGGCGGCCAGGACACAGACGGAAAACAAAATACGACATGCCGAAATAATGCTTCTGGAGCCACGAGCCACTAGGCAAAACGGAAATTGTATGACATTTATTTTTTGGGGAACGAGAAGAAATGGGGAGACCCCGTCGAGAGCGTGGCGAGGATCAGATCAGCACCTGTTTTGCGTTTGGGTAGGGTAAAACAGCAGGTAGAATTTAATTGGCTGCGGATATGTACGACATTTGTTCAGCGATATTGAAGATCCTTAAAGAATGCCTAGTATATAATATAGTTTCGAAAGGTTTTTTTTGGCAAGTTTTAATAAAACGCATAAGAACGCATCAGTTTATATCAGAAACAAAACATTGTACAGTTTCGGAAGTTTCAATTAAGAGAGCTACGATAGAACTTAGGTAAGCGTGAGATAACCGCAGGATTGGAGTAAAGTTTAAAGGTAACAAGTTGGCAGTTTTAATTTTACCAGAAGGCAAGGTTCCGACACGAATTTGTTTTTGAAAATCCTTCAAATAGTCAGGATTTTTGGTTAAAGTTTTAAGGCATGTTTTAGTAAAACTGTTGATGAAACAAATTTCGATTCGAAAACAATTAATGTCTAAGCGTCGAGTGCTTATTGCTGCATTCTTTACTGTGATTTTTCGCACTCTCACGCGAGTGCTATGCGCAACGTTGGCGCCTTTAACACGAGTTTTTGAATTCGATTCTCTGTTAAGTAAGTTTTACAGTTTTGAGAAAGGCGGATTAATGATTAATTTTGGTTTTTTCGTGAGTACAAAATGTTCTTGAAACATAAATTGAGCATAAAATGTCAATTAGAAAATCCCATACCGTTTATAAGTGAGTACAAAATGTTTATGTATTCAGAAAAAGCGCTCTTTGTAGACTTTCGCCAACAAATAGACATTAGTTCGGTACTTTTAGTCAGAGTTTAGAAAAATTGGTCACTTTTTACAACTGTCACGTTAAAAAAACAAAAAGGAAATGACATTTCACCTTTGATTTTTCACAACGTGCTCTTTGCTCTGTACCTAAGGTACAGTATATTTAGTAGGTGCAAAAGTATGTAACAGGGAGGAGGAATAGCGATATGGCTATGTATGTATGTATATAACATAGAACATTGTGAATAAAACTAAAATTACAGAATAACACTGTGAATAAATAAAATAAAAACTAAGAAAATCATAACCGACTTGGTTGCACGAACCGTCCGTCGGCCAAGCACATTTTGCCTCACCCTGCTCCCGCTTACTATGCCTGACTTCCCTGGTCTTTCCAAGATAACAGACCGTTCAG
Source organism: Lordiphosa magnipectinata (assembly GCA_037044535.1). Classification (NCBI taxonomy): domain Eukaryota; kingdom Metazoa; phylum Arthropoda; class Insecta; order Diptera; family Drosophilidae; genus Lordiphosa; species Lordiphosa magnipectinata. The sequence continues at coordinate 56,699 of JBAMBO010001625.1, forward strand.
CAGTACAGGGCTTTGTCTAATGTGCCTGCTTTTTGGTATTTGTTCTATTTCATTTATAATGTATATTATAGTGTTTTCAAAATCTCTTTTCCATAAAGCATAGCTTTTTTAAAGTAGGATACCAGTCCCTTCCAATTCTCGTTAGTTTTATCGTCTAGGACAGCGATGCCCAGTCGTATGCTCTTTGGGTACGTTTTGTTATTGTAATTGCACGGAACATAGGAAATCAATGATCGTATACATGCAGGGCGCGAGGCATACGAAACGACACACATGCTAACGATTATGTGTGTATTCGTCGCGTAGAACAAAACCGGGTTTGTTCTCTTGTTTGAATGGTGTTTGCGAGCGCAAGCAAACTGACCAACAACAATTTCATTATTGGTAATGGTGCTTATCTTTGTGAGTATTGGTGAGTGCTCTGTCGTTTGCTGCTTTTGGGCATGCCTGGTATAGGATATCATGTAGCTCCTCCTTCGTAAAATATGGTTTGCCGAGGTTCGCCCATCTGTGATCTTTAAAGCTTGAACATCTTCCTAAAAAGTGCGTCAAATCCACATTTTCTCCGGTATCGAAGAGTGGGCAAGGCATGTTTACCGGTCTGTGGTATGTATTTGATGACAATGTTATAAGGTCAAGACGCGCTTTCATCACCCATGAAATTTTGGTGGTTGCCAGGTATTGAGATATCTGTATATTCTTGTTCCGCGTCATCCGTTCCGCCTGCGTCTTCTGTCTAAGAGCTTCCATTATGCTGATTCTCATTGTAATCCAATCCTCCACGGAGCCAAGACCATCTTTTCAGTTGAGGGTGAGAGGAGCGCATCCAGCTCTTGTGCCCAACAAATTTGTTTCTAATTATCTCGGATGTAAGAACATGCGGCAGTCGACTCTCCCCATAGAAAAAAATGGTTTTCCCTATGTACCCAAGGCCCTAAGTCTCCAAGGCTAGAGCGTATCCAGGGTAACCTTAGAATTTTCTTCAAAAAATATGTTTGCAGACTATCCACCACCTCAAAATAGCAATATCCCCATACCTGTGCTATGTATGTATGTATGTCCGTATGAACGAAGAGATCTCAGAGATGGTAAGAGATAGAGGTTTTACATGTATGGAGCATACGTACTCTGTACTCTGTTTCATGAGACACTTTGCTGGGTAGAATCTGCCGAAAATGTCTTTTGCTCATGTATGAGTGTTGAGCGTGTGCCTCAGTAAACTGTGTATGTGTGCTTTTGTGCTATGTTGTCCCCCTTACTCTTTTACGCTTTGCCTGCGATGAGAGGTCTATCGCAACAACAACAAAAAAGACACTTTGCGCTGACACTTGGTTTGTTTTGCTCAGTTGCTAAAGCAAACGAAATGATCCCCATCAATCTGTAATCGTAAGACAGCTTCGTGTGTGAAACAGGAAATACGAACAAAAATCAAAAAAAAGTCTTCTGTTGAGTGAGTGAGCGAGTCTGTTAAATTTGTGGCTGTCATTTCGTCAAGTAGACAGCATAGAACAAATTGGTTGACCATATTTTTCGAGCTCTGCTTTTAGCACAGATTTTTTTCTCTGAGTGCATTATTCTCTCTTTAAAAAAATGTATTCAAAACCGTAAAACCGGGTTCCCCAAGCAGAGAGCGCGAATATGTGACGGTGTCTCTCTCTCTAATACACAGTGCTGCATGACTTCGGCAATCATTCGGTGTGAACTGGCTAGTATGTTCGGCCCCCAGGGTCTATGGCTGGGGAACTCTGGAGTAAACCCAGCGAGCAGCACCTTCGAACGTTTGTCGAAACTTAAGCGAGCAATACTTTCAAAAACAGACCATAAAACAAACGAAAACTGGAACGTTTAGTTAACACTGCTCTAAACTCATGACTCCCGAATCGTACTTCTTCTAATCTGTCAAAATATTCCAAAGCTTGACTCGAAGTTCTTTTGCCAAAGATTCAAAAGATGCTTATCTATGCTTTTTTTTCTCTCATAGATCCGAAAGGGACTTATCTTTTATATTTTTATTGACAGCTTTTTAGTTTGCAACAAGCTCAATTGTCAATGGAAGTGTTCAGCAAAATAAATCAAACAGTTTCTGCTGTTGGAGGGAGCAGTATCACTTTAAAGTAGCGATCTATTTCTTTGATACATGCTCCTGTATCATGATACCTCAAATTGGCTATTATGATGCCGCATCTCTCGAGATCAGTATTAAGATAATTGCAAATTTATACTTGATCAGGGAGCAAGTTGTTCTGCTGAACACGGCCAATCGTTCTGCTGAACACGATCATTATTTCTAAAACATTGATATTGATCATCATTTTCTACACAGTAAAAAAAGGCGAGCTAAATTCAATATTTTAAGAACGACTTGTACTTAGTAGTACTGAAAACAAGTACAATCCTTCAATTCATGTATTAATCCGAAAATTTATTTATTTTAAGAGCGAAACTGAACTTGAATATCGAATAATCCGTATTTATTTGTATTGAGATTGTCTTAATTGTGGCTAAAGGACCGAAGTCGACCGAACAAATGAACACACAGACAGCACACAAATGTTAAATTGTAGGTTCTCGCTTAAAATTTGGACTGACATTGCGATTATCTTCAAATCCGGGTTTAAAGCAAATTAGGCGACACATATCTTACCGGATATAAAAAATCACAATGACCTGAAAATGCTCTATGGAAATCAGTTTTGTGGCATGCGAGTGACTTAAGATTCGAAAGCTAATTATACAAAAATAAGTAATTTTGGCAAACTGCCAAAGAAAATCCAATCGATATTCGGTTTGTAAGATCTGTGGGCCAAAAAAATGAACACAAAATTCTCAACTTTGGAAGAAGGTGGAAGAATTATGAAGTTAAATAGCTTTATAGAAATTCACATATTGGGACGGAAATAAATTGATGTTCTGAAATTCCCCTGCACTTTGGGACGAGAAGGATTTAAATGGGTTTAGCAAAGTTTTCCACAAATAGACCGAGAGAGAGAGAAAGGGCATGTTGTCTGTATAGCTATTTCAACCTACCTCGTGGTTCATTAATTGTCTGGTGGGATTCTTTAAAAAAAAAAATTCATATAGAATTCACTTTAAAAACCCCCCAAAAAAAAGCCAAATTTTTTAGTTGCATAAATTTTGGGGTGCGCTGTCAAAAGTTTTTGGCAGCTGCAGTGCCAAAGTAGATTAAAATCTAAATACACACACACACACACACATAAATTTGGCGCAAATAAACCGAATTAAAAGTGCAAAACAAGGCGCAGGCAGCAAATATAAAAGAGATGGAGCGAAATCGGGTACAGGGGAGCTGTGAGGGGGGGAGAAAGAAACTTTTTAAAAACAGTTAAGTGTAAAGGCGCGTCATGTTAGACACACCGCAAGTCCCTCCCTCGGACTGGACTAACTTTTGACAAAATGTCGGCAAAAACAGAACAGAATAGCGGGGCCAGGCGACGGGGGATGGGGCGGGCACAGACAGCCGCCACACACGGAAGCCATAAAAACTTATGGCAAAATATATAAAAATTCACCCTTTTTATTGTGGCAAACAACGAGAACGAGAAATAAAATAAAATGCAAAACGTTTACCGAACCAAACGAAACCAAACCAAACAGAGAGCCAGCCACCGGCCCAGCCGTACGAGCTGTCCCTCAACCCCTTCCGTTCTTGTTTTGTTGTATGTTGTTTTTTGGCCAACTAAACTTAAATGCTGAGTTTAGCAAAAATACTACAAAACAAAAAAAACAGAGAGAAAGAAAGAAAAACAGCATGGCATGCAATTGTTGTAAAACAAAGGCAATGAAAAGTCGAAATGTATACAGGGAAATGCTGGCAGCAGGCAGCAGGCAGGCAGGCAGCATTATAAAAGTAATCATATAAAAGCATATATCGAGATATGGCCAAAATGGACGTGCCAGTGGGAGGGGTTGTGGTGGGGGCGTCACAAAGCCAGTCAGAGATCCCTTGGATAAGCTGGGTAATAACCAAAGATTCTATGAACCCCACACAAAAAAATATGAGAACTTTGATGAAAGCACACTTAGAGCACGATTTAAGTGGCTGCTCTAGTGATGAAAGCATACCCAGAGATAGGTAGAAGAAACCTTATGAAAACATGTTGAACTGGCTCTTTGATGTTGGATAATGTCAAGGAAATACTTATGTAGAATAATGTGCCATAATTTCTAATAATATTGTTTGAGCTTATTTAAGACTTCAAACCACAAACATTCTGCAGAAGGTTCAAGGTTCGGATCTTACAATATATCGATTCGAATTGTCACTATCCAAAATTACAAACACTTTTTGAACTTTATCAAACAGAATTTTTATTGAAAAGCTAGAACAATTTAATCAAACCGATACACTTCGAATTGAAACAAGTTCTTATTGACAAAATGAGCATAATCACACTAAAGGTGGAGAACTATCGATAGTCAGCACCATCGATAGTCAACAATACATTGTTTTCTATGCTAAGTTAATATACACAAATTTTTATTTAAATATACTCTGTACCAAAGGTATACTGGATTTTCAATAAAGGTTCAATGGGTGACATGAGCCCATATGAATATTTCTGGTAGTGCACATCGAAATATCACTCAGAAGTCCGTATAGACTCTGGTCATAATGCACAGATTTTTTCGGACGTAATGCCCATATGAAAATTTGAGTTCGGTGTCAGAGCACAGCTAAAGATCTAAATCCTACGATGGTGGTTTCTGGAAGAAGCCAGAGAGTAATGTTTGGATTGTTGTTAAATGTTATGGCAGGTTCAGATACATCGTTTTGGAAGTTGCCAAGGGATGATTTTCAAAAGTCTTCTTCTGACTCTGACACCGTTTATCCTTCTTCTGCGAAGTAGTTGACTTGCTAGCCGATTTGGGTGTCCTCTGAGTCTCGCAATGTAGTCTGCAAATTGTTTAGGTGTATTTTAAAGATCAAACGATTCTCGTGAATCAGTGGGACAGTTTTGTGTACCGGGCTCCCGAAAAATTTAAGAGCGACATAAACTTTTTTAGAGTTTTAAATTAATAATAGGTTTTTCTTGTAATTTGATCTTTCATACTTATTCCATTTAAATTTTCAACCTAAATAAAAAAATATTTAGAAACTAGCAATCTATTCCTATTTCTATGTACTTTTTACCAAGGCTGCAAACCAGCAACCAGCAACGTTTGATCAAGTTGCGGTCCGGGGGTTCGAACCGGTTGTAAAGTTTAAGGTTCGTAGGTTCATAAATTGCTACATTGTTGACCGATTTTTGTCTGTACTTTCGGTAAAAATTAGGCAATTTTTTGAGCGTTCACACCAAACCCGCAGCTTTAAAAACAGATGTCAGCTACTTAAAACGGTTGCAAAGTATCGCCAAAAGAACTTGGAAAAGATAACCATCTACGAGTTATATGCAGGGCTTAGTCCCGAAACGAGTTTCGGTTCCGGTACCGGAACCGGTACGTACCGAAATGGATGTTTCGGTTAAAGGTTCTATTTCGGTTTTCAACTAATTTCGGTTTTCGGTTTCGATACGGTACCCGGATTTTTAGTTCGGAATACCGGTACGTACCGGTATAAGTAGTACTTATTTTTAATATTGGAAAAATTAAATTCTGAGAAAATGCTAATCTATTTTATTCCTGTGTAATAAAACGAGTCAAAATTCAATTCAATTGTGGTTGAGTCCATACAACATCTTAGCAGATTCATTATAAATTTTACGCCAGAGAATATCCGTTCCACGCTAACAGCGTAGCTGGAACAGAAAGCAAGACTTTTGATGTCGTATACAATTGTGGGAACTTTGTGGATGATTTTCACCACCAGTTAAGAATGTTTTCATGGTTTCGAACACATTTAAGTATAAAAATTTTTTTAATGGAATACAGTAGCTTATTTGTTGACACAAATGATGTTTTTTATCACCAAGTTTCTTTTCCTGCAATATCATATGTGACTCAACTTCATCGACGCTTTTAGTTGAACTAGTATTAGAACTGCCTTCATCATTAAGCAGTGGTTAATCAGCAACTGACGAAATTTGTGCATAAATATTTATTAAAAGATTGATTCAAGTACAATTTTTTTGCTCAGTACTTAGCATTACGTTATAACTAGGGTCCAAAAATATGCAACATAAAAAAGCATTGTTTTCAAAAAGTGATTTCCCTCGCTTTCTTTGAACAAACGTTTTCTCTAAGAGGTCGAATTTTTTCATATTCTCAATTTGCAGTGTATCCATATAACAAATAAAAATCACCCAAAACTAGATTTACGGCTTAAAGTTTAGTTGTGGCCACCTCCGCTGGTTCTAATATGCGTACAATTTCGCAAACTATTTCCCACTCTTTCTGGCGCAGAAGAAAGTCGCTATCTGCAGCCGCAAAACTGGAGCAAATGTTGAAGATGTCTTCCGGAAGCAAATATTTTGGCATCCTGACCAAAACTACGATGCGCTCTGCAAAGGTAAAAAAACCGAAACTGTACCGGTACCAACGTTTCGGTTTCGTTCCGGTGCTATCGGTTCCATTAATAACGGTAAACGGTTTTCGGTTCTGAAAAAAAATTTATATCGGTTCCGGTTCCGGTACTTGATTTGAAACGGTTTATTTCGGTTAACGGTTTCGGTTCCGGTTCCGGTATTAAGCCCTGGTTATATGGTTATATCAATGAAAGCTGCGCTGGAGTTTGATTGTTGAGATCTTTGAGTGAACAACTAGCCTGCGTATTTTCTATAAAACACAAATTTCGCAGCTTCGACAGTTTTTTTCGAAGCTGCGGCCAGTGTAAATTGACTATTATTGTTATCACCCAATAATAAGGTATTTTTAAGTTTTGGAAGGTAGCTTCACTTTTTTGGTACACAGAGGAACAAATTAATGAGAATTGTGCTCAAAAAATTCCGATAAAATTTTCTAGATGGACGGCAAATTATGAGGAAATTGTAGTTTTTTATTATTTATTTGACATCTGACGAAAAGCGTATCCATTTTTTTAGGTACAAAGACTGCATATTTCAAAATTCATTTTAAAAGAAACCATGGCAAGAAACCATTTATGCATTATAATACTTCATAATCGAGGAAATTTATTTCGGAATTTTTCGAGCATTGGTCGGTATACTAGTCAAATACCAAAGGAACATTGAACTCAAGATGAGCACAAACGGTGTCAGTCTTTATAAAAGTTGAGAATATTTCGTTCTTGAACTGGTTTTTTACCTATAAAGATATACGAGATTTGCTTTCCCCTTTTCTACATTGACTTATGTTTTATTTTCATGTCAAAATCGCAATATGAATTCGATTTCTACATTCTTCTGTAATTATCATTTTAACCGATTCTTTACAATAAAATTATGTTTTTCATTCATAATATTCAGAAAGCTATTATAGTTCTGAAGAAATCGACTTAAATGATTATTTGAACCGTACCTTTTTTTGTATATTATACATTGGGTCCGTTTCGGGTTTGGGTTCCGGATGTTAAGTATTTGAAAGCTTCGGTTCATGGTTCGGTTCAAGGGATTCAAAAACACACAAACGAACCGGTTCTTTGGGGATCGGTTCAGGACCGGTTTGCAGCCTTGCTTTTTACATAACTAAGTACCAGGGCAGCAACCGTTTATAAACCGAACCGGTTTGAACACGGAATTCTGACTTTTTTCAAACTGTCAACCGACTCTTAAACCAAACCAAAGTTGAGAAACCTGAACATGTTTCGAACCTACATTTTCGGTGCGGATCAACCAAATTAAAGACATTCTCAAATCTAGCAAATTTGTTTGTAATTTGTTCAATATTTTGCGACAAAGACTCGAAATTTTTACGAAAGTACTTATATGTAATGTATTTTTAATCTGGATTCTATAAAGACGATAAGCAATATAAACGACATCCACAATAAGCTTAATTCCACGTTCAGAAGATGACGATGATAAAGCGAATACTGACATCATTCGAGCCATCGACTAGCAGAGAACCGACTTAACATTTCAAAGATTTAAAGAAACCTTCAAGTTTTTGCCGGCTCTGGGTTTTGCTACGTTTGTACATAACTTTAAAACAGGGACACACCACACCACAAAGGAAGTTAGTTAACGTTAGGTTGAGTTTAGTTAAAGAAAAGAGATTTAATCTATTGCGCTAACTTTCTTATCAGTATTATCGAATAAAGTCTCAGTTGATAGGGCTATAAAACTTGTTTTGTCTGTTCAAAAGTACAAAAATGTTGAATATTATTTTGAATATTCATCACATAAATTGCGTTTCTATTAAATTTGGGTAAAGTTGGGCCGAATCAAGGTTCGAACCAAAACATTCTCTCAAAAACCTCAAACCTTAAATTTCTGAATTTTTGATCAAATTTATTGATAAAGAATCTTGAAGTTTGTTAACGATATCGGGAAAATATTGTATGACCTAGGAGAACTTAAAACACCTCAAAAATACCCATAATAAGCATAGTCAAAAGGGTAGAAATACGATTGAACTTTAAGGTACAGCCCACCTCCCGCCCAACTGACGGCGCAGTGAAGGAAAACACATATTTTAACGTTAACTGCAGAAAATCCTCCGAGCTGACTACTCTGAAGAACTTATTTTAAGTAGCACAGAGGATATCGTGGTACAACGTTTCAGAGATAACGGAATTAAGCATGATACACAAATTAGAAGGTAGTGCAATGCGTCACTTGTCAAACAAAATATTCCAATATGACGTCACAGACTCACAATTTTGTGTTTGTAAACCAAAATGAAAAATGAATTAAAATCATATCAACAATTAAACTAAATCAAGTTACAACTCAAAAATTGAAATTCCCAACCTAAGACTAATCAGTCAAATGACGACACAGACTTACAAAGTTATGTTTATGCGAAATGGAGCAAGTGTTTGCACTACCTTGTATTCATTGTATCATGGGGATGAAGGGTATATATTGGTATAAATCGCCCTTCTTTATTGATAGATCGTTCGTGCTAAGACTAGTTCAGAATTGAATTAGGAACAAAAAATATATATTTCATGGAAAAGTGTTAAAACAGTTTGACATTACTCTGCATAAAGTAACAAAATTTCGTTTCTTCAACTAAACGATAGTTTCTGTTAAAAAACCAATACCAACTTTGGTTCTAAAACCCATTTAATTTGAATTTCTTTTGTTTGAGTGCTGAGCCGCCATTGATTTGAGCATTTTCACGGTTATTAATAAAAACAAAAAAAAAAAAACGAAGAAAAACTTAACTGCCACCAATTTACATACATTTGGGCATTTAAATAAATAGAAGTAAATTGGAAAATTTATGGTGAACGACCAAAAGTCGAACCGTGCCCCGCAAACTCGTCGTTTATTGTTACGATGTGTCATATGCGGGCATCTTATTGGCTTACTTGAAAATTTACAAATAAAAAACGCACAATAAAAAGAAGCGAGAAAACGGAGAGCCAATAAAACGCACTGGGTGGTGGTGATGATGATGATGATGATGATGAAGAGTTGGACCTGGACTTAAGCTTTCTGATATTAATTTATATGCCAGGCGGAAAATGCGGCAACAAAGAAAAGAAACGGAACGCATTTAATAAGGATGTGAAAAATGTTCAGATTGCTAATTGAGCGCACATTTAAATCCCCTCTCCTGGGCTCCTTCCGCTTTTAATTACTCCCATATACGGTGCCAGATACACATATAAATTTTAAGTTGAAGAATCACAGAACGCCCGCATATGAGAGGGAGCAACAAAAGAGCCGCAGTTTTGCATTAAAAAAGCCATAAAAAACATATTGAAAAAAAAACAAAAAAAAATGCTCCTTCTGCTCTTTGGTTAAGTTGTGCAATTGGCTTGGAAATTTAACACTGGCCACTGCGCTTTCATTTGCTAGGCACGTTTACGTTTCGCTCCCCACCATTCGCAGCTGCTGCTGCTGCCGCCGCCTGGGCGGTCCACTTCTTCGACTAAAATTCATATGAATGGGCAATCGAAATGCACTTCTCTATGGGATGACCAAGAAACTGTATCCCACGATCGTGCAAAACGAACTGTGGAATGGGGGACGCGAGTGGGGTGGGCAATAAACTGAAGCGTCTTCATGGAGGATGAGTGAAGGAAAATGTGCAGCAATAGATATACAGTAGACTGATTTTAATTATGGGATATTAAAGTTATTATCTGACCGTCTTTCATCTATTGGCGTCTAACGATACCAGTTGGGTGACTATTATCTGCACGCTTTGTGCAAACCAAAAATTAACAAAGTTAATCTTCTATTTATTTTCTATATAAGTACAAAAATTGACCAAACCTGACAAATGCCACAAAATAATCTATTGATGATGGAAACGAATGGTTCTTGCAAAAATCTGATCGCTTTTTGGTGGTGAATGCAAAAGTTCTTTCATAGTATCAAGCCAATAAACTTGCTAAATATACACTTAAAGAAAATATCATGAAAATAATGTAAGAAATACATAGAAAAATTTCAACAGATAATTCTATTGATTAATATCAAAGTCAAAACGGTTCAACAAATCCATCATAAATCAAAAACGAAAAACCACGAAAAGTAAGTGATTTAATAAAAAACCACAACAGTATTCAGTATCCAACTCCACGCCGAACGGAGCAGACGTGTAAAATAATTGTCCCTGAAGATGGTTGCCGAGGAGCAACCGAAATATATTGGAAAACATCATACATTCTTGTGTGTTTCACTTGACCTAGAGCCGGCAATACTCAAATTTCTACAATTTAGAAAGGTCGCTAACTATCTTCTTTAAAAACCCACAACGCTTTAGAATACCCTCACAAATTGATATATTCGGGTGGGAAATGAAGCGGGTGCTGGGTTTAACCGACTTTCTTACTTGTTCTAAATAAAAAATTTATATTTTCGTTTACAAAAACTCGCAAACTTACTCTAAACGCTTGTTTTAAAGCCTTCTTGGCGAATAATTAGCGAACTTTTAGCGAACATTAAGCGAAGTTTCATTAGTTTTATTGTTTTTTTTGGTTGCAGAAGAATCGTCGATTTGTTTGTCATTTCATTTGATTTGCTAGTTGAGTTTCGTTTTAAAGATCTTTTGTTTCACAACCTTAAAAATTTGTAAAACACATCAAAATACCGAAACTCCCAAAAAAAATACTTGGCTAAGTCGATCTCTTTCAATCTCTTTTTAATGATTATTTCATATAAATGTTGCCCGCGGGTACGCTTGAGTTGGTCCATCCGTAAGCTTAAATTTTGGCATACTTTTTCCAGCATTTCGGCCAATGGCAGCTGTAATGATATCTTTCAGGGCTGCAATTGGGGCTTTACATAGCACCACAAAAAAAGGGTGCCGTGTGGCATGTGGCACCGTCTTCTTGAAACGACATGTCATACCAAGTCAAATTCTTCCTTTTTGGGCAAAAAAAGTAAGTAATCATCGCACGGTACTTTGCTCCATTGCCAGTAACATTGCCATTTTCATTATTTTTGAAAAAGTACGATTCCATGATGCCGACGGCACCAAACATTGCATTTTTCAAGGTGCATTGGCAGCTCTTGAACTGCCTCTGGCTGCTTTTCAGACCAAATTCGGCAATTCTGTTTGTTGACGTACACATTGAGCCAATAATATGCTTCGTCGCTGAAGATAATTTTTCGATAAATAAGTGGATCGAATTTTAATACTAAAATTCAATGATTTGCAAGCGCTGTTCGTTTGTTAGTCTTTTAATGGTGAAATGTCAAACCTTACTGAGCAATTTTGGCTTTGCAATATGTTACGAATCACACGTGAGTTGTCAAAAATGTACCATGAAAACCCAAATAGCATAAAAACCACCCTTTATATAAGCACGGGTTACTATTTACAATGTCAATACGGACTTCTTCTGCACATGCTCTTATTTTCAAAGTTTGTCCTCGTTCGTCTTGATCTCTCGTTTCTCTGTCACTACGCTTCTCGATCATTTGGTATACAAAGTGCCCATCGTGTCTGTCTTTTCAGCTTAGGGTAGGTTTGGAGTTGTGAAAATCTGAGCAAAATTGAAATAAGTACTCAACGATAAACTATCGCGTGACACGGTATGCATTGTCTGGAAACTCTGTGACTTTGATATGATTATTTCGCTATTTCAGTCAAGAGAAACTATGGAAATAGCTGCCAGTGAAAATCGGTTCAGTTCATGTTCCTTCTTTCATAAAAGTGATATTCCAGCACTTTTTGATGGGAGCATGTTTCAACCGAATTCTATTTTCGTTTCTGGGAAATCACAACTCTTATCAATCAAATTCGGGAACGAGAATAGGCCTGATTCTCTAATTTTCGCTTTATGAATGAGTGCCATTTTAACGACCAAGTTCAACATGAATCTCAGTCGAGGGAAGTGACTGAGCGAGTGGGAGGGCTTCCTTCTGTGCCCATTTCGAACTATGTATTGTTTTGCTGTTTTGTTGCCTGTATAAATCAAATGTCATGTCAATTTTAATTGCTGTTTAATGATAAACGATGGCCTAAAGAGTCGCGACCTTTTCACAAAAGGGTTAAGTTGTACTAATGATGGGTTGAGCAGCAAAGTACCAAAATTGGGGTTGGGGAAATCAATAAATGCGGGTGGTCAGACATTTAACTTCATTCCATTGAATCAATTAAGGGAGCAAAATCAAATATTTACGACAATCATAATTCGCATATTTTTTTCGATGACAATTCATTTGTCCCGTCTAAAACCTCGAAACGAACGTAGCTTAATTCAATTATACTCTACCCATACGAAATAAGCGGAAAAAATGTGTTCCCTCTTTGCGCACACACACACACACACACACAGACTCCCACACAGCAGCACACTGACAACAAAGTGCAAAAATACGTTTTTAATTGATTTTTAATTAAATGTTAAATTGTCAGTTGCAGGCGTGTGCCTTATGTGTGTGCTTATGGCAGGGGACAGGGAATGTCGGCGAAGTAGCGGAGACTGAGGGGTTTGGTCTCCATCAAGTGCCACTTGAGCGCTAAACGGTGGAATTGCACAAAAGTATTTTTTAATAAAGAAAGAAAAAAAAAACAAATTTAATTCGAGGAGAAATGAAAATGCTTTGGCCCGAGGCTTCAAAACTAGGTCAAAATTATTCCGATCGTAGTGAACTTTTTTCACACTACTCTACAATTTATTTGAGACAAAAAATTGAGAATTTTTTAGAAATTTCAAAACCAAACTGTAGTTATGAAGCCAGATGGATGCCGAAATTACTAACAAAATGGCGTTATAAAAAGGTTTTAATAGAGTGCTTGAAACAGTTAAAATCTGAGCTAAAAACGATATTGTGCGAAACTGTGGGTCGAATATTTGAGTGAACGAAATACTCAAAATTAAGAATGCAATTGATTTTGTTTAGTTAAATTAACTTTAAAAAACCGGTGTTGGAATATAAGAACAATCTAAATCGTTGGTGCCCAAGCCCATTCCGCAATCCACGCATTCGTTGTTGTTTTACGCAAAGGTATAGCAGGCGCGTATGGCCCTTACGCATGCTTTATGGGCTGCGTGAAGCAACAACAAATTCATATGCGTTCTCTTCTCTCTTTCTCACCGAGCGAAGGTTTTGTTGAGGCACTTCATATGTGCCTCTCTTCTTTCTCCTCTATGTAGTGGTAGTGTGCTTCTTTATTGAAATTTAATTGACCTCGAGCCAGCAATAACCCCCAGTATCTTTATTTAAATTGATAAAATAGATAAAACTAAGATGATAGCTTAGATTCTTAACTTATATCTATATAAGAAGTTTTTTTTCGTATATAAAATACTAAGATAAAAAAATCGACCTGGTAAGAACCGTCTGTCGATCACTGCCTTCCAAATTCTTCGCTATTCAGTCTAAAACACCTGGCTTCCCGGGTCTTCCCCAGATACCTGATCGTGTTCAAATGCATAGCGCGAGATTTGGTTGGCCGTGTTACTGCGATATTTAGTTGCCTGACTTATAAAGTTATATAGGATCAACCAATTTGATCCATTTAGTAGCTGGTGAACTTCGTGCAGATGTAGTCTTGCCTTACCAGAGTGTAAAATTCTGTATTCCCTCAAGATTAAGTAGCTTCCTATAAAATGGATTGTGTTTTCCTGCTCGTTCCCATTTCAAAGAGAACACGCTGTGTTGCTGCTTGCTTTGTTTGGTACAAAGTTGAGTTTGACACGTCGTTGAAATAATTTCTTTCTCCTAGGTCGTAGTTCAATTCTTTGTAGACTCTCCCCTGAGAGCTCCTCTCTGATTCGATCATAGAAGATGATCCATATGAAGCATCCATCTTTTTAAGTCTGAACTTTCCTTAAGGTTAAGTCTTTCGCAATGATAGGCTGATAGAAGTTACCATTCCCGAAAGAACTGATGAAGTCCGTTCAGCAGAAACTGAGCCATTATTTTTGCAGTCTATTTTCGAGCTTGCGAAAAACTCTCTGCATATAGGAGAAGTGCTTGTAATGTAAATGTAAAATTGGTTCAACTGCACCAAAGAGGGACAAGCCAAGTTTCCATCAATCTCTTGGCTTGTGTGTAAATAATATTTCGCACAAGGGCTCTACAGCTTGACGCCGAATCCTCATCCAGATATAGCATTCTTCTATGTCGCTGGCATACTCGTACGCAACAACAATGTAAGTTATGCATAGTGAGCGTAGGTTAGCAATTGGCCTTGCTCGCCTCTCTCGCTGTGGCCGAACGCTTTTCGCTATTCACACCGACACACACACATAAACAAATACCTGGTTTCTATTTCTATTTCTTGTGGTTTTTGTAGCTCCACGCGGCCGTAAGCTCATTCTGGGCACCCAGAATGTCAAAATTAAGGGTGTAGATCAGTTCGGCATGGTACGTAAGCCTTTACTCATGTCAAAAAACAAAATGCAATCGAGATCGGTAAGTTTTGAAGGCCAGATAAGTGCCGCGATTGTTCACAGCTCACATAATTTTGTCGTTGAAAAGAGGGTTCAGTACAAATCAAGGCATCAAATGACAGTTTAGTTACATAAGGTAGTCTTTGGAAAGAGTTGAAAATGAACGCCCAGATGTGAATATATCAATATGTATTATGGTGTTAAGATGTTTTTAAGATATCGAAGGATGGTCACACCGTCGAAAGAGAAAAGGGATTGTATAAAAAAGAAGCAACGCAGAGTGTGTGCAATTAAAAGTAGTCCAAAATTGACATAACGAAAACGTGGAGAATGTGTATTAGGGAACAAATTTGCGCTCCCTTTCAATTTTGGTGGTGCTTAACGATAGTGCCCAAAAAGATGCTTTATAGCAGTTCCAGCCAAATGGAGAGGACCAAAAAGTGTGCTTGTGTTGGTGAGCAAGAGAGCTCTCTCCAGACTACAGCCGTTTTACTTGCAATTCAATGTTCACCGATTCACACAATCATGATTTCGTCTCGCGTTTGCATAAAAAAACACGACTGACTTCGGCTCATGGTAGCTATGGCTGGCCGGATCTGCTTTATAGTGCCATTAGGAAATCACAGTGGTTAGAGCGAGACTGTCCCATTCCCAAATGTATGCAGAGAGCGTAAGTTACAGCAAACAGCTCACCCAAATGTATCCAGAGAGCGTAAATGAGAGCGAACAGCTGACTGACGGTGTCGACTGACCAATTTTGCAGTCTAGATATTCTAGTCTATGACAAAAAGCATAAGTACATAAGAATCATAAGCACCAGATGATTAACATTAAAAAAGAGACGTAGAAAAAAGGTTTCAGTAGTGTGGTTGAGGTAGAAAACGGTCTACAATTGACTTCAGCTAGGTATGGAAGTAAGCTATGCGTAAAATCAAAGCTTTTTGTATGAACCATGACCTTAAAGTTAAGAACTGCCGTAACCGAACCCGAACCGGATTACCGCTAGCTAGAAAACCCCAAAACTGTTTTATAAAGCAGCGTGCGATTACTTCTTAAGGAACTTTTGGCATATTTTTTTTTTCTCAACCATCCAAAGAGGGTGGCTTGAAGACTTGCAGTATAAACAAATTTGGCTTCTTCCGCTTGACAACTCTGGCAGGCATCTGTACGCATTTCGCTGTTCCCAACTTTCCGTCAGTCAACAATAACAGCAACAACAACAACCAACAACAACCAACAGCAACAACACAAAGACAAAGACGAGCAAAAGTTGAAGAAGAAGAAAAAAAAACTTTTGTAATGCGCTTAAATTTCTTTCAGGCGGCGCACAGGTGGGCTCGATTGTTGTTGAAAGCTGTTGTCGACGGAAAGTTCAGCGGCATTATTAGCATTGCCATACAATCCCCTCACACCCCCTCCACCACCGCCATCATCATCATCATCATCATCATCATCAGCAGCAGGAGCAGCATTGGCTGGTCGTCGACTGAGCCTATCACGTACATTTGCCATCAATAACGCGACGATTTAACTTGTCTCGTTCGCCTGGGCACGTAGTAAGTTTGGTAGTAGGATCTCCCGCCCACTTCTTCTCCCGCACCAGCACGTACGCATCCCAATGCACGTGGCTCTTAGATACCGCTATTTTGTTTATCGATATAAATATTGGCATTTTTGTGACCCAGCACGTAACGTTCTTAGACAAACCAAACGACAACAACAACAACAACACGCCCGAAATCCCCGAGTCCGAATCAGCCTGGAAATCCACTTAGTTGCTAATTGGCGGCAAATCAGCTGGCAACGCTTGCACCAGCCACAAAATCCATTTTAAGCATCAAGCTTTAAAGCCAGCAGCAAACCAGAACCTAACAAACGTTAACACTGGACAGCAAAAGGAGGAGCAGGAGGAAGAGTAAGAGGAATAGGATTCGCGGCGCTTGGTTCTTCTGTTTTTTTTTTTTTTTTTGTGGTCCGGTCAGCAGACCAACCCAGCCCAGAGATAGTCGTAAAAATACCCCAGAGATGTCGAAGGCATGTTGCAAAATTTCAAGCTCAAGTCGAAATGGCAGCCAAAGTCTGTTCGATGTTACACTCAGAAAAAAAAATGGCAACCTAAAACTAAAGCGCGGCAACTGTGAAGTAGCTGAGATAAAACTTTATAAACTTGAGCCCAAATTCATTCTTAATTTCAAAATTCCAATTATTTATAATCGCAAAGAATTTAGTTCTCCGATCGAACTTCAACTGTTTTTTTCTGCGTGCACAAGTCAAGACACTCACACACACACACACACACACACACACACAAACACACACGCGCACGTATGTCAGTGGCATAAAAGTTGCCTGTTTGGATTTCAAATGGTCAAAATGTGGACATTTGCTTAAAAAGTAAAAAGAAACAAAAAAAAAAGAAAAGGCGAAAAAGCAAGTCTTAAGGAACCCAGAACCAGTCTCTGGCAGTTGTTTGAAACCAGAGGGAAAAGGGTTTGTGCCAATGCAACGCAACAAAAAATAATGAGAATGAACACAGTTTGCAAATAACGTTCTGCTTCATTGATCGAAAATGTCTAAGAAGACTGCCGGTGGTTATAGTGAACAAATAGTTCATTGATAAGGCATTATCGTACAGACATTAAGAGCGAAGAAATCTTAATAAAACTTTTTGTTCTACCTTAAAACGAAACGATCCCTATGCCTGACAAAGGGTTCAAACGTCTGGACTTATACTTCTTAGTTTGCTGATTCTTTGGCAAAGTCTGTAAAGAGCTTCCTGATGCACTGATATCAGCCAATCGAGTAAAGCTAGTTGTGTTTCTGCTTACTGAGACTGTTTATGCGAATTGGCGCTAGCAGTGCGCACATGCAGACGGCGCAACAAGTGCAGTGTGCGCGATCGAGACTCTCTTTGTTGCTTGCCGCTGCTATACGAGGTTTGTTCAAAAAGTATCGCGAATTTTGTATATTTTTTTAATAAGTATTCATTAAAAATAAATTCAAGTTATCCCCCTTGTATATAATACATAAATGCCAACGTTTCTTCCAATCCTTGAAGCACATAAAAAAAAATATTTTTTGTGACCTTGCTTAGCTTTAATTTTTTCCAAAAAACATTACATATATCATTATTTACAAACAAGTTAAAAGGTTAAAACAAATGATTCAAACTGAGAATATGTGTTAGGCTAATCCTGTTGCCACCAAAATTTCTTGGTCTTTATTGTTTCTATAGCCCCATACGGACATCCGAAGCAACGAGAAGTTTCATACAAAAATTGAGGGAAGAAGAAGCAGAAGTTACAACTTCACCACTTGAACTTTTTGCAAGTACGGAGATCAGAATTTGAATGTCACCCTTAACAGTCAATGTTACGCTTAACAACACATTTGTGGAGACTATGTAAAGTGGCTGTGGGCCTTATTGTGCTTTGAGCAGCTGACGCAGCATTGAGAATGCACCTTGTTAAGTCACTCTGCGCATCGATCAGCTGGAGTGCATTAACTGAACTAAAAGAACATGGCAGAAAAGCAAAAACGAAAGAGTCGCTTGGAAATGTTTTCACATGATGAAAAAATTTCTTGAATTTTGGTGGTGAAAGAGCGGGATGTTATTTGGGATCTTTCCCACCACAAGCATTCGGCCTTAAATTTTGTAAACAGAGCTTGGGGAGAAGTGGCCGCCATATTACAAAAAGAAGGTATGTACATATGTGAAAAATTAACACTTTGATCAATTCGATTAAAATTTGTACCAATATGTTACAGTGGCTGATTGTCGAAAAGGCTTTAAGTCTTTGCGGGAGAGCTATCGCTATCATGGCAGAAGCGCAAAGCAGATGAAAACTGGTAGTGCCGGTGGTGAGCCAATAGATAGCCCTTCCTTTATGGAATATGTTAACATTGATTGGGAATTCGGCGCATTAAAGTCGTTTCTGCCGAATGTCTCATCAAAGCACTGGTAAGCCGATCAATAATATTTTTGTAAATTAATTGAATGAAAGATTCATTATTTTACAGGACATTTCCAACGGACCCCTTGATTTCTGCTGATTGCCTGGACAATTCTGCAGTGGATATAGAAAAATGCATTTCCGAGTCTATGCTGTCGTCAACACTGGTGGGAGACAGCATCGAAGATGGGGCCACAACCAGCAGTTACTCCAATTTCACTTGCAAATATAAGTGAACTTGGCATCAAACCAAAAAAACAGATGATCGAGCAGTGTGACCTAAACATACCAAAAACTTCAATTCTCGGCGTAATTTTTTCTTAATTCTGGTAACACTACTCTTATGTTCCACGGTGATGAAACATATGACGAAGTTAGCTAAATTACGAACGTCGGATGTCCGTATGGGGCTTAAAGCTGTAACGTCTTTGGAAGATATGCTTGTGTCGAATCTGAATTCGTTTTGTTCTGGTGTAGAAGACTTAATAGTTTTGTCTGTAGCCCTGCGATTTCTATGGTACAATATGGGCACACAATTTTCATTTTTCACCATATGATGCTTATCCAGGTAAGTAAAGGCCTCTGGTGGGATGAATCCTAGTTCCAGTGTCTTTTTAATGTAGTCCTCATAGACGTAGAATGGTCCATTAATAAGGTTGTTAACTTCGCAATGTAAACATTTTTGAAAGTGGCTCCTTATAATGTGGATCAAATAGTTGTCGATCCTGTAAACGTTAGCTGTGTAACTGTTTGGGTAGAACTTCGTATAATCGCTTTGTGGGGTTATGTAAAGCGATGTGCAGGCTCTGAGGCATTTATGTTCAAAGATTCGTATCCTTTCCATATATGATGGCGAAATGTTTAACCATATAGGCGCTGCATACGTGATTATAGAACGTATTAAGCACTGATACATTACTATTTTAACTCGAGCTGATATGTGCTGTGAGTAGAATAGATTTCTATATATGTGAAATGCTTTAGTTGCTCGTTCTAATTGTTTATTGATGTGGTTGTTGAAATACAAAAATTTGTCCAAATGAACTCCGAGGTATTCAACTGTAGTACGTCGTTTTGCTTAGCCCATCATACGAGCCGCCCGGCCATATGCCAAAATCAACTCTAAGGCCGAGTGACGCTTGCCCTTGAGAATCACTTGCGCTCTTTTGAAGAATTCCAAAATTGGATCGGTTCGTGGATGGCATCAAAAGACGCATGGATGGGAAAAAGCGTTGGACAATACTTAAAACGAGAAGGCCAAGCTAACTTCGTCTGTGCCGAAGTTTGTATACCCTTGCAAATGCAAATGTCACAGTTTAAGAACGCTTACATAAAAATCAAAAAATTTTGTAACTAAAACCTATTTTCCGACAGATAAACGTCTGAAAAAAGTTTTTCTCCTTAAGACTCAATTTCCGACCGATCGGCCCTATGGCAGCTTTAAGATATAGTCATCCGATTTCGGCCCAATTTTGCGAATCTATTTGAAAGCATATAAAATAAGTCATCAGCGAGTTTAAGGACGCTAACAAAACTAAACAAAAAAATTTTTTACCAAGACTCATGTTCGACCAATCGGTCCTATGGCAACCATAAGATATAGTCACCCGATGTCGATCAACTTTTTCAAATTAGTTTGAAAGCGTTTAATATTAATAATCACCGACCTTAAGAACGATTTACTCAAAAACAAAAAAGTTTTTTTTCACTAAGACCCATTTTCCGACCGATCGGTCCTATGGCAGCTATAAGATATAGTCATCCGATTTTGACCAAAATTTGCAAATCAGTTTGAAAGCATATAATATTATTAATGACCGAGTTTAATCACGTTAACATTGAAAACAAAAAAGTTTTTCTCATTAAAACCCATTTTTCGACCTATGGTTCCTATGGCAGCTATAAGATATAGTCATCCGATTTTGACCAACATTTGCAAATCTGTTTGAAAGTATATAATATTATTAAAGACCGAGTTTAATCACGTTAACATTGAAAACAAAAAAGTTTTTCTCATTAAAACCCATTTTTCGACCTATGGTTCCTATGGCAGCTATAAGATATAGTCATCCGATTTTGACCAACATTTGCAAATCTGTTTGAAAGTATATAATATTATTAAAGACCGAGTTTAATCACGTTAACATTGAAAACAAAAAAGTTTTTCTCACTAAAACCCATTTTTCGACCTATGGTTCCTATGGCAGCTATAAGATATAGTCATCCGATTTTGACCAAAATTTGCAAATCTGTTTGAAAGTATATAATATTATTAATGACCGAGTTTAATTACGTTAACATTGAAAACAAAAAAGTTTTTCTCACTATAACTACTTTTTCAACCGATATTTCCTATGTCAGCTATATGCTATAGTCATCCGATTTGGATAAAAATTGACAGAATTGTATGCTAGCATATAATATTGATCAATAACAAGTTTGGCAGCTATAGCATTGAAAACAAAAAAGGTTTTCCTACTAAGACTTTTTTCAGACCTAGCTTTTGTATGGCAGCTATATTATATAGATGTCCGATTTTCAAAAAACTTGCTGGAATTATGTAAAAGCTTAGAAAACTATTAAATACAAGCTTTGGTGGCGTTTGCGTTGAAAACAAAAAAGTTTTTCTCACTAAAACTACTTTTCCGACCTATCGTTTCTATGGCCGCTATAATTTATAGTCGTCCGATTTGGATTAAACTTTGCAGAATTGTGTGGAAGCTTATAATATTGATTAGTAACAAATTTGGGAGCATTAGCATCGAAAACAAAAAAGATTTTTCTACTAAGTTTTTTTCGGAATTATATTTTGTATGCCAGGTATACTATGTATATAGTTGTCCGATTAAAATAAAACTTGGTGAAATGATGTAAAAGCATAGAAAAATAATAAATACGAGGTTTGAGGACGTTCGCGTCGAAGACAAAAAAGTTTTTCTTACTAAAACAACTTTTTTGACCGATTGTTCCTATGGCAGCTATATGCTATAGTCAACCGATCCGGTCGGTTCCAATAAATGTGCAGCGTCTTTGTACCAAAAGTCTTCCTGCTAAGTTTGGTTAAGATAGCTTTTGAACTGACGGAGGAGATAGCATAGAAACAGACGGACAGACGGACGGACATGGCTATATCAACTCAGCTCTTCATGCTGATCAAGAATATATATACTTTATGTAGTCGGAGATGCTTCCTTCTATGCGTTACAAACATTTGGACAATTTTAATATGCCCTCTACAAGGGTATAAAAGTCCTTTAAAACTTTTTTGTACAGGTAGAGTTAGCAGCCCAATTTCTCAAAAGTTCCGGTTAGGTACCAGACGTTCAAATTTGGCTCCGGAAATTACCTGATTTTAAGTCTTTTGGTTTTCTCCACTAGATATAGCGGCAGGTTAACACGAAATCGATTAATTCCTATCGCTGCCATAGTGTGACCAGACACTGTCAACGAATCAGCTGTGTTTCTTATGGTAATCATTTAGCGAAGCAATTTGAAGCTTCGAAAAGACCAAGAGGGAAACATTTTTTGTGTGACTGGAGAACATTTGCTTGCAATCAAATATATTTTGGAGAACAAGAAGACCTGGAAGCAGAAGGCTTAGGCTTAAAGATCATCGCCCTTGGAAAGACTTATGGACTTAAGACTTATATTGGGCATTCGCAATAAAGAAGCGGAAGACTTATCGCATTGGTGGAGGCATTCCCAGAACCACAGGAGTCTTGTCTTTTCCCAAAAAGTTCGTGGCATGATTCCAGGCTCAGCCACAGGATAGGCAAATATGGTTGATAATGATGGTATGGTATTTAATTAACTTCTAAAATTTAAGCACAAATCAATCAGTCAGTGTCTGTTTGTGATGTCCAGTAATGCAATAGCTTGGGACACTTGATTAACTGCACGGTTTGCCGAAGGAAGTCTGACTGAACAGAAGGACGATGACGCAATGATAAGGAAGCTGCGTAGCGCCAACATAAGTTTGCTCTCTGACAACGATCTACGATTCCTGTTAACAATTCAAATCAGAATAAATTGAATCGCAACTGAAGTTAAGGTTTTACCTGTTACTTTGAGAAGATATTTGATCTCTAATCCTAGCCAGAATTATTTGTCAACCTGAATCGTTGAACAAATTTGGCATCATCCAGATTAGTGAAATTATTTGTCCTCTCCCTGTACTCTCTTGCATTATTCTGGTGTTATGTGCGTATAACCACTACCATTATGGCCATTCCGGTGACATAGTTCCTAGTGCTGGTCGTGAGTTGAAATTGGAGCCATTTCGGATATGCCGACGCGTTGTTTATGACATTTGCTATTGTGCTGGACTTTCTGTTGCAGATCGCCTTGTCTCAAGAACTTTCAGCAAACATTCTGAATGTTCACATTTGAATGTTGAATATTTTTTCAGGAACACATTTGTGTCGATTTGTCAAGGAACTGTTTCAACATTTACCTCTTTTCCGCTAAAAGGTTTGATTTACTATAGAAAAGTTATCGAATATCCAAGCTGATTGTGTCAAGGCCAAGGATGAAGAAGTTAAAGAACATAGAGAGAACATTGAAAAGAGCTGGCTATAAATCAGAGTTCCCCAGCGATAGCCCCTGGGGAACGAACATACTCGCCAATTCACACCGAATGCTTGCCGAAGTCATGCATCACTGTGTGTTAGAGAGAGACACAGTCACATTTTCGCGCTCTCTGCTAAACTAGATCTAAACTCATCTTTTAACGAAACATACGATTCAGTTGGATTCCCCTTTAAAAACTCTTGCATGTTTCTTCTTTTTTTTTTCGCAGTGTAATAATGTTTAAAGTTTTTATTAACGTGGAACAGGTAGCTGGGTCTATTTTAGGTGCTATAATTTGTTATTTTGCTGGCTGTTTCTATTGTTGGGTACTTGCGAGTTGTGCCGCTGCTCAGTTTTACTGCTGTCTGTGGCGAAAATCGGTTTTCAGCATTTCCGTTTTATTGGTTATATCCTGTAGAACTGATTGATTTACAGCGGGCACTGCAGCCAATGAAATCTGCCAGAGAGTGTCCCCGGTTGGTGGTGTTGGTGGTGTTGGCGACCTTACAAAATTGGGTATATTATCCAGATCGTATAAAAACGAGGCATTTGGCGTGAGCATAAAGCTCTCTTGCGGATTGGGATTGATCAGCTCGATGGGTGTGAAATTGTTAAATAGCCGCGGTGCCTCAAAGTCAAAGAACTCCGACTCGCTGGGTGGAGGATTTGGTGGAAGTTGGAGCTGCTCAAAGGATGAGCTGGGTGAACTGAAACCATCGAAACTGGGTTCTGGTTCCACTGGACGATCCATTAACTGGAACAGGGCGGGCAGTGAAGCCAATATTTCGTCTAATTCCTCCTGCGTCTGGGGACGTACATCAGTGTCGAGGATTTGGGCATTCCAACCGCTTTGACCTAGCATCATTTGGCTGCCCGAGGCTGAGACAGAACCTAAAATTTGAAGGAATTGGTTTGGCTGCTTGGGGGCAGTATTCGCCAGCAGAGTCACTCACGTGGTGTTATTTTTCGATTTTTGTTATTTCTTTTAAGATTCTGCTGTGGTTTTGCCATGTTCGCCTTATTAATCGCCGGCGGTGCGCTTCGTTCTTCCCTGGGCGCAGGTGCGGCTGCAACAGCTGTGCTGGTACTGGCTCCCGTTTCCGTACTTTCCCGCAACCTGTTGTTCGCATCCTGCAACATGTCACGCAACGTTTGCATCTCTTCCGTAAGCTGAAGACGTCGCTGCTCCAAGTCTCTTATCTTGCGATGTTCCGCATCCAGAGTGGCGAAAAGTTGCCGAAAGACATTCGTGTGGTGCTCCTGCTGCAACTCATTGGATCGAGCTGTACTGGATTGGGCGCCATCCGACGATTTCTTCTGCGTTTCATCAATCGTAACCTTTTTCTCTGACATGGCTGGTTGCAGTATGCAAGATTGTGTGGGTGTTCCGGATTTTGTTTTGTGTAACAAAATTTTGTGTGTGTGATAATTTTGAACTGTCCTGTAGGTGTGTGTGTTGAATCAATGACGCTCGGCTTTAATATTAAGACAGCAAGATCAAGGCCTACCGAATGGTTGGATTTTAAAATGTGAAGTGAGCAATTGAATAAAAATTTTTTCTATTTTTTCAGTTGCAGAAATTACTGTACGCGAGAGATTACGGTACTGTTTCGCCACACTTAACATTTTGCATGCTTGCAGCTAAGAATTAATGTTACGCTTAACAGCACATTTGTGGAGTCTATGTAAATAGGCTGTGGGCCTGAACAGTTGAACTAACATTGACACCACTTAATTTCACTTCACCCTTCAAGTATAAGAAGCCATCAGCGATCAACTCAATAAAAATAACAAAGATACAACAAAAACTGTGACTTGCTAGAGTGATAAGTCAAAGTCCATAGTCAGCGATCTATTGACCATCATATCCAAACAGTTTTCATCTTCATTGCCAGTTTTTATCAAAATAAAACTCTGCTGATCGAAAAATACCACAAACTTCAAATTTCGGCGTAATTTTTTCTTAATTCTGATCACACTAGACTTATATTCGCTTGTCCGTAGAGGCCTTAATTCTGAAAACAGTCGGGCTCAAATCAGAAAATCTTGAACGTTCGTAAAGCGTAAAACCAACTTTATCTCTGCCAGTCGTGCTCAGAATGAACAACTGAAAATCTTTACTCTTTAAAAAACTAAACAGAAAAGCTAAGTTAACAAGTTTTGTCGCTTTAACTTCTAAGGGATGAAAGATAATACTTTGAATGTTGAGTCTTAGACAATCCCTTTCGCTTACTAGTCGAAAAATTGTCATTTTTTAATATTTAACTAACATTGTAGGTAAAGATACATTTTCTTAAGACTGATTTCCAGAACAATTTAAAAATGTGAGACACCAAAAGTATATAATTAGTGTATTAGTGGACTATAAGGTCTAGTGTGACCCTTTACAATCCCCTTAAAAAATATGTAAGTTCACAATGAGAAAATTTTTTAAATGCTTCTTAAGTCGCGGTAGCGGTGTATTTGGTTTCACTTCTGGGAATTAAGAAAATGAATGAGTCTAAATAAATTGCTCATAATTTTTCCAAAACTATCTTATATGCAGTTCGACCTCATTTGATAGAGTTCCAACTAAACTACTTATCTACATGTTTATTTTATTGATCGATTATAAAAGAGTACACATTTTTTTTGAAGACAATGAATGAAATTAGAAATGAAAGTAATATTGCGCTGAATAACAGGTCACACTGGTACCTACAACTCGGTACCATCTACAAGTACACTCGCTGTAAAAACTTGTGCGGTGTGACAGTCACCCAATATTTCCAGTCAAATGAAATAAACACTCGTTGTCGTATTAGTATTTTTGAGACTGAGTGTCTTGTGTACTCGTCGTTGTCAAAGCGATTGATTCTGCTTTTCGCCGACACCGCATATAGATTTCATCTGCGAGTGGCTGTCTTACGCTCACAGTGCACACACTAGTAATACATGTATAACTTTTATTGCTCTTGCTCTATTTGGCTTTCGGAGAAGCAACGGTAAACGCCCTTAAATCAGCGTTGGCCAACGAGAGCGAGGCCAGAGAGTGAGAGTGTATTGGTGACCTGACCGCATCAAACGCTAGCCAGCGACTGAAAGGCTTTTTGCTCTCTTCTTCTCAGCTTCGGCATGCGTTCGGCTCGTAGACGTGTAAATAGCGAAATGTCTTCGCCCCCCAGGGGGTACTGCTGACCAACGCTGCTTTAAATTGTTATTGTAATCTCCAGAAAGAGAGACAAATGAGAGAGCGTTGCTAAGAAATGAGCCACACGATTGGCGTGGAGTAAGCACTGCATACATTTTTACCAGTGGTTGAGATATTCGAGTGTGAAAATTATCAAGTACACTTGTAGTTGTAGTGCACCCCTGCAGATCCTCGTCAATACCAGAATAAAACGACCGGCAAAGTTCTAAATCTTAAAAATTCAAGTATGTTTTGTACTTAAAAGTACTTAAATTAAGTAAGAAACATACTAGTACTCGAAAAACGACTGTTAATGTTATTAAAACAAGAACAAACGTTCTTGAATCAAGAACTTTTCGTACTTCCAGTAAGCTGAAAAATTTTAAAAATGCATGTGCTTCATTCAAGTACAAAACAACTTGGATTAAGGACAAAATGGACTTTCACTGGTAGCTCCACGAAAGTGGGCAACGTAAAATCACTGATTCACAAGATTTTTCAGCATCCAGCAACAAGCCAAAAGCAAACAGATTTAACTTGCAACAAATTGGAAAAACATGCCTCAAAACCCATATCATAATTACAGGCTGATTTTCTTAAACAGAAAATCTCAGTCTTCTCAAGTCTTTATTCGGCCAAGTCGACCGTTTAAATAGAGAGTTTGACTTGGGCTTGAAGTGTGAAAAGCAACAACGTCCGCTGATGAGTGAATTGTGATTAATTCTGAAACAGCCTGTCCAGACTTACCAATTGCTATTCCGAAATGTTGTGAGATTACTCTGTTTAAAAATGGTATTATTATAATCAATCCTGACCTTTGAGCCAGCACAATCAAAAAAACTTTGATTAAAATGTGAACGAATTAGAATGTGAAATGTGACGCTTTGGTTCAGAGATTAAGACCGTAACCGAAAATGAAATTTTTTCTTATATTATTAACATAACCGGTTATCAGTACCGAAACAGAAACAAATATATGCGTTATTTACGGTATACGTAAATTTATTTGATGAACAAATAAAAGAAAAGACGAAGATGGTTAAGATTTTAGTTAGCTGCGTTGTCTCTTTCTCGTTCCTCATCTTTCCCTTTATGTGTTAGGCCAATTTGTTTGTATGAAAACGTAAGTATTCACACATATTTTTGTTGTTTGCGCTATCGCCTTTTTCAAGTTACTCTCTTCCTCTAAATGTGGATGAGAAAGAATGCCTTAAACATACTTATGTACATATGTATTTGTATGTGAGAGAAAAAGTGCATCACGCAGTGTCACAGCGCAAAATTTCCAAAGCATTTAGTACTTTTACTGAATAAATGAGATACCAAATGGGGACGCTTTTGTCTGCATGATTTGTCAAAGGTTTATTTTATACCAATAACCGTAACCGTAACCAAAACCCGAAACAGAATAAGGTTAATAACCGTAATATCCCACTACCGTAAGCGATAAAAAGGCGATCGGCCAAAACAGTAACAGGTTTTAATCTCTGCTTTGGTTATGAACTAAAGCAGAGTTCGGCGCCTCCATATCTGAAGTGAATACGATTTCGCTCTGCGGCAGTGACGTCTACACAAAGACAGTATACGTGCTCATACTGCTCTCTTTTGCAACAACAAAGAAATGCTTAATGAGCGCGCTCTCGCGTTGTTAAACACACACACGCAACGCCAAAATGAGCATGTGTATTTTGCCGGTCCCTGAACTAAAGTGAAGCCACCTTGGTCTTTGGTTAATTCATTTCCTCTAGTTTCTAGAACAAAGTACACACCTGATCATATTAATAGGTACACACCGGAATTTTTTAATTATGGATGGTTTTTTCGTACTTTTAGTGTTGACAACTTTTTAATTTTTGGTTTTTTGTTGTTGTCAATGTCTGGCCACACTGTGACAAAGAGTTGAAAGAGGGGCTGCCCCGTATATCAAAGCTTTTCTATAAATTGCGAGTCCACCACACATTTCGCCTGATCATAATAATAGGTACAGTCTCCGTTTCTCACAAGTATCAAGTGAATAATTTTGTAATCAGTGATCTTTTGGTAACTAAAGGTAAATAAAGTATAGCTCCTGTCAATACAGAGAATTAAATAATTATTTTTTTAGAAAAAATGGGTCGGAATTCTCATTGTACTAAAGAAGAAGCTCGGTTGGTTCTTAGTCTGAGAAAAGAAGGCAAATCTTTACGAGCCATCGCAAAACTAATGAACAGGTCTCATAATTTTGTTAAAAATGCATTAGAAAGCAAAACCAAGACAGGAAACTCGTGGAAGGCCACAAAAAACAACAGAAACCCTTGACCACTTGACACATAGTAACTTTGAGCAAAAAGGACCCATTTAAGTCATCGAAGGCTATTGCAGCCGAAATTGGGAATTCAGTTAGTGCTCCAACTATCCGAAGACGACTACAAGATGCCAACCTACCAGGAAGAATTGCCAGAAAAGTCCCATTTATGCGCAATAAAAATATCACCATGAGGCAAACTTTTGCAAGGGACCACAAAGACTGGGTAGGATGCACCGGGGAGAAAAAATGGAGAAACATATTATGGAGCGATGAAACCAAGATTAATTTGTTTGGGAATGACTGTGAAAGGAATGTTCGACGCCCTAATGGAAAGGAATTCTATCCACGGTTTACAAAAAAAACAGTCAAACATGGAGGTGGCAATATAATGGTATGGGGTTGCTTCTCCTGGTATGGCGTAGGTCCAATTTATCAGACTACGAACAAAATGAATGCTGAAGAGTACAAATCCATATTGGAAACAGTTATGGTACCGTATGCTGAGGAAAATATGCCATTACGTTGGGTATTTCAACAAGATAATGATCCTAAACACACATCAAGGCTGTTATTTAAATTTTTCGAGGACCAAAAAGTTGACGTTCTGAAGTGGCCAAGCCAATCCCCCGACCTTAACCCTTTTGAAAACTTGTGGGGAGACTTAAAAAAGAAATTGGCAAAGCATTCATTTTCAAATAAACAAAAATTATGGGAAGGTGTCCAAAAACTGTGGTATGAGACACCAGTAGAGACCTGCCAGGCTCTTATTAAAAGTATGCCAAAAAGAATAGCAGTAGTGGCCAAAAATAGAGGTGGATACACTGGATACTAAGTTAGGAAATACTAATTTACCTAAAAAAAAAAACACACAATGAAAATTAAAATTTTTTTCTAACACATGAAGTGTACCTATTATTATGATCACACTGAAAACGTATCTGAAACACAAAATGATCTCTTTTATGTTATATTATTATTCTATGTTACAATTAAGTTTATTTTATTAAAAACAAATAGTTTAAGAACCAATGAGAACAAATTTTAAGTTTGAAACAATGAATAAAACTGTTTTCTGTTACCTTAAAGTCAGAGTTGATGTGTGTACCTATTAATATGATCAGGTGTGTATATCCAATAAAATGCTGTAGCTTTTTAATAAACCATTATTTTGGTTCCAGAATTTATTGGGCTTAATTTTAGAATTGTTTAGATTTGAAGGAAGAATATTTTGCACTAATGGGGCTGTTCTTAAGACCATAACAAACTAAAAGTACTTAATACAGGCCGCATCAGCTTTAAATTGATTATTTCGGGATTGAAATAATTGTACTTGAAATAAGAATTTTGTACTTTAATCAAGTTTTTTTGTACTTGCCGTACTTTTGACTCCGTTTATACTTGATTCATCAACAAAGATCTGTGTTCTTTTGTTTTGTGAGTGTAAGATTTCGCTCATTTGACGCCATTAACTTAATTCTTGACTTTTTCGCTACGCTCAAAATTTGCGAAAATTCTACCATTTGCTGTTTAGCGAATATGAAATTCCGATTTGGGTATTTTCTGGTATTTTCCCATTAAAAAAAACTTGTTGAAAGATCTTCGCTTGCAGCTTGGCCTTATCTTGTAGTTTCCTCTTCCTGCTCCATCCACAATCGCTCTATCACTTGCACGCACTCACACAGAATATTCCTTCATTTTTTTTTGTTTTTTGTGTTTTTGTGTTCCCTCTTTATTTTATTTTTAAGTAAAAGTTTGCGTTTTAGCTTTAGCCAGATTTATGTTTTCCTGCTTGCGTTTGCAGAATTGTTGTCGGAAGTTTTTTGTGCAGCATCATGGCACAGAAACTTCTCGAAGAGATGTAAAAAAAAAAAAAGAAAGAAGTTCACAGAATAAAGCATAGGCGAAGTGGGTGAGGTGACCGCACAAAAAAATATGCTTTTGACTTTTGTCCCTGACTCCGTCTTGGCATTAGCCGGCGGAGTGTGTGCCTGATTAGCCATTTTTCCTTCTCTCTACTTCACTTTCACTTGCAAAACATGTTGTCCAATTAGCAGCTGCCTCATGTTATGGTTTTGGCCCTCGCAGGCTGAAATTGAACACAGGCCAAGGCTAAAATATATATATAAATATATATATATCGCAATAATCATGACGGACCCAGGCTCCGGGGCGACAGCTTTCAAAAGAACAAAGCAAAGACCCAAATGAAGGACCTGTAGTTCTGTAATTGAGCTGGGTTCGGGTGCAATACCAACATCTTTTGAACTCCTCCCAATACCTGGTCAATTGTGTCAGTCCATTCACTTCGTTCAGAGTAAACCACAAGCTTAACCAAACACATTACTCCAAGCGTCTGCTAATGACGCAATTTCCGTACGAGGAAGCCAGGCGGAAGGGCAACCTTTGAGGTTCACAAAGTCCAACTTCGCTTTGGCTAATTAGCTTAGAGCCTGGTTAAATCGTTGAACTACGCATTTCGCATTCATTTCTAGGGCCTCAGCCAAGTGAGCGAGAGAAATGACAGTCGATAAATAAAGGGGGGGTGGCTGGGTGGTGGTTAAGGGTCGTTCGTCGTCCACATTACATGCCGCAAGAACAAACCCTTTTTGATTCTTTTCTTGCTCTGTTGTTTAGACAATTCCAAGCCATTACACTGAGAAATGTGACACAATTTGAATAACATTTAAAATATAAAATGGAGCATCAATTGGGTGAAGGGTGGGGGTGGTAGTTAACCCTTGAGACAGCCAACCCAACTCATTGCGCCTACACATGTTGCTGATGGATGCTCCTCCTTCCGTTTTCTGTTTTCGTTTCGGTTTCTGTTTCTGTTTTCGTCGACTAAATTGCGTAAATTATTGGCATATGTTGTCTTCGCAGTGTGCACAGTGAAACA
Organism: Lordiphosa magnipectinata; assembly: GCA_037044535.1. NCBI lineage: Eukaryota > Metazoa > Arthropoda > Insecta > Diptera > Drosophilidae > Lordiphosa > Lordiphosa magnipectinata. The sequence continues at coordinate 88,457 of JBAMBO010001625.1, forward strand.
TTTTAACCCTTTTCCTTGTCCTCGCTGAAATTGACAGTCCCCAAGCGAACACGATGCCTGGTGAGCGGTGGCGGGGCGGGGAGGGTTAGCACATTCCACCATTCTTTTGCCGCTGCCTGCCAGTTGCCTGTCAGTCGGCTTCGTCTTCGCTTCGTCTTCTCTTTTATTTTTATCATTTTCTACCCATTCTTTTGGCCAGTTTATTTTTTATGTGCGCGCTATTTCGCGTTGTAGAACAATGGACCCGGGCTCTCTCATTCATCCTGCCACCGGGTCTCTCCTTCATCTTTGTGCGCTTTTGTTACAAACGCCCGACTAGGTAGGCGGAGGTGACGGAGGTGGCGGCGGTGGTACGTCCCACTATTCTTCTGCAGCGCGCTACTTTATTGTCTTGCCCAAAGAAATAGACTTTTAATATACTTGGCCCATTCGGCACACAATACCCCGTGCAGGAGGAGCACGAACACACGGACACTATGTGGTACATAGGGCTGGGGCCACTTACATATACAACATACATACATATACAAGTGCTACTACTACCCTTTTTTCCAGAGGGTGTCTGGAAATATTAGGCGCTTTTTGCCAGTTCATTGACTTGCCACAACAATAGTTTGAAGTTTGTCTGCCAAAATATGAGAACTTGAGGAGTAAGTGGGCGGCGGGTGGGCGATTGTTGGGTATGTTTCTCACTTTAATAGCTTCAACAATTTAAGGGCTCCTCAGATAAGTATGAAATGAAATTAATGATTAGTATGAAAATTGGTTGGCTATACTTTGTTTCTATTCATTTTGAATTTAATCAATCAAGCCATAAAAGTGTTGCATATTTTAAGAGAATTTTATACGATACTGGCCTGATTGTGATGGGCCTAAAGTTCTAGCAGAGATCGCCAAATTTGCTCAACACTTTTAGGTTGTCTGCAAAAAGAGCTCAAAACACTTTCAGTTCGGCTACTTAAGTGATTTGCAGTGGACTATCTAGTGTTAGCTTTAGCTCCTTGAAGAAGGTAAATTTGAAAGTGGAACAACTCAAGACATATTTAAGTCCAAATAATTGCTTCAGTAGACATGGAACAACGACAAATGCATAAGCTATCAGCTCTTTCCGATGTGGAGGTTGAGATATTTTTGAATTCGATTGATTTTTACATTGATACGGACGGAGAAGAAGAAGAATTGGAGGACGATTTGACTGATGATGTTGGCGAGGCAGCGTTTCCTGTCAATGAGGAAGATCAAGAAGCGATTGAAAGAGCGGTAAATATGTCGGATTCTATGTTGGCTTCAGAGATTCGTGTAACTTCAAGCGGAAGTCCTACTCCGTTGGGGAAATTGTTGTAATTCTCAACTTCGATTGCATTGACTTCACCTCAAGCACAGAAACGCAAACGCAAATCGCCTGCTGAGCATGATATTGCTCATGCGGAAGAAAGCACAATATACGAATTTGTGGGATCTGTTTGGACTATAGATCCAAAATCACCGCTTTTCAAAAAGATGTTGTGGCGCCAAAAGAACTTAGGCATGGATAAATCTACGATTTCCTTTACTGTGCCTGACCTCGGAGTTTTTAAAAAGCTTGATAAGCCATTCAAGTGTTTTGAATACTTTTTGAATGATCTTATCATTGAGCATATTACCCAACAAACAAATTTGTATGCTGCCCAAAAAGATGTCAATACTTCGTTTTCAACAACCAATTTGGAAATTCAACAATTTATTGGCATTTTATTGGTTTGGGTGAGAACGCGTTTGGAACAGTTCAGAACACCATGTCAAAAAATCGCTTTGAAAAAATACGAAGCAATTTCCACTTCAACGATAATAGTAAGTTGCCCTCCAAGGATTCCTTTATACAAAAAACGGCCTATCGTGATTCACTTCAATGAAAAGTTTCTGTCAGTTCCGATGAGCCAACGCTTATGTGTGCAACGAAGATGAAGACCTTTCTTCGACAATATTTACCAGACAAAGCACATAAATGTGGAGTGAACTTCTTCAATTTGCGTGACTCCTCTGGCTTTTGCTATAATTTTGAGATAAATTGCGGCGCAGGAGACAACGTTATTCAAACTGGCTCACCAGAACCTGGTGCGGCAGCAAATATATATATATATAATATATAGATATAAAATTGCAGTAAAGAGCAACAAGTACACAAATCGACTATTTACACATATGCTTGATTTAGCCATGGTAAACGCTTACATTTTGTTCCACCGAAAACACTAGCCCGACGCTAATAATGCAAATTACCAACTGACAAACTTCCGATCAGAGATCGCATACGTGCATGCTACAAACTCCTTCTTTGCCAAAAGGACCAGGGCGCCCACGACAAGTTCCTGAAAAGGAAAAGAAATACACAGGGAAGAAAACGGTGGGAACACCGTCTAATAATGTACGTTATAATGGCGTCGAGCATTTTCCGACGTTTTTATCACGCGCTGGCAAAAAAACCCTGTAAGCTTCCTCAAATTATATGCCGTAAATGTAATATAAACCTGTGCCTTTCCCAGCAAAAAGGCAGTTGATTAGCTAACTCCAAGCTAATTCGGTGAACTTCCTTTAGGGAAAATGCAACACGAATCCAGACCTAACGCGGTGTTTCTTTCTTCAAGTATTTTCGACAACTGACTTTATTAAATGTAAATGGTTTGACTTCTGCCTAGCGAGCATGCAAGCACACAAAGCACAGAGAGCAACTACAGATAAGCACAATCGGATAAAAGAGTAATCTTAAGTCTATCATCAAGCTAGCTTCAATGCGATATCAGTGTATGTGTAATACTTCAAAGCAGCGATGCCCAGCCGTATGCTCTTTGGGTACGTTTTGTTATTGTAATTCCACCAAACATAGGAAATCAATGATCGTATACATGCAGGGCGCGAGGCATACAAAACGACACACACGCTAACGATTTCGTGTGTATGCGACGCGTAGAACAAAAACCGGTTTTGTTCTCTTCTTTGATTGGCGTTTGCGAGCGCTAGCAAACTGACCAACAACAATTTCATTATTGGTATTGGTGCTTATCTTTGTGAGTATTGGTGAGTGCTCTGTCGTATGCAGCTTTTGGGCATGCCTGCTTCAAAGGGTTCTCTTAAATTCTATATTATTCTATGATTTTCTTATGATAATGTTTTGGTTATGCCAAATTATAATAATATGCATTCAATTGCTAATAGTATTTGAACTGACTGAACAACTGTTTCTACGATTTTCATCACAAATAAGTAAACGAACTTTTTGTACACAAACATTTTGGAGTTTTGTAAATTTAAGTTACTTTAGTTTTAATTGTTATTTCTTTTGTTTTTTGAGCCTTTCTTTATTTCCTTTATAATAAAACGTGTAAACAACAAAATTTTATTAACTGAAATTTTTTTTTCCCTACTTTTCTAAAGACGTCTTTAGGCGGTTCGTGCAAAAGTAAAAATTTTTCCAGAACAAATCTTTACTTTTAAGACATAATGAAAAAATTGTTGTTTTCCGTATATCTGTCTGTTCTTATGAACGAAGAGATCTCAAAGATGGTAAGAGATAAAGGTTTGACATGTATGGAATATACGCTTCTTATACTTTATACAAGTTTATTTTAAATTTTTGCCAATTTCGAAAAAAAAGTCATATCTCCCACAGTTTTGGATATGGATGGTTTGTACCTTCTAGAGACATTTAGTAATGTAATGTAAAAGGGCTTTACACAGCCCAAAAAAGCCACAAGCCGAGCTTCTCTCAATCTCTTGGCGAGTGTGCCAAGTGGCAAAGTTTTGAGAAGCTTTTTCATGGCTAGTTACTTCACAGCTGCTATCAATATTATTAGATTTTTCAAGGCGGAATTGAACCCACGCCTCCCGCACAGCAGGCCGACACACTACCCACTGCAACATACCCGGCCACATAGTTAGTAATCAAGAAATGATAAAGATCAGATGAACTATACTCAAGTAATGCCCTAAAGAAAATTCGCTGCCACAGCGCTAGCTTGCTTGGTTGCCAAATGGTCACAGTTAGTTCTGAAAATCCCTTAACAAGCATTGTTCAAAGCAAGTAGTGGCGCCATCGATTGGTCAGTTTTGAATATCTCTCAAAAGCATAAATAAAATTGTTGTATACAAAACATTCAAATTCTTTATTTAAACAAGAAAGAAAGTCGGTCAAGCCCGACTGTAATATACCTGAATTCCTTCTGCCATTCCCATCATAGAACGTTTCCAAATCGGTTAAAGTCTTAATTTCTATCTTCGCGGATAACTAAAAGGGAAACGAGCGGTAATTTTGGGGTACATTTATGGCTATTATACAGCTCCGACATATCATGTGCGAACTTAAGATATTGCCGAATGGATAACAAAAATGTGGATGGTTGTGGTGCAGAGGAAAGTGTGTTTGGTTGTGGGTTCGATCCCGTCTCTAATAACGGTTTACACAACCGGTTTTACATTTCAAGTATAGACTCTGGTAGTGCTGTGCGGATCGGGCAGTCCGATGGTTTCCCCTAGCTGACTGTCAGATGGTTAACAGAAAATGTGCTGTCCGCAGGCTGTTCCGAAATGGCCTGTCTGGCGGATGGTTGACATTTTATGTACTATCTCTGGTACTGTTGTGCCGATCGGCCTATCCGATGATTACAGATAACTGGCTGCTGGATGGTTGATGGAGAATGACCAGGCTGATGGCTGTCTCAAAACTGCCTGGCGGATGGCTGACAATTTATGTGCTGATCGGCCAGGCCCATGTTTACCCTTAGCAGACTGCCGGATGGTTGACTATATATGTATGTGAGTCTGGGAGTACAGTGCCGAACAACGGGTCAACGGGTGCAAGTATAGGAAGTATATGTCCCATACATATCAAACCTCTATCTCTTACCATCTCTGAGATCTGTTTGTTCATAGGAGGGACGGACGGACATGGCTATATCGACTCGGCTGTTGATGCTGATCAAGAATATATATACTTTATAGGGTCGGAAATGATTCCTTCTCACTGTTGCATACTTTTGCACAAACTTAATATACTCTGTGTATCTTTGGTACAGAGTCTACAAATTTTTACGAGCTGCAAAGGTATATAAACCTCGGAATGATAAAGATCGGCTGAACGATACTCATGTTATGTCCAAAAGAGAGTTCTCTGCCGCAGTGCAGCAGCTGCGCTGCTACTACAGGTACAGAGTATATTACAGTCGGGATTGACCGACTTTCTTATATGTAAAAATTACTTTCTCAGCAGGTGTTTCCGGAAAACAGCTTCCGTGGACTGAATTTCTTAATATTTAAGGAGGATATTTCAATAAATATTGTTTAAGTGTTACTCTTTTCCATGTTAAGCCCCGTATTTGGAACGACAAATCAGATTGATTCTAAATGACTTACAAACTATATGTTTATATGCATTTGTGTGCGCTTCAGTCAAAAGATATGTGCATGTTTCGACACGCGTTCTTTCCTTCTCTCTCGCATTGACTCTCTGCGCTCACGCTAAACGACAACAATAAACCAAAACACTTGCGTTTATTTCTGCTGTTTGACACATCAGTGCTGTGTGGCTCACCCAGCAAAGAAGAAAAATGTTATGTAAGGAGCGAAAAATAAATTATTTAACAGTTTGGAATTGTAAAATTAAATTTCAAAATCATTTTCTGGGCATCTTTTCTATAAAGACTGAAGAAAAGACTAAAAAGATAACTTGTAATCTACTGAACAGATCGATCTTAAATTCGTACATTGGATTAGCAAGACCAAATAGCATACAAATAATTAAGAAAATTGAATAATTTCGCGCTTCCGCATCATTTCGTTGAAAAAAAATGTGTATAAAACTTTAGTAGACCAAAATTCGTTTCATAATTTACCCACTTCCTAAGTGAATTTGTTTCCTACCCAACCAGAGGCCTACTGTAAGCATATTTTTCCCCCAACCCCCCCACCTTTAACCCAATTATGTGTTGTGTTTGTATATTGAAGTACATACAATTTCTTGTTATTTTTTTTTCTGCTGTTGGAACAGCAATGTCGTCGTGATTTTTATTCAATTTGTTGACCTTTGTCCCCTCTTGGGTATGACATTTCGCCAGGCATTTCAAAACAAATTAGTTGCCAACTGTCCGTAACAAATGTTGTCTAACGAGGTCCAAGCTGGAGTTGGCCTCCCGTATGTATGTTGCTCCGAAATGATATCAAGCTCGGCATTTCAATCATAACGGCTCATCACAAGGAGCCAAAACAGCCAATAGAAATATACTGTTGCCTACATACTGCGAGTGCCTGGTGACTCTCTGTGTGTGTATGTGCCGGGCATATTGATTGGAGGACCCTTCCCTGCCTTCTGCTGCCCTTTTGCTGTGCATTGAACCGTAAGAGTTGAAGTGAAGTGAAGTATTGGGAGCTGGACGTGCTGCACAGAAGGTACGCAATTGTCCAATGTTTTCTTTTTTTTTTTTTTTAGTTTGACGACTGGGTCAAGGGGTCATGCACTTGCTGACACACACACACACACCAGGAGAGGAACAATTTGCCAGTGGAAATAGTCGCGACGCATTCCTCCTCCATGCACATGGCATGCAAAATTTTACAGAATATTTCTCGAAAGTTTGGCCCGTTGTAACCAAAAAACTGAAACTAAACTAACTTTGACTTCCACCTGCCGCCCACAGAAATTACTTATGTATATTATGTTGTGTGTAGGTTTATTTTCCCTGCCAACTGAAGTAGGTCATTAGGGGCCTTCGCCGTTGTGGGTGGTTGAGCAGTGGAGCTACTTGAATTATTAAAAGTAAGTTCATATAAATTTTTGCGCTCTGCCCCTGGAAGTTGTGCAGTTGAAAGTTTTTTAGAGCGCGCGCACACGGCAAACTGGCAAACTGGGAACCCCATCAAATCAGTCGGCTCGGTCTCCTCCTCGGGGGTCTTAAATTTTTTAAATCGTTACCATTTTACGCGCTACAGCTGTAATGTTTTATGATTTTAGTTCTCCCACCCACTCACTCACCCACTTACTCACTCCGTGTTCCCCAAGTTGTAAAACACCCAAACGTCACTTACCTAGGGGGGAAGAGAGAGAGGGAGAGAAAGAAAAAGTTCAATGAATAATTGTTTTAAATTTGTTGACCATCAGTGAGAGAATGATTATGATTTATGTATAATGCAATGCCAAGGCGAAAGTTTGTCTTAAATGTACCAAATAGACATTTGAGGAGCATATGAGAACGGGGCACGGATAACGCTTGACCTCAAGGGACCCAAATTGTTGACCAATAAAACGTTGATTTGATTTAGTTGAATGATTGCTTTGACAAGTTAGCCATATAAGGTGTGTATCAAAACGATAAAACACTTTAAAACATTTCAGTTTTCTTAGAATTGAGAGAATTTAGAGTGAACTTGTACGCACAAGAGTAAGTAACTCCGTTAAGTGAAACAGAAACGGAAAATTCTTTTGTACGAAAGCGTTTTCGAATGAGACAGCAAAGAGTGTTAAGTGGGATGTGTATTAATGTTTTGATATGCACCTTAGGTGGACCGAATTGAGTAAGAGTAATTCATTTGTGTTGTAAGTTGTACTCTCTGAGGAATAAACTTTCCTCATGTAATATGTTTTCTTCAATTTGATTTTAAAATACTTTTATTTTGATTTCAAATTTTATCAAAGAGAATTGGCATACTATAAGTTGGAATCTTCTAATAAGAAGTCCGCTTTACAGTTAATGCTGTTTTTGAAATGTCAGAGTTTAGAACGTTACAATTAAAAAAAGTTTTTCTCACTAGAACTCATTTTCCGACCGATCGGTCCTATGGCAGCCTTAAGATATAGTCATCCGATTTTGACCAAATTTTGCGAATATATTTGAAAGCATATAGAATACGTAATCAGTGAGTTTAATGATGCTAACATAAAAAACAAAAAAAAATTCTTATTAAGAACCATTTTCGATCTATCGGTCCTATGGCAACCATAAGATATAGTCACCCGATGTCGATCAACTTTTTTAAATTAGTTTGAAAGCGTTAAATATGAATAATCACCGACCTTAAAAACGATTTACTTGAAAACAAAAAAGTTTTTTTCACTGAGACCCATTTTCCGACCGATCGGTTATATGGCAGCTATAAGATACAGTCATCCGATTGTGACCAAAGTTTGCAAATCTGTTTGAAAGCATATAATATTAATAATAGCCGAGTTTAGCGACGCTCACATTGAAAACAAAAAAGTTTTTTTCACTGAGACCCATTTTCCGACCGATCGGTTATATGGCAGCTATAAGATATAGTCATCCGATTTTGACCAAAGTTTTCAAATCTGTTTGAAAGCATATAATATTAATAATGGACAAGTTTAAGGACGCTAACATTGAAAACAAAAAAGTTTTTCTCAGTAAGACACATTTTCCGACCCGTGGTTCCTATGACAGCTATCAGATACAGTCATCCGATTTTGAACAAAATTTGCAAATCTGTTAGAAAGCATATAATATTAATAATGGCTGAGTTTAAGGCCGCTAACATTGAAAACAAAAAAGTTTTTTTCACTAAGACCCATTTTCCGACCGATCGGTTATATGGCAGCTATAAGATACAGTCATCCGATTGTGACCAAAGTTTGCAAATCTGTTTGAAAGCATATAATATTAATAATAGCCGAGTTTAGCGACGCTAACATTGAAAACAAAAAAGTTTTCCTCACTAAGACCCATTTTTTGACCGATGGTTTCTATGGCAGCTATAAGATATAGTCATCTGATCCGTTCGGTTCCGACATATTATCAGCGTGCAGTAAAAAGAAGACTTTGTGCTCGATAGCTGATAGAAACAGACAGACAGACGGACGGACAAAGCTCAATCGTCTCAGCTCGTCGCCCTGATCAAGTATATACATAGTTTATGGGGTCGGAAATTAATATTTCTATGCGTTGTTAACTTCTGGTCTAAATTATAATACTGTTTGCAAGGGTATAAGAATATCTAACTATCTTAGAAACGTTTTGAGCTTATTATTGGAGGTGTCAGGGAAATCTCTTCAAACCAAATTCCAACCCAAAACCAATTCTTGGTGTCCCACAAATATCTGGTTACAAAAATCTCGTGTTTGGCTAGGAGATTTAGCAAAATTCATCACCCAAACAATTTTGAAAGGCAAAATTAATTTTGGAAACGTAAAAAACTTTATTTTTCGGGATAGGTTGCATCAAAGGCAAAAACTAAAAATAGTTTCGTTAATACCAACAAAAACCCCTGTTTGAATGCAATTCTGCACTCAGACTTATTGGTGTTAGCAATGGAGAGGAAATCTCTCTCACTAACATTGTAAAACCATTGAGGGACAGACACACGTACAAAGGCCACAGACAGCGCGGCTCTGGCTCGTTGTGTCTGTTTTTGCTGTTGAATCGCATTGGAGTTCCCAAGCGATTATGGCATTACAGGCATGAGGAGGGAGTTGTTTTCTGATTGTGGTGCCAGGTGAAGACCGCTGTTGATATGTTCGGTCAACTAACCTCCTTTGTGGTGTTGTATGTCCCTGTTTTAAAGTTATGTACCAACATAACGAGACCTAGAGCCGGTAAAAACTTGAAGGTTTAATTATCATAAAATGTCGTTAAAACATACATGTATATTTAATTTGTTTTAATATTACAATTTGCGTTTCAATAATTGTTCGCAAAAGGTTGTACGGATTACTTAGGCTCTGCTCTCTTTATCCCAAAAGTTTCTACCAATTCAAATTCGAATGACAGTAGCAAGAATCAAAGATTTATAGATATTAAAGATGACGCATGTGAAACAAACAACAATTTTCTTGGGAGCTGACATTGGATACCAAAACAAAAACAAATAAAAAAGTTTGTATGAGTTGCGGTATCAATATATGTAGTGTCTTTGCTAGAATGTATCTGATTCCTACACTATTTTATGGCGTAGTGGTTTTTGGGCATTGTGATGCAGCTAGTATGAATAAACTTAAAGTTACCTTTAATTCTATAGCTCGCTATATATTCAATAGAAATAGGACTCAAGACATAAGGTTTTGTGCAAATAAAATTTTTGATCTTTGCCTTAGCCAACGGATTAAGTTTAGGGCCCTAATCTTATAACTTGTATGAGAAGCTTAGATTCGCCAAATCCGCTAGAACTAATAATTTAATATGCCCTAAAATTAAACTGGCTAGTTCTGAGAAACAGTTCTTCATATATGCTGCTCGCCACTGGAACACTCAACCAAATTCTGTAAAATCCATAAAAAGAGCTACACAATTTAAAATCAAACTTAAAGAACATCTTCAGAGACAAAACATATAATATAAATTTTACTTTACCTATTACTTCTTATTTTGTTTTCTACTTTTTGCTCCTGTTTATCAATTTTTAAATGTATTTATTAGCCCTTTTCTCTTGTGATTTATGTTGTTAGTCTTAAGGTATTAAATAAAAATATTGTAACACATTGTCGTGACTAGTGCTGTAATTTTAAAGATTTTATCTTGATGCACTGTGATAAAAAAAAACCAAATAAACTAAACTAAATCAAACCGAAATTTCCCGTATCAACCAAAACCAACTTGCTAGTCAACCTCAGTTGGCGATATCTTACTATGGTGGTGCCATCTACAGAAGTGAGGAGCGATTAAGAGTCTACAAATCCGAGAAGAAGTTTGTGAATGAATAGGACTCCAATGCATATCACGGTGTGACAGTCAAAAAACTTCTGGGATGCGACATAGTGTAGGTTGTAGATATAGTTAAATGTAACATTGTGGCATACCACAAATTTTTCGTGCACGTCAAAATTTGGAATAACGGTTAAAAACCCGTATTTGCGAGGTTGATGGAGTTAAAAAATCATATGTCTTAAACTATGCATCGTACAATAGCACGTAATACGTCGTTGGAAGGAAAAAAGTAGCACCTTTCCAACGGTGTATTACATTGCAATCTCGGATAAAAATTAAGGAGGCTACATGTAAAAATATGATGATTTTTTTTGGTTTTTTGCGACTTCGCCTTACTTTGAACGAAAATTAATAAGTCAAACTTGTATAAAACTGTTTACTTTTGGTATGCAGTTTCAAAAAACATTTAATTTTGCGTATTTTGCAATTTAGTTTATTAAAATATAGTAGTTTTTGATCGAGTTATTCATTTTTTTAATAAAAAAGCCATTTGCCGATATTTTAGATTCATGATGTGTATTAACCTCCGCGTAAGTTCAATTTGGCCGAACACAAGTGGAATGAGAGAATTGAGCTTTTCGTATGATACAGTTATTGAATTGAGCTTCTTGTATGATACCGTAACGTTATTACCGTTATTGAAAGCAAAGGCAGAACAACTTAAACAAATAATCATAAGAGATTGGCATTGAAGTGCTGCATTTGAAACTGGGCTATATGAAGCAGTTCGTAAAGAAGTTGGATGTAGAAAGCGAAGCTTTTCATCATCGAAAAGCCACTTTTCCACGACTAAGTGAAGCAAAAATAAATCAGGTATGTATTTTTTTTCAAATTGCTGGCAGTATTTGATCGATTTTAATTCTTTTTCGCTACGTTTAGGTGTTTTTATCGGACCTCAGATTCGAAAGCTAATGAAAAGTGACGATTTCAAGACCAAATTAGACCCTGTTGAGAAACGTGCTTGGGAAAGTTATATTGCGCTCTGTGATAATTTTCTTGGCAATAACAGGAGCGCCGACTATGTTACATTTGTAAACAATTTTTTATGTGCGTACAATGAAATGGGCTGCAACATGTCCATAAAAATCAATTTTTTGCATTCCCACTTGGATTTCTTCCCAGATAATCTGGGCCAGTTCAGCGACGAACAAGATGAAAGGTTTCACCAAGAAATCGCAACTATCGAAAAGCGCTTTGATGGCAAAGATAAAATCAACATGACGAATTACTGCTGGTCACTTAAACGAGAAACCGATTCTAATCAGTTCAAAAGGAAAAGATCGAGTAAACATTTTTAAGTCGCATTTCCAAAAACGGTGTAATATAAGTTCAACAAATGTCTTTAAACTGTCACAAAACATGATTAAAAAAATTCAAACTAACTAAAGTAGCTTGAAATGTTTTATTTAAATTTACAGTACCTACTTAGAGACAATCTCATTCTAAAATTTTCTATAAAGTGCTCAACAATATTATGGTCGATAGTGCTATAAGGCGCGATTCATCAACATATTGCACAAATTTCGTAATCCGAAAATATACCATAACTTTGCTAATTATTGACTGATTTTAGAAAATAGACTCACGTTTTACTCGTGAAAATGTATTCTTTTTAAATAATAAAACAAGTATAAGGGGTTTCTACCAATATAGTGTTCAAAAATATCACCAAAGTGAAAAAAAATGTACAAAAAAACAAAAAAAATTGATTTACCTAGCAAATACTCCAATAAAGGAAATTAATCCTGTTAAATCATGTATGGCACGTTTAAAGACCTAAGTTTCTTCTTTCTAAAACTGGTAAAAAAAATGAAAATCAGTGGATATTTGACGAAGCTATGGGCGTAAAAGTGACCGTATGTGCAAAAAAAGTTTTTTTTACCGTTATTCAAAATTTCGATGTGATCCAAAAAATTTTAGTATGCCACTAAATTCTATTTAACTATACCTAAAACATACGCTATGTCGCGTTCCAGAAGTTTTGTTTTGATTTTTTTTTGTCACAGTGTGTATTCTGCAGTGATGCAAAGCTCGAAGATCGTTTAGTTTTAACCTTGATCGGTACGGCGGCAAATGCCTATTAGAGTCCCAATGCAGATTGCGAAGAGCGAAAAATAGAAATTGTTTCTGCACAGATTGTTGCTCTTTGTACTGTGGGCCCCATACATTAGAGCAGTATTGCAAAATAGGAGGTACTTAGCATATGTACAAGGTTTTACTTGTATAAGGGTCATCAAACTCTTTGGAACAACGCTTAACACCTTTGGCTTTATTCACTGTAGCTGCGATGTGGCTGTTGAAAAACAATTTCTGGTCAAATAGTATACCAAGATCATTTACATGTGAAATACGGTACAGGACATGATTTTTTTTATAGAATAGAAGACCATGTGAGGTGAGCAACGAGAAAAAGTCATTTAGAATGGTTTAAGAAAAGAAGATTTTTTGAACACAACTTCTCCAGTTCATTAAGATCTACTTGAAGACGCGTGTGCCAGAACCAATCAGAGTCAGTAGACAGATTTTAACGTCATCTGCATACATAAATACGCTTGAATACGATATGACTAGTGGGAGATCATTTACAAAAAGTACAAAAAGCCAAGGGCCTAAAAGACCACCCTGTGGGACTCCTGAAGTCACGTTCACAACTGTTGAAAATACATTGTTAAATGATACTCGTTGTGTACGATTTGATAAATAAGACAAGATTCAGTTCAATAAATTTGGTGGGAAGATCAATAGTGACAGTTTGTGAAGAAGAAGAGATTGATTAACTGAATCATAGGCCTTACTTAAATCAGTAAAGACAACATAAGTTTGCGACCGGCACTGAAAACTGCGATTTATCAGTGATGAAAACTCAAGTCGATCGAGGTTTAACAAAGCCATGCTGAGAAGTAGATATGAGTTTGGTACAGAGATGCTGCTATTGCAAGGTAATCAACTGCTCGAGTAGTTTTGGGATGGGCGAAGGCTTTGCAATGCCTCTATAATTCTCGACATCCAAACGAGACCCTTCTTTATGAAGTGGGATTTCATATCATATATTCAGTTGAACACAAAGTTCCAGCACAGTACTTCATTACACAACTTGGGACGTTGTCAGGACTAGCAGAGAAAGAGTTGTGAATCGTGGTCAGACTTTGCAAAACGTCACATTCATTAAAATAGGAAAGGTAGAGAGTAAGGATATGTAGAAGAAAAGTTGTAGGAATGTCGTCTAGGTCTTGTTAGAGACTGATTGGAGATACTTAAAACAAAATGTCTTAATTTAATTTAAATTTTTTGTTGGTGTGATCTCAAATTTTGAAGACAAAAATCTCAAAACGACTCGATACCAAGTGTTCTTTTGTCGATACTTTTTGAATAATTTTACAACATTTCAATTCATTACACTTAGTGATATTTGTGCCGATCCATCTTGAGATCCAAGAGCCAATGGCAATAGCGACTCTGTGATTACAATCACATCACAAGTGCCTTGTCGGATTATGCCATCAAGTTCAGTCATACATACAATCTCATTTGTAGCTATACGTACACTATTAAAGGGGTATGAAATTGGTTTGGGATTGGAAGAGGACATTGTTCTTTTGCTTCAGTTCACACTTCATTTTTAGTGCAAAATTTCATATGCAATTTTGACATTGATATTTTGCGGTACTTCAACTTGAAGAAACTGGCACAACCAATATGGCACAATAGTATGTAGCAGCATGTCCTTGTACATTCTTGGCGGCTGTCACACATGATGCATATTAAGATAGGAAAAATCGAAACAAATATGGTATATAACGACGAGAGATAAAGAAATGTCCCACATATTCGCATAACGCTCGCGAGTCGAGTGTACAATATGCATTTTCATATCTGAATAAATACCCGCGAGAGGTGCGGGGTGTGTGTGTGTGTGTGTAAGAATACTGTGTATCCTTTTTATTTCGTTTTCTCTTTTATTTTCATTTTGCTCCTCTTTTCGCGTGTGTGTGTGTGTGTGTGTTATTCATAAAACGCCCAACAACAATGCCAAAGCGAAGAGCCAGATAGAAAAGCTTACAGGCTCATATCGCATATCACACACACACACAAACATGGAATGGCCAAGTGGTAACCAACAGTCAGCCAACTGATAGAAGAGGAGGAGCTACCGACTGCTGCCTGATGCTGTGGTAAAAATGCGGCGCAATATGTTTGCCTGTCAGTTTCATGCATTTCATATCGAAAACCATTCGTACTTTTACTTGAGTGAGTTTTATGAGCAACGAGCCGGGACCGGGAACCGGGACGGGCCACAATAACAACGACTGAGTGGATACATCTATGATGATGCTCCAGTGGATACATTGTGTATCCCTTTACAAACACACACACACAGCCAGGCAGACAGACAGACAGACAGACGCATCAGTGGCCCCGTTTGTATGCATAGTTTTTTCGGGTCTGCCTCCTGCCAAACAGCGAACTGGGTTAGATTCTTTTTTTGGGTTCCCCTCGGTTTCCACGTTTTGTTATATTAAATGAAAATTCCAATTACTTTTTATTGGACTATGAAGATGTGTGGTGGCCAAAATTTTTAAAAAGATTTGCTGGACTTAAGGGGGGCATTACATATTCTGAATGACCACTCAGCGTTATGCGTTACACGTGATACGTGAAATGCTGCCTTTGAGGAAATAAATACGCAGTGATAAGTTAGTATTCCAGGACTTGGGAGGCAGCAGCGATACGTGTTTATGCATGGTACACCAATGCAAAGTTTTTAAACTCACACAATCAAGCATTGAGCTTGTGTGCGTAGCAGCGACACACAAAGTAAACGTGTTTGACATTTCAACATGAGTAACAAACAATCAAACTAATGCCTCGTGAGAGAACAAAAAGCTGAACACGCGCAACGTAAGAGAGTAAGCTGCCGAGCGTGATATTTATAGCAGTACCGGCCAAATGGAGAGGACAAAAAAGTGTGCTTGTGTTGGTGACCAAGAGAGCTCTCTCCAGACTACAGCCGTTTTACTAGTAATTCAATGTTCACCGATTCACACTATCATGAGTTAGGCTCGCCTTGACTTCGGCTCGTGGTAGCTATGGCTGACCGGGTCTGATTTATAGAACACACGTATTCTCTCTCTCTAGACGTTTGTTGGTTGCGATGCCGGCAGAATTATATGTTCCTTTCCCATGGGACAGGCTTCTAGCATTTTGGACACCACTGACCTAAGGCCTTCGCTTTCACTTATTTTATTGCTAAGCTACACTGCACCTCACTTAAAAAGGTTCAGCATATAATTTTGGTTATTAGAATCAGTTTCTTGTACTTGTTTGTTGGTCACTTGAATAGGTTCAGCTTTAAAATGACTTGAATATGTAAACAAAACGCCATTTATTCTCCCTTTTTCCAGTTAGTTTCTTGTGGATCCCCCCTTTAGTCAAAATAATTTCAAAAATTCTGCTTTGTAATGAGTTGTACAGGTTTTTCAACATTTGTGGCGAAATTTGAGTCTAATTTTCTTTAATTGCAGCCATCAATGAGTCTTTGTTTTCATATTGTCGGCCGGATTCGTCTACTTTGCGTGAAAGTATACCCCATACGCTTTCCAGGATTTATTTAGGAGAATAAGGCTAACATTAAAATCAAACATTTTTCGTACTAAAATCCATTTTCCGACCTATCGTCATACTTCTTCTTCTTCTTTTTTGGCCCGATGCAAATGCTTCACAACTGCTTGACGATCTCGGCCTCAGCTATAAATGCCCTCCAGTCGCTTCTGCTTAGTGCGAGCTGGCAACAGTTGTTCATACCAAGGTTGGAAATGTCTTTCCGCTCCTGATCTTTCCATCTTAGTGGTGGGCATCCCCTCTTGACTTTTTCTCCAAAGTCAGCCGGCTCCGATATGTACGCCTTTTTACAGGAGCGTCTATATCCATCTGGGTCCTCTACCCAGCGCAGCCGCTATTGCTTTATGCGCTTGACAAGACTGGTGTCCTTATAGAGCTCATACAGTTCGCTATTTATTCGAATGCGGAATCCATCACCAACTTTTAAAGGTCCATGAATCCTTCGAAAAAATTTCGCCTCATCCGCTGTTGTCAATGTTCATGCTTCTGCGACGTATTGCGCTGTACTGTTGTATAGCGCTATTTTTGTTCTTCGAGAGAAGGCTCTGCTCTTTAACTCCCTACTGAGCCCGTAGGGGCATGATGAAGAGGACCATCATTACGGGCTTGACCACCCCGCTGACTCCAGTCGGTACTCCATGTACAAAACCTTTCGAGGTTAAAATGATGAGAAGCCCACAGAACTATTATCGGCTGTTCACATTGGGGTTGGCCCCCTAGTGGGAGATCGTGGTGGCTGTTCGTTGAAAAACCACATCGCATGGGGTTGCTTATCTACCGGTTGCTATGACCCAAAGATCAGCAGAGGTTTTAGAAAAGCCTCGCCCCTCACCAAAGGGAATTGTCACACCCGACCAGTGAATTTTCTTAAATTGGGGCGCCAGTCTAAAGTCACCACCCAGACTCACTGTATCGTATGTACTTTTCAGTGCGTACAGGGTATCGTGGTTTTAAACCTATCTATTGGAACATACCACGTTAAATAAAACCTGAGAGATCAGAATATTCTTCTTAAGCCCGTAGTAGCATAGGTTCGCAAATGTAATTCTTCTTCGGACTTAGAGGCTGATGTTGTTGTCGCTAGTTATCATCGTTCCGAGGTAGACAAAATCCTCTACAAACTTAAAATTGTACTCTCCCATTGTAACATATTGTCCAAGACGCGTAGACTTCTTGTCCGTAGATACTAGATACTTCGTCTTGTCCTCGTTTACCGCTAAGCCCATCAGTTTAGACTGCCTTTCAATCTTTGAAAATGCCCTGCTTACCGCCCGTTCGTATTCGAGTAGCATTAGATCTTTACGAAGAATTGTGCCCGATCTGTTGACATTTGGGCACTGGCGCAGTATATACACCATCAGCAGATTAAAGAAGTGACACTGCTTAAAACCTCTTTTGTTATCAATTGGTTCGGAAAAACTCTTTTCTATTTTGACGGAGCTTTGAGTGCTCCTCAACGTCATCATGCAAAGTACTTCAAAGTACCTTGACCTTATCGGTGTGTCGAAGACTGATTTATAATCAACAAAAAGATGGAAGGTTTTAATACCAGGGTTTGTCGTAATGTGATTATATGGTCTGTGGTGGATTTACCAGGTCTAAAACCACACTGATAAGTTCCAATCAGCGTGCTAATAACCGGTTTTAGACGTTCACACATAACACTGTGCAGCACTAAAAAGTTGATCGACTCTGAAAGGGTATGATGGTAGTGCAAAAACCTTCGCTGGGTTTGGTCTGGTTAGCTGCCGTGTACTTTTTATTGCACTTTGAAGTTGTCAGCTTCTGATTGGGGCTCGCAGCTTCATATCTCGTAGACTATTTGGAATTTCGCTTTGACGTCTTAGAGGAAGTTGTTGCTCTTGGAGTGGCTTACAAAACATTCTTAAGTAGCAAGTCAAAAAAGTCACATCTTTTTACTCAAAATTACAAAAATATCTTAAAATCATCATGTTTTCCTCTCATTTTGTACTATTTTTCAACTTTGTCTTGAAAACTGTGACTAATTTGACTAAGCAATGCAGGACAAAAACGTAGCTTGGACTTAAGTTCGAACATATTAACTTCATTCGATTAGTCCTTCGTATAGTTACGGGCCCTTTAGCATGTAGAATTGGAACCAAAACTCACAAAATGGCAATTTTTGGTACCAAATAGCCGACAAAGTCAAAAATTTCGATTGTTTTGTATTGAATCAAGAAAATAGTAAGAAAACATAACTTAAAAATTGTAAATAAAGAATTTGATATTTTTACTGTTTTACCGAAAATGTTAATTTTTTCGAGTTTTTATGACAGTTGTACGTGCTTGTGGGCCTATAACTATATGAAGGAGTAACTAAATGAAGTTGGTTCGTTTAACGGTTTGTTTATTTTAGTCTAAGGTGTAACTTTGTGCAGTGTTACTTGTCCAAATTTGTAACGGGTTTCAAGATGAAGTTAAAAAACTGTAAAAAAGTGGTAAAAACTTGTTGTTTTTTTTTAGAAACTTTTGTAATTTTGAGTATGAAGATGTAATTTTTTTGATATGCTACAAAGAAATGTTTGGTAGGCCAAGCCACGAGCAACAACATTGTTAAAGATTTAAAAGCAAAATTCAAAATAGTTTACTAGATATAGAATCGCTAGTCCTACTCTGAAGTTGAAAAGTTCAAAGTACAATAAAAAAACGAGAAGGCCAAGCTAACTTCGTCTGTGCCGAAGTTTTTATACCCTTGCAAATGCAAATGTCACAGTTTAAGAACGCTTACATAAAAATCAAAAAATTTTGTAACTAAAACCTATTTTCCGACAGATAAACGTCTGAAAAAAGTTTTTCTCACTAAGACTCAATTTCCGACCGATCGGCCCTATGGCAGCCTTAAGATATAGTCATCCGATTTCGGCCCAATTTTGCGAATCTATTTGAAAGCATATAAAAAAAGTCATCAGCGAGTTTAAGGACGCTAACAAAACTAAACAAAAAAATTTTTTACCATTCGACCGATCGGTCCTATGGCAACCATAAGATATAGTCACCCGATGTCGATCAACTTTTTCAAATTAGTTTGAAAGCGTTTAATATTAATAATCACCGACCTTAAGAACGATTTACTTAAAAACAAAAAAGTTTTTTTTCACTAAGACCCATTTTCCGACCGATCGGTCCTATGGCAGCTATAAGATATAGTCATCCGAATTTGACAAAAATTTGCAAATCTGTTTAAAAGTATATAATATTATTAATGACCGAGTTAAGTCGCGTTAACATTGAAAACAAAAAAGTTTTTCTCAATAAAACCCATTTTTCGACCGATGGTTCCTATGGCAGCTATAAGATATAGTCATCCGATCCGGTCGGTTCCGACATATTAGCAGCGTGCAGTTAAAAAAAGACTCTGTGCAAAATTTCAGCTCGATAAGCTTTTAAACTGAGAGACTAGTTTGCGTAGAAACAGACGGACAGACAGACAGACGGACGGACAAAGCTCAATGAACTCAGCTCGTCCCCCTGATCAAGAATATATATAGTTTATGGGGTCGGAAATGAATATTTCTATGCGTTGCAAACTTCTGGGTAAAATTATAATACCCTTTGCAAGGGTATAAAAACGGCAGCTTATCAGACCAAACTAAGACAGGGTTTTTACACATTTTTTTTGTATACTTTCAGAATTTTTTGGTCTCGACGCGATCAACTTTTTTGAGTTCAATAATGTGTCACAGTGTAATGGACGACAGAATCTTATATGCGATGGGAAGAAGACTGATCCCATGGTAGTTGGCGCAAACTGCAGGGTCTCCTTTTTGAATAAAGTGGGTAAAGTACTTTCTTGACTTGACTTTTTTTTTTTTTGATATCATCGGAAATATCTACTCCTTAACTTTGAAATAAACTATCCCTAAAAATTCTACGATTTTTTCCCCTGAAGATATAACATTTTTAGTAATTGTATCCGAGTTCACAAAAACGCAATATATATTGTTGCTGACCCAATGTTTTCATTGAAATTCTATACAAATTACTAGCCGGTTGTACTGTTTCTGCAAGGCATGCTTTTGTGCAGTAGCCGGTTTGGGTTTTTTGGTATTATCGAGACTAAGTATTCAAAATGGTATATCTTTGCTTAAAAAAATCGTACAATTCTATGGGATACTTTATTTTAAAGTTAGGAAATGGTATTTTACGATAATATCAAAGAAAGTCAACACAGTCACAAAACGCTTCTGAAAAGGGTCAAAATAGGCACTTTTTGCAACTTTAAGCTCAAATTACTAAAAATCTCAAAGTGAGGGACCATTTCTGAAAACAGATTCTTGTTCAGCATACGAAAATCATCTAGAATCACTCCCAAACCTTCAACTTACTGGATCTTGTGGTCTAATGTTGTTAATGGTAACCGAGTTTGGAGGCGCTTACATAATGGAAACATGCTGAACCTATTCAAGTGAAGTGAAATATCTCTTGGACTCAAGGGTCCGAGGCGTCACGCGTTACCCGCGATACAAAAATACACCCTTTCCCTAAAACCCATCCGAAATACAAGTTTCCTCTTCTCGACTTAAGTTTCACAAACGTTACGAGTTACGCATGATACCAATCTAAAGTAAAGCCTCCTCTTCCACAAATTCAAACTGATTCTCATGTTACCTTACTCCTATACTACCTTAAGGGTAATTAGCTTTACGCGTCACGCATTAGCTACATATTGAAAATGATACTCCAGCTAACTTACTACTCCTCCAGCCAGCTTTCTGCCACTAATTCAAAATGATTCCCATGCCAAATTTTACTTATACATTTACATGATTCCCTTTAAGGGACAGCAGCCCCCCACTCCTACTTCCTACTCCGCAAAATTTTGCTGGTTCCACACACAACCTGCACAACCTGGACAACGGCACACTTCACTTAATTACAATTATTTACATGGGTCAGCGTATTGTTATCATTCTGTTTGGCTGTAGTTGCTGTTGTTGCTCACATTGATATGGATATTTACCTGCTGGAATGATTCGGCTCGTGGGCAAAGGGTTCGGCATAAATGTTACGAACGGGTGGCACACGTCGCGGCAATGGCGGCGGCACTGGATTATAGCCATCCATAATGGTATCACAATCGGAGTACTTCATCGATTTCATAGTCATTTTGGTATCTCGCTGCAAATTCGGTTTCGTACGGCAAGGGGGTGGGGGATTGGTGGCGGGGCGCGGGGCAATTTATGTTAAATATTTAATTTGTTTTTGTGTGTTTTTCAATTTTATTTGGTTCGGTTTTTGTTTCGCCTCTTGGTTTAATTATGATTATTAATTATTATTGGCCACGTTTGCGTTTAATTAATCATATGCAAGTGTTTTCCGCGTTGTTGATGTTGTTGTTGTTGTTGTTGTTATAATTATGATTGCAATCAATTTGGGCACGGGCACACCCCATTCAGGGCCCGTGGGGGCCGTGGAGGCATTGCCACCGCCGTATTGCACTTACAAACTGAATGCAAACATTCATTTACAACCGGTATAGCCGTCTCTCTCTCTCTCTCTCTCTCTCACACTCACTCACTCTTCCTTTTCGACAGTCGTTTTTCGGTTAAATATTTCACATATTTTTCAGCACCGCAACAGCATACAAAAAATTCCGTTTCTTTCTTTTTTATTTAAAAAAAAAGAAGCGAAGCGATTTTTTTTAGAGGCAATTCTTCAACCTAGAAAAAACATGGAAATAGAAAATATAAATGGATAAGTAAGGCTGTCAAGTGGGATTACCACTTTGTGACCAGATGTTACGCTTTTTCGTTTCATTGAGGTGAGGTTTCAATAGTTAGAAAGCAACTTTTTACAAGCCTCCAAAAAGTGAGCAGTTGTCTTGGTATTTGCTAGGCAGACAGACAACCACTTTCAGTTGTTGTTCCTTATTGTTTATAGTTAGGTTAATCAACAAATCATGATAGCTAGCGGCATTGATACCTTTTTGCAATGAGGGGATGAAGTCATAATTGTATTTTTTGTTATCTTATTTATTTATTTTTATTAATTTACCAAATTAAGTCAAGTTTTTTTTTGAGTTTTTGCTCTTTTTACATTTTCGTCCCCTGTAATTCTGATTTTTAACTCATTTGGGCGGTATTAGGGGGGACTGATCCACTGTAACTCTTCTTCCTCCTATCTAAGCCACTGATGATAGCACTAAGATTATTTTAAAGAAGTCGAGTACACGATTAATTTGTCATTTCCTTTTTCTATGAATATTTTCTATGTCTTTACCTAAGCCTCCTTTTGATTCTCCTTGTAACTAGCGAAGCTGCTTTATAGTTGGGCAACTCAACCTCACTTTACTGCCAAGAAACATAAATAAAATTTGAAATTTTGATGGATTTTAAAATTAATAGAGAGCTCTGAAAATGTGTGTAGATCATAGCCCCCGGTGGCCGAAGTCACTACTGTTTTTACACAGACACGAGCCAAAGTTTTGACTGAGTGAATTGGTGAGCACAGAAAATCATAGCAGTCATATCTGCCTGACCCGCAGGGCCCGAACACATTTTGCTATACACACCTACAAGAGCCGAAGACAAGCCGAGGCTTGTGACAAAAGAGGAAACAGCTTTGCATTTGATGTCCAGCGGCTTACGTCGCTTCGTTTTCGCAGACCAATTCACTCTCACTTTTTGGCCTTGCTATTCTTGACAATCCCTGGTCTAGATTAAATTACCCTATGCCTTCAATCGGAGTGTCAGAAAAATTATGGGTATACAAAGTAAATAAGTTCTACGTAAATAAACCCGAATAGTTTCTTATAAAGTGTCCTTTATAATGATAAAGTATAAACGTTGTATAAAAAGCATGAGTATAGTCGTCGAATACTTTGGATGCCCATAATATTTAAGGTAGTAATCAATGGATCTCGTAGACTCAGCGAAAGGTTCGAACTTAAGTTTTGAATCGGTTGTAAAATTTCAGAAAAAGAAAGAAAGCAAATTTGAATGGAACATTAATTGAAGACTGTCTGCCATGAGGTCAAGTTGTGAATTCAGTGCGATAAATTATAATGTTAAATTCATTTCCATTATCTGTTCCTGAATCTGCTTGCTACCTTAAATAAGGAATTAAGAAGCAAAACCAAGATTTCATACCCATACACTCAAAAAAAAATCAATCCATACGGTATCAAATCAATCCCAATCGGTAATGAAAACAACGTAAACAAGGATTAAGTTCATCCGACTATTTAAATCCCAAAAGAGATTACATTTATTCCGGGGTAATCTTTGAAAAGATTGAATTAAGCAAAAAATTCTAGAACAATTTAATCCCTATACAGGATCATTTTAAGCTTGTTTGAGATTGCTTTTCAGCTCGAAATGTAATATTGATTTGATCCCAGGAAAGATACCTCTTTTCTTTCTTTCCTTTATTACATAGGACATTCTTATACACTTCATAATAATCAAACCAGTTTTGGTTTATTTACAACTTTTGAAAAACAAAGAAATATAACAATTTTTTGGGCTTAATTGGGATTCGAGAACACGAATGGACTGGCATCTCATCGCCATCGTTTGTTGTCGCATGTCAAGAATTCTACTTAAATTTTGTCGCTCTCGCTCTCTTAATTATGAACATGTGATCTCGAAGGGGATTGTAGTAAGCACATTTGGAATGATACAAGTTCGTAAGGCTTGGGCCAATGGCAGAAAGTTTAAATTGTTTAAGTCAAGATTGAATTTTCAAGCTCATGCCGGGCTTACTTCAAGAATAAAAAGAGTGAAAATATTCTGACTTTTTTTTTCTGTAAAGTTGATGATGAAACGCAAATTGTCATTTCAGTTACTGAACTCAATTACAAATCTGCTTGAGTCCTTAAAGATAATGATTTTCCTTTTCAAGGTTCAGTTATACAATGAATCACCATCCTTCCCTGTTTATAACCAAAGATGAACCAACAACTAATGTCGTCAGACATTAGTCAGAAATATATATCTTATATTTAAGAAATCTTAGTCTAACATTTGTTCAAAATTAGTGTTTTTGTTTACTATTTCAGCATTGAATGTATCCAAACAAATTCTAAAAATTTCTTTTACAATCGGTTTTATCGTCGTAGAGAGCTTCGCTCGCACCGGGTGTTCCATGACGCCCACTTTTTATTATTATTAAAATATTGTTGTTAGTTAGCCTTTTTACCAAACTATGCATTGATTTGGAACTCAACCTTTTTAGTCTTAAATAAACCTTTTTTTTTATTCCTAAAGAACGTGATTTTAATATTAAACATTTTTTATTTGTTGTTGCTGATTTAAAGCAATTTTCTTAAAACCGAAACTTTCTAAAATTAGGTTAAAATTCTAAACGTTGTTTTTTAAAAAATACCAAAAATGTGTGCAATTATTAAAGATAACGAAAATCCCCAACTGAATAAAACGCATTTATGGTGCGAGTGACTAAGTCTCTTCCAGAAGCTGAATAAATCTTTATTTGAATTTTGGTATCTTTTTATACATTTTTGGTTTAACCCAAAAGCAACTCAACGTTGGTCGCGTTTTCTACTTTATTGATATTTTTAATGTTTTTGTGAGCCGTTGCAGGTACCTTGACTCAAGTGCACTGTTCAAAAATATTTGAATATCAACCATACAAAAAGTCAGAAATCTTACGAAATATATTATATGAAATTAGATTCAATATTATCGGAAAATATTTACGGACACTGCTCTGTTGCATTTTGGTAGGTTTGTTGGCATGTAGAGTGCTAAAGTGTGGATTTTCTTTGTAATTGAACATCTGGTTTCGACGTTCATATTTGGATTATTGAGCTGTTCAAAAATCCACTTGGATATTGCCGTCTTATACCAATTTTTGTCGTGCCAAAACATTGAAAAAGATGGTCCAGCCCTGCCTGTTACTTCTATAACTGGTATAATTTATTATAATTATGGGTACATTCTGACCAAAGTTGGGCAAAATGTGGTATCTACCCCACAATGTTCTAGTGTTCTGGTAGGGTTTGCTCTTTTTAAGGACATCCTAACATTTAAGCAACTTAATGCAATTGTCAAATATTATTAACAATAAACCAAACTTCATTTAATATTTCCGATATTGTCGATATTTTCGAAAATAGCCGTTATTGAGGTTTGTGACTGCGCTTATATTCTAGTTTAGAGTTTTAAAACACTAAAACTGATATGAATTAATTTAGATGTATTTTTAGAGGTTTACCAAAAGATATGAATTTTATAACAAAATAATCAGTTGGAATTTTTTTCATTAATTTATATTGAGGCAAGATGCTGATGTTGGAAAGTATAAAATAAACAGTTGCAATTTGTTGACTTGGGACACACTTAGTAGACGCCTTATTTGGGTGTAGCTTACAGAATCAACATAACATCAACATTATCATCGTATTTTTATACTCTGTACCGAAGGTACATAGAGTATATTAAGTTTGTGCAAAAGTATGTAACAGGGAGAAGGAATCGTTTCCGACCCTATAAAGTATATATATTCTTGATCAGCATCAACAGCCGATTCGATATAGCCATGTCCGTCTGTCTCCGTCCGTCCGTCCGTCCGTCTGTCCGTCTGTCCGTCCGTCCGTCCGTATGAACGAAGAGATCTCAGAGATGGTAAGAGATAGAGGTTTGACATGTATGGGGCATATATTTCTTATACTTGCAGGCAGATCAAGTTTATTTTCAATTTTTGCCACGCCCCCTCCCGCCCCCGCAATTTGGAAAAAACGTCATATCTCCTACAGTTTTGAAGATAGATCGTTCGTACCTTCTAGAGATACCTTGTAAACAAAAATTATTTATCGATTTGCTGAAGCAATGATAAAAATCGGATGAACGATACTCAAGTTATGAGCAAAAAACGGCCAGTAAACACCCACCACCCACCCACCCATCACCACAGCATTCTATTGAGCGGCAATCTTAGTGAGAGAGAGAGAGAGAGTGAAACTTAGAGATGAGCGCGTATAACTCGTGAGCAAATGCGAGCTGCGACGTTAAGGGTACAGAGTATGTTATAGTCGGGCTTGACCGAATTTCTTTCTTGTTTTCAATATTTTTGTGTACATAAAGGTGTGTTTACTTGTTTTCACTCTCGAAAGAATATTCCGATAATGAAATTTCGTTTTTTTCAACAAAAATATTGAAATTTTGGTCCAATTCCCATAATATTTAATAGTTTAAGAGAATATAAATGAATATCAACATATCGCTCACTTACTTCAAGACTGTCATAGCTCAAAAAACACGGTTTTTTTTAGTTAATGATGCAGAAATATCAACTACATCGAGTTCTATATGACACCTTTTCAACCAGTGGTGTCCAAAATGCGAAAAGCCTATCCCATGGGAAAGGAACTCATAATACTGCCGGCGTCGCAGCCGACACACTTATAGAGAGAGAATTTATAGCTCTTGCGGCTTGCTCTCTTACGATGCGCGTGTTCGGCTTTTTGTTCTCTCACGAGGCATTTGTTCGTTTGCTTGCTGCTCATGTTAAAATGTAAGCACATAAACGCAATGCTTGAGTGAATCTAAAAACACAGTTTGGTCTATTTTGATCTCTAATTTATAGATATCCATATATTCCATAATCCATAATTAATATTTTATATGGACTATCGCGGTTTTTCAATGCATGCTACCATCTTTTAAGGTCACATTTTAATTGGTCAGTATCTTAAAATATTTAAAATCTTTGAAAATTCTATCGCGTGGTTTCCATTTTCTAAGTTCATTGGGGGCGGGAATTTGGTATAACAATTGTGGTGACTCCCTTAATCTTTGGTGAATTTTGCAAAATTTTAGCTCTCATCTTTTTTTATTGTATAAATGTGCCCATTAAACTTAAACTTTACGTGATCAAGAAAAACTGGGAATGAGGTGTTGCCACCTGTTGCCTATGAATTCACAATTTATTGGTCAGTTTAATAAAGCGGTGTTTTATGTAGTTAAAAACGATATTCGACAGTGAATAATACACAGTAAGGCAGTAAATGCGGTGTTTTGCGGTGTTCTTTGTATTGCACTTATAATAATGTGACTTTTCTTTTAAACCTAGTGCACATTTTGGCCCGAATTGGTTTAAAATCGCTCAAAAGCATCCCAAATGCTTAATCAAAGCAAAAAAAGTCAGCAGTATCAGTTGTACACTCGCTGGCTGTATTAAGCCTATAAACTGCTAGATTTTCATCTCAAAATATTTTTAGCCAGCCCAAACAATCAAAGTTTATCCATAGTTTGTAGTGGCATATTTCTCCTTCTCTCTTTCGCCCCCTCTGTTTATCTCAGTCTAATCACAAAATCCCACCCATGATGTCGAACAACAACAGTAACAGCGCCACAATACTCAAAGTCATCGAGTAATATTGGAAAAAAGAAAAAAAAAATTGGTGAAAAAAAAAAACACGCCAAAAAGGAGGTGGGCCAATGCCAAACAATTTCAAATGTAATCCGTTATTGTGGTCGTCGAATGGAAAGAGACAGACAGACGCACAGCGCGCAGAGAGATCTCGCTGGGATAATGGGGCATATCTGGGGGATTTTCATTTCAAATTAAATTTATGATATGGCAGAAAAATTGAATGAAATCAAACGTGGCGTGAAACTCCAATGCAGTATATCAAAATCAATATAGCCAGCTGACGATTAAAACAAATTTCAGGTCAGGCAGATGCCAACCGCAAGATGGGGAGAACTGCATCAGCAACTGTAACTGCAACTGCAACAGCAGTTTAGCAGCTAAGCAGAACCAAAATACTCATTAATCAAATAACTGACTAGAAAATGGCATGGCAAGTGTGTGTGTGTGTGTGTGTGTGTGTGTGTGCGGCGGGGGGGCGTGGCATATTAATTAACACACCGCAATGCGATGAGCTTGCACATTTTCTAGCCACACTTCAATAGATACAACATTTTGTTTAATCACAACTTTTACCATCAACAAAACCAGCCCCTTCTCAAATTGAAGCTAATGAAAATAATTTCACATTCATTAAAAACGTAAAAGAAAAGACTCCACTGAAAATATTTCAACACTTGTGAAAAATGTTGATGACCGAGTCGAAATATTTCATTCTTGTAATCGACTAATTAACAAACACGCCATAAAATATGCCAAAAAGTTATCAACTCGATAGCAATTACGAGGGTTGAACTGAAAGTACAACAACAATTGCTTTGAAAGCAAAGATTAAAACCGAAACCGTTGCATTTAACAGCTAAAAACACTTTAAAATTTGTAACCGACATTTTTCTTCTTCCTATAACCGTAACCTTTATTAACATAACCGTTTATCAGTGATGAAACAGATACAAATATATGGATTAGTGTGGGATTTTTCTCTACTAGTAAAAATTTCGATAAGATGTAAGTAAATTGAAAATGTTACATACATATGTATGCTGCGTATTTAATGGGCACGAATGAAAGAGAGTGAACTAGGAGACAACGCAGCTAACTAAAATCTTTACCTTCCTCATCTTTCCTTATATTTGGTATTACACAGCCAATTTGATTGTATGGAAACTAAAGTATTCACACACATGGTTGTTGTTTACGCGATCGCTTATTTCAAGTTACTGAATGTAAATAGAAAAGAAAGCCTTAAGCATGGTTGTGTATGTATATAAGTGACAGAACTGGCCTCGGAACACAAAGTAAATCTAGACCTAACCGACCCTAACACCTGGAAAGCGAGTCAGACCACACTACTGGCTTCAATGTACTAGAGAGTGCGTGTGGCAAATGCTAGGCGAGCCCGCGAAAGCAAGCGTTTAAGTTACGAGCTCGGAGAAAATAATCACTTTAGGGAAAACTATGACACTTTAACCATATCCTATATAAGAACAGAGGTACTGGCACTTAACCATTCACCACATAGACGCGTTGAAAATGAGCAGTGCAGACTTTGCAACATGAGACACTTTAAGATGTGACTCACTTCATAGCAGTCTGTCCAATCTTAAAAGAACTGATCATCCGTTCATGGGGTAGAGCATATCTCACATTGGAAGAGCTTGTAGTGTGTTATCAAAATACCTGCTGTATGCTCACAAATACAGGGCAAGAATCCTGCAGAAAGCATTCTTAAAGATATGTGATGTATTTCTGACATTTCGAACTAAAAGATAAGTAATATGTAATATGTTTATTGTTTTTTTTTTTTTAACAATAAACTCTCCATCCTGAGGAGTGATGGATCTACTATCTCGCGACGAGCGGGGAAGGTAGGTGGTGTAACTCTGAAGGAAGGGCGTTTCCGTAGCTCTAGTTTTTTCAAATATGTGACTAACGGCAGAAATGCCATGTTCTATGATTAAAGAACTTTTACTACCATAAGGCATCTTCTATCTGGCATGCCGTCAAAGAAGTCACTTGACAAGTTGCGCTGTGATTTTGACAGTGGGTGGGAATGGGAGTGAGTGAATGAACAATTTTTATTATTTTGATAAGTTTGCTTGTGCATGCTTCTGTTTCGCCTAACATTTTTGAAGTGCGCGATGCCTCGATCAAAAACAAGCATTTTCCGGGAATTGATTACTAACACCCTTCTGTTAACCAGATAGAAAAAATGCCTGCTGTATTGATGTGCACAATGAATGACAGACCAGTTTTAGTTGTAAATGGCGTTGGCTTCCGGAAAATCTTAAGCCCAATTATCAAAGGCATAGGAAAATTTGGTCACGTAACAACAAAATGTTAGAGATGATGTTATTTGCCAATCAGGCCTTCTTGCAAAGGACATTTAAAACGAGAACGAAGGGAATATGATTTCGCTTTACTCACATGGATCGGTCATTTATTAGTATGAATGTGATATACTCTTCTTAAAAACGAGAGCGTAAGTTAAAGTCGGCTCTTACCGACTTCGATATACCCGTTACTCATGGAAACAAATGTTTAATAGCCTTCCTGTGTGCCTGAGGTGTCTCTCTCTCTCTCTCTCTCTCTCTCACTAAGATTGCTGCTGAACGCAATGCTTAGGTTATGGGTGGGGTGGGTGGTGGGTGTTAACTGTCCGTTTTTTGCTCATAACTTGAGTATCGTTCATCCGATCTTTATCATTCCTTCAGCAAATCGATAAATATTTTTGAGTACTAGATATCTCTAGAAAGTACAAACCATCTAACATCAAAACTGTAGGAGATATGACGTTTTTTCCAAATTGCGGGGGCGTGAGGGGGCGTGGCAAAAATTAAAAATAAACTTGATCTGCGTGCAGACAATAGGAGTCTACATTTCAAAATTGGTTGCTCTAGCTCTTCTAGTCTCTGAGATCTAGGTGTTCATACAGACAGACGGACAGACGGACATGGCTATATCGACTCGGCTGTTGATACTGATCAAGAATATATATACTTTATATGGTCGGAAATGATTCCTTCTGCCTGTTACATACATTTGCACGACTTTAGTATACCCTTTTACTCTACGAGTAACGGGTATACACGGGTAACGGGAAAACACGGCCACTAATCTTAAAGACGTTAACATACAAGTTCTGAATCGATTTGAGACTGGGACTAAACAGGAGGTATACTCTTGTACCACTGTGATACAGACGCAATATGGTTAAAATGTTGAAAGGAAAAAGTGAACGTATTAATCATCAAACTATTTAGCAGGCTCTAGGATAATAAGTTATGATTTTGTTCATAGAATTTATAAATCAAGACACGCACACTACCACAAAGGTGGCTGGTTGATCGTAAAGCTATTTCATAAATTTCCACAATTCAATCATCAGCGTTATTTGCCCAACTTCAATGAGCTGGCAGAGGCTACGTCAAGCCAGAACTACTATGAACGCTTGGGAATCCCAAGGGCAGGCTTGTAGCAAAAATTTCGACAACAGTAGTTTTTAAAATATTGCGTGATTTTCAAGGGTTAGATGTACCCTTCAGTTAGAGGTCAACGCAGTTTTCAAAACTTCTGTGTAAGAAATTTGATAAATCAGATTACAAATGGGGCTGCTTTTGTCTGCATGATTTGTCAAAGTGATATTTTAAGCCAATAACAGTAATCGAAGCCCGAAACGGAATAAGATTAATAACCGTAACCCGTACCGGGAAGAAAACGATCGGCCAAAACAGTAACCGTAGCCCTAACAGTTCTACGTTTCGGTTTTAATCTCTGTTTCAAAGGTTAATTCGGTCTTAGGAATTTAATCATCAACATTGATTTGTAAACGGGTTTAATTTACACTATTTACAGGGGTTTCTATATATACACGGTTACTATTTACATTGTAAATTCGGGTTAAATCTCTGTTTCAAAGGTTAATCCGGTCTTAGGAATATAATCATCAACATTGATTTGTAAACGGGTTTAATTCACACTATTTACAGGGGTTTCTATATATACACGGTTACTATTTACATTGTCAATTCGGTTTTTATCTCTGTTTCAAAGGTTAATTCGGTCTTAGGAATATAATTATCAACATTGATTTGTAAACGGGTTTAATTCACACTATTTACAGGGGTTTCTATATATACACGGTTACTATTTACATTGTCAATTCGGTTTTAATCTCTGCATCAAAGGTAAATTCGGACTTAGGAATATAATCATCAACATTGATTTGTAAACTGGTGTATTTCACACTATTTACACGGGTTACTATATATACACGGTTACTATTTACATTGTCAATTCGGTTTTAATCTCTGCATCAAAGGTTAATTCGGTCTTAGGAATATAATCATCAACAAAGATTTGTAAACGGGTGTAACTCACACTATTTACACGGGTTACTATATATACACGGTTACTATTTACATTGTC
Organism: Lordiphosa magnipectinata; assembly: GCA_037044535.1. Taxonomy (NCBI): domain Eukaryota; kingdom Metazoa; phylum Arthropoda; class Insecta; order Diptera; family Drosophilidae; genus Lordiphosa; species Lordiphosa magnipectinata. The sequence continues at coordinate 120,535 of JBAMBO010001625.1, forward strand.
AATTCGGTTTTAATCTCTGATTCAAGGGTTAATTCGGACTTAGGAATATAATCATCAACATTGATTTGTAAACTGGTGTATTTCACACTATTTACACGGGTTACTATATATACATGGTTACTATTTCAATTGTCAATACGGGTTCTTCTGTACCTTAATTTGCAACATCTGTCCTCGTTAGTCTCGGTCTCTCGTCTCTTATGCATTCTCGTCAGTCTGTCACTCACTCTTCTCGATCATTCTATATACAGTGTGACCATCGTCTCTGTCTTAAAATGCCTTGACACTAATATACTTATCAATACATTTGTACATATTTGGCGGCTATTTTCCCATAATTCCAAAGTCTACAGATGAATTAATTTATCAATACGAAATTGATATTGAAATTAACATTCATTCATGGCCACTCACTGACCCACCCTCGTCTTTTCGTGTTTCATTTCTTCAAGTTTTGATCTTTTCATTTCAATTTCCTTTGCCCAAATGTATCTACTTGTTGCATCTAGTCTCTCTCTTCTGTAGAAGATTTACTGGCCACAAGCACGCCACATCATTCCATCCACCCGAAATTGTGTCTATGTGCTTATATGTCTGTGTAGGTATGCTCCAAGTCTTGGGCATTAATCTCTGCTGCCTGGGCTACCAAGTTCGCTGCACTGTGGCAGCAGCATCGTCGTTGTCGGCCTACGCAAAAAATGCAGCGCGAAAAAAAGGCCGGGGAGTAGGTTGGTTGGTTGGTTGGTTGGTTGGTTTGCTCCTTTAATTTTGTTTTTTGTAGTGCAAATCATGTTGACGCCCCCCTCACGCCTCCTACTACTCCAACTCCAAAAAAAAAAAAAAACAGAGAAGAAAGAATGGGCAAATGCTACCAAACAAGTTCGGAGCAGGTTTTGACCAAACAACAAGTTAGCATCCAGGCCTGGCCCAAACGGGTTTCAACCAACTGCGAGTCTCCGAGTTTGTTCCCTTTCCTCTCCAGAGAGTTGGCAAGTTTTTCCTTCGAAATGTCAACGACTAAATGTAATTAAAATTGATTTTATTTGTTTATGAACAACGCCAAATAAAACAATTAAAATCGGGAGGGGGCCAGGGGAATTCGTTCCCCCCTCTAAAAGCAATTTGTGTCGACAATTTTGATTATTTATAAATATAAATCCAGCCCGCTAGAGTGAGTGAGTGCGGTGGGGGGGGAGGGGAGGGCGCAAAACATTTGCCACAAATGTCAGAAATAATCATCATGACCCAACACGGCATTTCATTTGACAACATAAGGCGCCCCTCCTTCAAGCGAAGGGTTACATTTTTATGCCTTTGGATTTCATTTGTGGAGGCATTTTCCAAGCGTTTTCCAAAAATTGTTTCGAGTTTTTATGAGTGGGAAGTGCGTGCCGTTTGACTTGGTGTGTGTGTGTGTGTGTGTGTGTGTGTTGGGGAAGGGCGGGGTGGGGAGTCCATATAAAATATGTTTTTCCAATTAGCGTTTATTTGGTTTTTCATTTTCTGTTTTATGTTTGCCCAGATAAACAACCAAACACAACACAAGAAGGAATAATAATTAAGGCAGCCCATGAAAACGAAAAGAAAAAAAAAAAAGCAGATGAGCATAAAAAAAGAGGAGAAAAACAGACGGAAAGACGTCGTGAAACGAACGAAAGTGTCGTAGAAGTTCAGAGAAGTGGCATTTGATTTGAGGGCAGGCTAATTGGGGCCGGGCCATTGGAGAGTGTCAACTGGGTGGATCTGTCATCTTTCGGGGAAAGAATTTTTCTTGTTTTCTAGGAATAAAATTAATGTGGATCGATTTGAATTTGTCTAAAGCTCTCAATTTTTAGAATTGATAAGTAGATATTGGGTGAATTAAATATGACAGGCTATAACAATTGCCTAAAACTGCTGAACGCACCCATTAATGTTTTTTGTTAATAGTGGCTGATGTGGGGATTGTTGTAACTTACTGTTATCATGTTTGACGACATTCTCAAAAGTTTCGATGTATCTTAACTCAGTTCCAACTGGACTCGACTAAGTTCTATTTATCATTTGAACAAAATGATCACTTTTTAGCAGGTTTCTAAGCAAATGTGATGAGGTTTTCATTTTAATAGATCTAATCGAAAATCACTTAAAATTTGACAGGTTATAAAATTATCATCTGAACAGTTAGGTCTTAGTTATCTTAGTATAAGTAAAGATGTAGTTGTTCTGATCTAAAATCACTTTTAATATGACAGATTATAAAATTTACTTAAACTATAACATTGATCAGGAATCAAGCAGTCCTGCTGAACGCACCCATTATTTGTTTTTACTTTAAATTTAGCTGGGATCACGTTTGATAGTATTCTCCAAAGTAACGAAGTAGTTGTGATCAATGGAAATTGGTTTTAATGTTAGGTTCTGATTTGAAATCACTTAAAATATGATAGGCTATAAAATGTACTTAACATTGATTAGGAAATAGCAGTTCCGCCTAACGCAGTTATCTTCTATTAGACAAATAAAATAAGAAAGAAAGTGATCACATATATCTAGGAATTTAAGACAAAAAATAAACGTTTAAGAAATCAATCAGTCATCGTACAACTATCATATCAAAACAGTTTTTATAACTATTGAAAGCAAGGATAGAAGTTGTCAAAACAAAACTCTGCTGATCGAGTATTGTGTCGAACCCCTAGTTAATTTACAAATTATAATTCAAAAAACCAAAACCATAACCAGGAATTTCTATGTCTTTATTCGCCTACTGAAGTAGCATAAATACCAACTGGTAGGTTGTTTGAAGCGTGAACCGCTGATGAGAGAAACAACGATCGTTGTACGGACATACCATTGCTATTCCAAAATGTTGTTATTAATATCTGTTGATTTGTGTTGATTATATTGAATGCAAGAAGAATTAGCCATTGACCTTGAGCCAGCCAGATGAAAACTTTGATTAAAAATACCATGTATTTCAAATTTCGGCTTAATTTTTGATTAAATCTGGTCACAGTAGATTTACATCGAAGACTACTTATGTCGAAGTAAACTAAAATACTTAAATGTTTAGGCATGTTTCCACAGAAGAACAGCGTTGAACACTAAAATTTCACCAAAGCACGCTACAACAACACCAACCTATTACACAGTGCACCACAAAGTTTTGATACCAACGAGACCAACAACATATGAAAGGTACCTTTGGAAGTTAATAAATCGAGGATGGGTTTGGGTTGATTGGCTAAAGATTTCTTGTAATGGCCTCTTGAAGTTTTCAGATTTTTTTTAAAAAAATGTCTTGTTTTTAAAGTCCTTATCTCATAAACTATTTAAAATTTTGCTTTACTGATTTCAGCAATTTTGTAGCTCTTAACCAGGCCTACAAAACATTTCTTAAGACTAGCTCAAAAAAAATACCGTCTTCATGCTCAAAATCACGAAAATGCCCAGAAATTCTACCTTTTCCATTGCTTTTATAGAGTTAAGTTTTATAATAAGACAAAAAGAAAGGTTTTTATGTTTTATAGCTTTTATATTTTAATTGGCTTCCATTGACATTCTCAATCTCTTTCGATATGGTTCACCGTCTAAGTCATTTTCGTCATCTAAGCTCGATAGGCAATCCCAAGACACTTCGCTTTCGTTATTTCTGTTGTCGTCTTTATCTTAACTTATCGAAATTTTCTGACTCCACCAACATACCTCGATAAGCATAGAATCTATTCTTCTTCCTTTGAACCTTTGTTCCATCGGCATGCTTACTTGGTGAAAACGTTCACATTGCTCATCTGATTCAGTACATAACTGCTTAGCGAATTCTTCTAGGTCATTATTAAGGAAATGCAATTTCAGGGACATCGAAACGCCTATAGCTTGAAAAGAGTTTAACAAGTTTTTACTGTTTCCCAAAGCTTTTGTAATAACCACTTTGAGAGAGTTTCAAGCAACTAGATCATCATTGAAGTGGTGGCGGTTTCCAAGATAAAAGCAAAAAAGCAATGGAAAAGGTAGAATTTTTGTACATTTTAGTGACTTTGAGCATGAAGACGGGTTTTTTTTTGAGCTGGTCTTGTAGGCCTAGTTAAGAGCTACAAAATTGCTGAAGACAGCAAAGGAAAATATCAAATAGTTTTTGAGATATAGACTTTAAAAACAAGACATTTTTTTTTGTTAAAAATCAACAAACTTCAAGAGTCGATTACAAGAAAACCCTAGTCAATCAGACCAAACCCAGCCAGGATTTTGTAACTACTATAGGTACCTTTTAAATATGGTTGGTCTTGTTGGTATCAACATTTTCTTTGTTCAACAATGGAGTTATTGGTCTATTGCCTCACAGAGTCCCGGTGCTTGGATTTAGTTGTTGTTTGGGAGAAAGGGTGCAAAAGGTCATTAAGCGTTTATCGCTGGTATAAAGTCTTGGCCTGGACTTTTGGTCTGTTAAAGTCGTATTTATACATTATACATTTTTTAATATTTCTGTAGTCAAAGTTAAAGCCGAGTTTTTCATTGAATATTAGGCAGTCAATTCCTGCAGTCGCTGTAAGTGTCCATACTAAAATATAAAACTGGAGAGGCTTAAGTTTATTTGAATATAAAATCGTAGTTTTAGGTTTATCAGTTTGAGTCTTGGCAAAGATTTTAAGTCTTTAACTGTCTTAAAGCAGAGTTCCCCCTGCCATAGCCCCTGGGGGACGAACATACTCGACAATTCACAACGAATGCTTGCCGAAGTCATGCATCACTGTGAGTTAGAGTCACAGTCACATTTTCACGCTCTCTTCTTGGGGAACTCTGCTTTAAAGAGCCTAAAATTTGTTTTTAAACGTGATGATTCAATGGATAATCTCAGAAAGTATAGGATATATAAATTGATTCTAATGTATAGCCGTTATTAAAGTGATGCAAAACTGGTACTGAATCAAAATTTACTTAGATTGAAATGATCAAAAACGAGACACTGATCACATTTGTTGCTTGCTTAAAAGTGATCAGCATGATCAGAAGATAAAGGAAACTTAAAATCGAAACCAATCAGCATTGATCACAACTCCATCTTTACTTTGGAGAATGCCATCAAACGTTATCACAGCAAATTACAAGTAAAAACTAAAAATGGGTGCGTTCAGCAGAACTGCTTGATTCTTGATCAATGTTATAGTTTAAGTAAATATTATAATCTGTCATATTGAAAGTGATTTTAGATCAGAACTTAAAATTAAAACCAATTAGCATTGATCACAACTAAATCTTTACGCTCCAAAATCGTCCGCAACCCTCCTTAATACATGGACCAAAGAAGTCAGACAAGTCCTTGATATCCACATCGACGGACAACGAATCCCAACAGTCAATAACCCCAGGATATTGGGTGTTACGTTTGACTCCCTTTTTACCTTCGCCAAACAAGCAGAAGACGTAATTAAGAAGGTAAGGAGCCGAACCAAGGTCCTGAAAGCCGTAGCGGGTAGTACATGGGGAAAAGAAAAGGAGACAATAACCACAACCTACAAGGCGATCGGGAGATCAATGATCAATTATGCCGCCCCCATCTGGTCGCCATCAATTAGCGACACCCAATGGAGGAACCTTCAGCTAGCACAGAATGCTGCACTCCGAGTCGCCACCGGATGCCACATCATGGCGCACCCCGATCATCTGCACCAGGAGACAGATATTCTCCCAGTTCGTCTACACAATAAACTCCTTACACAACAATATCTAATCGGATGCCACCAGAATCCCACCCAAATCACGCCTGCACCCTCCAAAATATGTCCCAGCGTCCACGTGCAGTGCGATTCGACCTGAGGAATAAGCTTCCACCCGTTCACCAACTCCTAGGTGATGGCCCACACACCGCCTCTTCATGCGCAGAGGCCAAGTAGCAGGCCCACACCTCCATCGTAGCTGAAGCCATAGGAACCTACCGGCTCAATGTGGTCCTGGGCGGCAGACCTCCCCCCGTTGACTCGTCGGAACTGACTCTCCCACGAAATTCACGGACCACGCTTTCCCAGCTACGATCAGGAAAATCCAAGCTCCTGAACAGCTTCCTCTCGCGGATTAACCCCGATGTTGTGGACGAATGTCCCAAATGTGGCCACAGCCCGCACGACACCAAGCATCTCTTTGAGTGCCCCCGCTATCCCACTAACCTGTTACCAGCGGACCTCTGGACCCACCCAGTCGAGGTCGCCCTATTTCTCGACCTGGCCCCCGATTAGCTCTACATCTCTATTTACCTTACCCTCTATCTATTCTTTCACTTTCACTCTCTACGTACATATCTTTCCAGACGCCGCTACAACAACAACAACAACTAAATCTTTACTTATACTAATATAACTAAGACCTAACTGTTCAGAGGATAATTTTCTGTTAAGAAAAGATGTTCAAATTGAGATATTAATGCCAAGTTCTTGGAGATTGTTCCTAGCACTTGGTGGATCTCAAGCGGTCACTCAATGTTTTGATTAATTTCGCAATTATCTGTGATCAGTGTTAAGTTTTTTGGAGTGGGTTGATCACTTTTTGCTAACCTAGAGAGATATCACTTAATGTTTTGATTTAATTTACAATTATCTGTAATCAGTGTTAAGTTCCTAGCACTTGATTGATCACTTTCTGGTAAATTCAAGTGATCACGTAATGTTTTGATTAGATTTACAATCATCAGTGATGAGTGTTAAGTTTCTACGACTTGGTTGATCACTTTCTGGTAAATTCAAGTGATCACTTGATGTTTTAACTAAATTTATAATTATCTATGATCAATGTTAAGTTCCTAGGACTTGGTTGATCAGTTTCTGCTACATATCACTCAATGTTTTGATTAAATATACAATTATCTGTGATCAGTGTTAAGTCCATAGCACTTGGTTGATCACTTTTTGGTAAATTCAAGTGATCACTTGATGTTTTAATAAAATGTACAATTATCTGTGATCAATTTTAAGTTCGTAGGACTTGTCTGAACACTTTTTGCTAAACTAGAGAGATATCACTCAATGTTTTGATTAAATTAACAATTATCTGTGATCAGTGTTAAGTTTCTAGCATTTGGTTGATAACTTTCATCAAAATTCAAGCGATCACTAGTTGTTGTGATCAACTTTTCAAGTATCAGTAATTAGTTCCAAGCTTTTGGTTGATCACTTTCTGCCTTTGATTTAATTTACAATTATTTGCGATTAGTGCTAAGTTTCAAGCACTTGCTTGATCACTTTCTACCACAAAGTTTTAACTATCCACAGATTATTTGTACTTATCATAAATTCCACAATCTTCGTTCAAAAGAATTTTATATTAAAAACGATCACACACAAATATGGCTTTCCCCTCTCACTTTTTTTCTTCTTCCCTTCCTTCATTTTGCTCTTGTCTCACATAAATTAACGCCCCTGTCATATGCACTGAGCATTTCAAGGTCTCTGCTCTTGCCACAAGAAACAACCTTTTTGTGGTGCTGCTGAACAGGGGCTGGGGGGAGGGGGGGAGAGTAGGAAAGATCAACCGCAAGACACGCGTCCAAGCTGTTGCCGCCCCTATCATTCTTGGTTTTTGTTTAAATATTTTGCGTGCCTGGAGATTTATGTATGTACGAGTATGTACGATTCTTGCGTTCCTCTCAATTGTTGTAAGTTGCATCCTCTCGAATGCTTCATCTACTTCGTGGCATTTATTTGTCTTGAAAGTTTTATTGCTTTTAAATTTATGAGTTTTGTCGCATGTTCCGAAAGATCATAATGATGTTTGTGGAAAAAAGTGTTCACACCTAAGGAATTATGAGATATACAAACGCATTCACAGACATAAAACTTCAAGAGACATGTGGTAAAAGCCACATGGCTGTTGATTGACTGACTGGAAGGGCGGGGGAGGTTGAAGAAACCCCAAACTATAATGGGGTGAGTGGTGTACAACTTTATATGATTGGATTCTCTCTTTAGACAGAAGTGAGAATAATTTTATTATAGATTGATTCAACTTTATGCATTCAAGACATAAATTAAAATCATATTCCTAGTGCATTAATTTAACATTTTAAGTTGCCAAGTAATTTAAGCTCCCACGTTGGGCGCCAATTTTACAAAAAAAAAAAAAAAATTGCATAATTAGTAGCCGTAGCTCACCTTTTTCTATTCCCCAAACTTTAAGCGTAAAATCAGTAAAAAGTTCACGGCATTTAATACGCTGAACAAATGGCAAACTCACAAGAAAAAGTTTTTCATACGCGACTTTGTGGCTGTGTCAAACAGGTTGAAGAGCTTCTCTGACTGATAAGTTATCACACAGCGCACACACACACACACACACAAAGCAAAAAGGGGCCGCCCGCAGTTATGAGATATTTCTGGGGGTTGCCTCTCTCTCTGTCTGCTTCAATGAGATTAAAATCTTTTAAGACATTTTATAAACATGAAAAATGGTGGAATACTGACTAAAAATAACAAGGCAGGGCAAAGTTTTCGACGGCTAGGAGGAACCAAGTGGGGGGGGCGGTGGGCTTCAGAAATGTTAATATTTATTGAAAGCATAAAATAGAAAGGCCAGACAAGCAAAGTTTTTAGCCGCGAATTCTACATACACATATTTCTTTTGTATATTTTTTATTACAACAAAAAGTACAGTACACACACATCCATAAAAAAAAAAGTTAAGCTCATGGCGAGGCTTTCGCACGCATACAACAAAAGAGCAATTTGTTATTTAATGAAACTGAAAATGATACGAAGAAAAAAGAAACAGAAAATGTAAGATGAAAGCTAATAGCATATGCACACACACTCACACACACAGAGAGAGAACCCAGAACCCAAGACTCTGCCCCAGTGTTGTGTCTTTGATTACTATCTGGGCTCAGCCCTCAAAGACACGCTCATAAAAAGCCAAACAACACATCAGAGCAAAGCGGAGCAATGCGGAGCAGACAGCAAACACATGAATTTGAGTATCTGAATCTGTGTCTTTGACATTAAACAAAAAGAAAATGTTGTTGAACTAATAAAGCAAAACGCAGCCTCACAGCTAAGTGAAAAATGCTGTTGCAGACCTTAGTGAAATTTTTGTTGTTGCTGTAATTGCTCATAAGTTGCACGCACAGAATGGCGAATGACATTTTTGTGAAGCAATTTGTTAATTTTGTCAATTTTTGTGTTTCATAGTCTGAAAATTTATATATATTTTTTTTTAGCTTAATAAAAACAAGAAAGTCAAGTCAGTAGCTAAGCTGATTTAGAGTCTGTTTTAACAATTGAAGTATGAAATATGAAATTTCATTTTTTTCCATTCTTTTGACATCGAAAAATTCTTGATTCAAGTATGATATACTAAAGTTCTTCTCGGAGTTTAGGGATTGTTCAGTAAACAAAATTATTTGAAGATTATTATTTGAAGATTATTATTAAAAAGAGAGTAAAAGCAACATCATTAAGTTATGCAAGTAAGGCCAAAGCTGCCTTTACACTTTTCATATAGCTCGAAAAAGTCGATTGTCAAATATCTCTAAAGAGAAAGTCTTATCAATTAGAACCTGTCTTATTTCATTAAAGAAGGCTACATTTTTTAAATATTTAGAGATATTTGATTTGCTATTACACTATCGTCAGAGAGATTTAGATTTATATGACAAGTGTAAAGGCAGCATAAGCTAATTTCGTCTGTGCCGAAATTTGTATACCGTTGCAAATGCTGGTTTTAAAATATAAAAGTAAAATATAAAAATAAATTTTCTTACTTTCGACCTACCGTCATCCAAATTCGACCAAACCAAGCTGCTAACTTGTAGTAGACAGGCAAAGACTGCTGATAGTGGAACCGGGGGGTTCTGAAATAGCTATACGTAAACCGAACTTATTCCTACACTTCACACAATAGAGAGCGACATAAAAATTTCGAATCAAGATGGAATAAATCGGTGTAAAACAAGGTTAAAGTTGTTAGCTGAAAGATTTTGCTTAAAGCGCTTAGAAAGCACTTGCTACCTGAACTCTGAACTCGGAGTGCTCAATCGAATAGAAAATCTTTCAAATTGTATTAGTTTAAGTGTGGCCAGACGATACCTGGAACGGGGGTAATTTCGGACACTCTACTATACACAGCCACCGTCGAACACAGACTACTGTATACCTCGAACGACGTCTTCATCCCAAGCAGAAGCGAATGGGAAAACCTTCCCCATAGCAGAGCTAACGCCATAAATATATACACGGATGGCTCTAAGCTCGACGAAAAAGTAGGAGGAGGTATCTTCTCACCCAACCTAGACCCAAACTTATCGTTCCGCCTTCCTGACCACTGCAGTGTGTAACAAGCTGAAGTGGTAGCCATCCAGGAAGCTGCCACCTACCTTAAAACAATCACGATCAAAGAAGGAAACGTATTTATATATTCAGACAGTCAAGCCGCCCTAAAAGCACTTGACTCACATACCAACAATGCTAAAAAACAACTTACGGAATGTCGCTTATCTCTAAACAAGATCTCACGACATTTTAGTATACACCTAACACCGGAACATAGAGGGAAATGAGTCTGCGGACATGAGTCTGGCTAGACTCCTTCCAGAGAAGAGCACGATAGGGATGCCTTTGGTTACCTACAAGCTTCACATTAAAGACGAAACACTGCGTCTTGCTACGGATAGGTGGAAAAACCTTTCCTCGTGCTCGGTAGCAAGGCTTACGTGGCCAGAATTCCATCTAAAACGTACTAATACACACTTTTCCGTGCCCTGACGGGTCACTGTCTTTTTGGCAGACACGCAGCACGCCTAGGCGTAGCACACCACTATTTCTGTAGAAGTTGCAGATATAAGGAAGAGGAGGAAACGGTACAGCACCTTCTGTGCTACTGTCCTACTCTGAGTAGGAGGATACTGGGACAACCCCTATTCTGTCCACACACTGGTTCAGTATTGACACCCCTCGGGACTGAAGGGTTAACAGGGAATACATGGCATCACAACAGCGACTTTTCGCTCTCAGCCATCGCAACCTAACCTAAACTAAGTGTTGCCAGAACTTCAGAGAAAACAAGAAAGAAAGTCGGTCAAGCCCGACTATAACATACTCTGTACCCTTACACTCGCATTTGCTCAGGAGTCAAACGCGGCCAGTTAACACCCCGCGCACAACGCGGTGCGCTCTCTAAGTTTTCTCTCTCTCTTTCTCTCTCGCACTAAGATTGCCTGTGTTGAACGGTTAGGGTATGTTGCCGTGGTTGTTGGTGGGGGGGTGGGTGGTGTTAACTGGCCGTTTTTTGCCCATAACTTGGGTATCGTTCATCCGATCTTTATCATTCCTTCAGCAAATCGATAAATAATTTTGCTTACAAGGTATCTCTAGAAGGAACGAACGATCTATCTCCAAAAATGTAGGAGATATGAAGTTTTTTCCAAATTGCGGGGGCGGGAGGGGGCGTGGCAAAAATTGAAAATAAACTTGATCTGCCTGCAAGTATAAGAAATATATGTCCCATACATGTCAAACCTCTATCTCTTACCATCTCTGAGATCTCTTCGTTCATACGGACGGACGGACAGACAGACAGACAGACAGACAGACAGACAGACAGACGGACAGACGGACAGACGGACATGGCTATATCGACTCGGCTGTTGATGCTGATCAAGAATATATATACTTTATAGGGTCGGAAACGATTCCTTCTCCCTGTTACATACTTTTGCACAAACAACAAATTGCTAGAGTTGAAAAAGAAATTGCTAAATATAATTCATTTTTTATTTTCTTGAAATCGAATCAAAAACTTAAGAAACTTTTGGCATTATTAGGCACTATGTAACTTAGCAACTCACATATGCTCATATGCATTGCTCATATAAGCTCGCTATGTAATCGTTAAATAACTTATATGCAGCGAAAAGTGATTTATATGGAAGAAGCTACAAATAGCTAAGAATTTTATAAAAATAGCTAGATTTGTAGCTAATAGCTAGTTCAGGAATTGAATAGCATTTCCACTTACAAAAAATGGCAACAATGGACTCAAATCAAGAACGTTTATATTTTCTTGATTTTACTTTCAAAATAAAATGGAAATTGGTTTATATAAAACTGAAAAAGAATTGAGTTCTGCTGACTTATTGAAAATAAATCGTTGTAAAGACGAAAAATATTACAAGTGTATAGACCATAGCTCGTAAAAAACTCTCAACTCTTTTTTCAGTTCGCTCTGCTCACGTCACTGACCGAAAAACCAAAGAAAAATTGGGCTCGGGCTTCCCGCAACTGTTATCGGGCTCACTGTTAACTGATCGGGCTACCTGCAACCGAATAAGAGGCCCAGGTCAGTCAATCGGTCATAAGTTGTTTGTTTTTCGAAGACCGAAATGCAAAATGTTATTTTCAAAAGGTTGCGAGTGCTACAACTAAGCATAAGCGGAGAGAGAGTCAGTGTGAGAGAGAACGAGAGAGCGCATATAGTTTATCACAGACATTCATATTGTCAGCCGAGCATTACACACCAATGCACACATACGAAGAAGGCCTATTGAATGCGAGACTTTTGCCGAACGGTCCCAAAAAGACATAAGAAAAAAAATGTGTTTCTCTCCTCTCACAACCAAATAGAAGCAGAGAGCGTAGTTAAAGATTGTTTCGGTACCTCTTTTCAATGTGGTCGCACAAAAGCTGTCGTTTTCTGACAAAGGCAAACGGGGGACCGACTTTTGCGACCTCTGGTATAGACACATCAATTGGATGGTTGTAGAACTTTGGTACAAATGTTCTAAAACAGGGTTTGTCTGCAAGAGCGAGGCCAAAAAGTAAGAGCGTATTGGTGTGCGAAATTAAAGCGACGCAAACTAGCTCTGACCTACTTCATTGACCGCTGGCCAGCACTTGAAAAACTGTTTGCTCTCTTGGCACAAGCCTCGTTATGCGTTCGGCTCGCGTCGGTGTGAATATCTCAATCTTACGACCAGATTAATACTCAAACAATCACAATTCAGAGAAACTTGCCCCGTGCTGATCATAAATACAAGAGTGACACAAGACGAAATAAATTTTTCAAAACTGTTTCATCATTCGAGGATCAAGCGGTACTAACAAATGGATTTAGATATGACATTGCATCTTTCAAGTGTACACTTAAATGTTTTTAACATTTCTAAGCCCCCCTCTGGTATACATAAATTTTTGGAATTTATTTAAATGGTTCAAATTCCATGGGTTTGTCTATTCAAATTGTAGCCAACACTTATTAGAATGCATTTGCTAATGAAGGAGCGAGACGCTAGCGCAATGTTTGCCATCAAATGTTCCACACAGCCCACCGAATGAAGCGCCTGGTGTGACTGGATGGGGTGCGGGTGCGGGTGCGGAAGGGGCCCTAGACAAGTGCAATGGCCGCCTAATTGCGCTGGCAAGTGCCACACGAATATGCCCGAGAATGAAACACCCGAACATGCCAATCAACACCGTCCCTCTGCACTACTCCCCCCCACTCCTCATTTGTCTGTACTTTGTTTGTAATATTCTCTCGTTGTTTTATTTTCCATGCAGCCTCATTTTATGAGCTGCAGCTTCTTCTTCTTCCTTAGCTGCTGCTGCTGTTTTTTTTTTTGTTTCAGAAATTTTCTTGTTTTTTGTTGCTTTTTAATGGCGGAGACTCTTCGGTGTGTCCGGGCACGGGTACGGGTCTGATAATTATTATGGCGCTCTTGACGCCTTTATTATGTGTAAAACGTTTTGCAGGCCCTCATTGCCGATGGATATGTGCAGTTGGCTAGTGTGAGGCAAAGACTGAGAATATCAGATTTTCATAACTTAACTCTTTGGAAATCCGCTTGGTAACCGTTAACGATCCCATCCCCCCCCCCCCCCACCCCCCTCTCCCAGTAGACAATCTAACGATTAGACAATCCCCGCCGATGTGTGTGGCTGGCAGTTAAAGTCTGTCTGTCTGTCTGTCTGTCTGTCTTGTTAAAATGCAACAGGCCACTGAAGCGGAACTTTCTTCAAAATTCAACCAATTTCTGTGCCTGTTGAAGCGACAAATAAATGTTAACTGTGATTTGTGTGGGGGCGAAACACACAGAAAAGGTTTCAATGATGATGATCACTTGGGGGGGCTTGGTTGGTATACTTTGTGTGGGCAGGTCAGCGAGTTTTTTTTTTTTTTTTTTTGTTGTTTTGTTTTTAACAAGCTGTCAGCCATTTGATGGGTTTTAAGTGTGAGACGAGCTTCAACCAATGATAAAGGAAGTTGTCGACGTACAGAGATCACGAGAAAGAGTTGAACAAAAGTTAAAGCAAAGTCTGCTGGCGAAAGAACTGGGAGATGACTTGACTTAACTTGACCGAAGACCTGCTCTACATAGTAATTCGTTGATTTTTGTTGCACTTTGACATTTGAAAATCATATTTTTAGAAGAAATTTAGAGCAATTTTCTATTAACAACGGGTTTTTCTTCACAAAATGTAGAAAAAATAAATTTGCATATACTATATGTGGGCATTTCCAAACTGACGTGACGTTACGTTCGTACGAAAAGATGTTTTTAAACAATATAAAAATTTTGGATTTTTAAAAAGATTGTTCTATATTTGGGTAGCAATTAAGTAGCACTATAATTAGCAAAAACAATGACATCAATCGATCATAAGAAGTTAAAGATATAAGCAATCATATTTGCTGGCGTGACGTTACATAAAACGGATGTGGGTTTTCACTTGTTTTAGAAAAATGCAAAATTCTGCGAGTTGGGCAAAGCTTTTTGTATACAAATTTTGTTAGTATGATTTGAAATAATACAAGTTTATTTTCCAGTTTATCTTATTCAAAAATGTTTGCCCAATTTTTTTGTATTTGCATAAGTATCTGACGTGACGTTACTTAAATTTTCTCATTATATTTATATTGTTTTTGTTATAATATAAAGCAGAAACTTACAGTTAATTGCAATCATATAGTTTCTTATGATGTCTTCTGCATTATTTTTGAACTCTTTGTACCCTTAGAAATAGTTTAGAGACCAAAAATCAATGCAATCTAAAGGCATTTTTATGAGAACAAAACTTATCCAAATGAGAAAATTAACGCTAGCGCGACTTTGCATTCAAAAATCTCGAAATGGGTTATGAATATATTTAAAATTGGCTCATCTTAGTTCATTTTTACTATTTCCCCATGAAAATATGATAAACGAGAAGGGCCAAGCTAACTTCTTCTGTGCCGAAGTTTTCATACCCTTGCAAATGTCAGAGTTAAGAACGCTTATATAAAAATCTAAAAAATTTTTAACTAAAATCCATTTTCCGACAAATAAACATCTGATTTCGACCAAATTTCGCGAATCTTTTTGAAAACATATCAAATTAACAATCGCAGAGATGAAGAAAGATAAAATTTAAAACAGAAAAGTTTTTCTCACTATGACACATTTTCCGACCGATCGGTCCTATGGCACCCATAAGATATAGTCACCCGATGTCGATCAACTTTTTCAAATTAGTTTGAAAGCGTTTAATATTAAGAATCACCAACTTTAAGAACGATTTACTTGAAAACAAAAAAATTTTTTCTTTAAGACCCATTTTCCGACCGATCGGTCAATTGGCAGCTATATGTTATAGTCATCCGATTGTGACCAAAATTTGCAAATCTGTTTGAAAACATATAATATTAATTATGGCCGAGTTTTATGACGCAAGCATTGAAAACAAAAAAGTTTTTCTTACTAAGACCCATTTTCCGACCGATGGTTCCTATGACAGCTATAAGATATGGTCATCCGATTTTGACCAAAATTTGCAAATCTGTTTGATAGCATATAATATTAATAATGGTTGAGTTTAAGGCCGCTAACATTGAAAACAACAAAGTTTTCCTCACTAAGACCCATTTTTTGACCGATGGTTCTTATGGCAGCTATAAAATATAGTCATCCGATCCGGTCGGTTCCGACATATTAGCAGCGTGCAGTAAAAAGAAGACTCTGTGCAAAATTTCAGCTCGATAGCTTTAAAACTGAGAGACTAGTTTGCGTAGAAATAGACGGACAGACAGACAGACGGACGGACAATGCTCAATCGACTCAGCTCGTCGCCCTGATCAAGAATATATATAGTTTATGGGGTCGGAAATGAATATTTCTATGCGTTGCAAACTACTGGGCAAAATTATAATACCC
This sequence comes from Lordiphosa magnipectinata, assembly GCA_037044535.1. Lineage (NCBI taxonomy): Eukaryota > Metazoa > Arthropoda > Insecta > Diptera > Drosophilidae > Lordiphosa > Lordiphosa magnipectinata. The sequence goes on from JBAMBO010001625.1 coordinate 136,679, forward strand.
TTTGCAAGTGTATAAAAATAGTGTTTTTAAGTTCTTTTCATTTTTTGGTCTCGGTGGACTTTGCTGTGGGAATGCCCATATATATTAGAGTGGGTCAATTATTTTTAGTCCAGGCACTCATCGCGATTCTGGTACTATGGGCCATAGCAAGTATTTTTGCCTAAGGAACCATACCTCTGAAATCATTCAAGATCAAGATCAAGATCAAGATATTTTCCAGTTTCCAACTCCACAGCTGACGAAACGGACGCTGTGCCCTTCCTGAAAACGAATCCCGGGTCGGGGTTCGAAATATATCGGAAAAGACAAAAGGAGAAATGTGTTTTATTTTTAAAAAATAATTGCACAGAAAATACACCTGACCTTGAGCCGGCCAAACAAGAACCATTAGAAGTAACAAAAGGGTCATCATCCCCAACTAATGATATTTTCCAAAGATAACGCGTACTACGCTCACACGGAATATATATTATTAGCAATGTTGTTCGATAATGAAAATATACAAAAAATTGTACACTAACGTAACCATGTGGAAGATCCGTTGGAACTGAGAGTTTATAAAAAACTAATCTTAACTTCAATTGCTCGAACTATACTAATATGATTGACATGAATGATAAATTAAACATATTCGAACCACCTTATGAAGTTCTAGAACAATATCCAGGAAACGATGAGCCACCGCTCCAAAAATTCCGTTACACATACCAGGAACGGAAAGACACGTTCAATTGCTGGCTAGCGTGTCCAAATGAGTTATAGAACAGAATCAAGAAGGAGTTATGAGTTATATTAAGACTTGACAGCAAGAAAGACTTTCAAATCGTCTTTCCATTCCTTGTATTACTTCATTCAATTAACTTTTTTTCTTTAACATTTCATATGATTTTATTTGTTAAGTTGTATTTTGGTAAAAATATATTTGTTCATTCAAAGAGTAAAAAAAAAAATCAAATTTTTGACTTAATTTGAATGAAATCGATAAAGGTAGTGTAAGGGTGCCCCACATAATTTTCAGCGCTCAATATTTTGGGCTATTTTTTGGTCAAAAATTCGTCGACTTGTGGAATAATTTTGTCAAATTTCCCCAAAAAGGTGAAAAAATCCACGAAAACGTCCCCTGACGGCAGTTAAAATAAAAATAAATGTGAAATAAGGATTGCCCGACCCAAAAAACCCCCGGTATACACATTTTCAATTATTTTTTTACATTTTAGATGGACGGTTTTTGAGTTTTTGGCAGGCTCGAAAATGATTTTAGAGGTTTGGTTCCTTGGGCAAAAATACTTATTATGGTAGAATAGGAATCGCGATGAGCCCTTGGAGGTTTTTTCGGCCCCCTACAATATGACCCACCCTAATATATATATATATTCTTGATCAGTGCGACGAGCTGATCCAATTGAGCTTTATCCATCTTTTTCTAAGTAAGTTAGGAGGCTATACGTACACGTATGTCAATCAGTATTTTGGTTCAAAAAAAGATAAATAACTATCGGTATATTTTACCGATTCGATATGGGCATTTCTATTCTGTCGAACGTGACCTTCGCACACATTAAAAATTAAAAAAAAAGTCAAAATAAAACAACTTTTTCATTCGTTTTTTACTTTATGATAAAGCTCTTAGCAAGCACTTTTATAAGTGCTAAAGTGTATATCAAGTGAATTTCGGTTTCCAAAATAATGGCAAAATAGGAAGCGATTCGAACGTGACAAAAATAGAAGTTGTTTTCGGGTGCAGCTATATAAAGACAAAGTTTAGCGAAAGTTTATTGCAATCACATAGTTTCTCATGGTTTCTTGTGCATTCTTTTTTGACCATTTGTACCCTCAGAAAGATTTTAGAAAGCAAAAGTAAAAGAAATCTATAGGTACTTTTATCAAAAAATTTATGCAATATTTAGGCAGTAAAACCGAATATTTGGAAATGGGTTATGAATAAATGTGAGATTAGCTTACATTTGTTCAATTTGACTGCTTCCCCATACAAATTTGATAAAACATATCTCAAATCTCAGTTGTTCTTGGACTTAACTTTGTTTGTGGTTTATTTTCGTTCGAATTCTTTTAATTGAAACTGAACACATCGTTGCGGAGCTCTAATCTCAAGAGTCCCGTTTATTCTAAAGATATTTCTATTTATTGGAAATTTTGAAAATAGCGAAATTGTCAATATCGAAGTGATACTATTTGTAATATAGAACAATAATAACTGAATAACTCACAATTAAGGATCTGAAAAGAGCCGAGCTTAAGAGCGTTTTCGGAGCTCAGTCAGTGCTGTCTAAGCACGGGCTCATAAAAAGCACTTATGTCTGAGCATTTTCAGAGTTGCACTCCAATATGCGTCTTAAAAGATCCTTTGAGGAGGCGATTCAGTAGGCCTTCAAGTGCCTAGAAAAGTTACTTCTCTGTGTCATTTATGAGATTTTTATATGCTTTATTGGGAGGGTAAAAGCACTTATGTCTGTGTCAGAAAAGAGGCAGATTAGACTTAGAAAACTGCCACATTAAGTGCGACTCTTTGCTGACTCTTTTTTGTGCACATTATGACGGTTAATGCTTATAAAAAAGTGTCAGAAAACGCACATATTGCTTATTGGGTGGATGCTTGGCTTTGTCTTTAAGTGACGGTTTTTGCTGTTAAACAGTCTTGGAATTCCCAAACGGTTATAGCGGCGCTGGCATGATGAGGCAGCTGCTGACTTACAGTAGATAGGCAAAGACTACTGAAGATGGAATCAAGAAGGTGTTTGATACAGCTGTTTGTGGTGTTGTGTGTTCCTATTTAAAGTTGTGTGCAAACTTAACATGACCTCGAGCCAGCTAAAACTTGCTAGTTTGATTGAATAAAATATCAATAGAGGTATTTTTTAAATATTCTAGTGCCCACCACTGATCTAGGGAATACCATTTACCTAAAACCATTCAAAAATGTTAAGAAACCATTGGGAATTGAAAATGAGGAGATAAGCTCGTGTCTATGTGAGTTGACGAATGTGTGGCTGCATCGAGTGTTATTTGCTGCCCAAATCGACAAGCGAATCTTTTTGTGTTATTCTCTGACAATTCTTGGATAGCGACAACAAATAAATAATTAAGCGAAAAGCACTCAAATTTTGAACATGAGATCTACGAGCAACAAGCAGGTTGGATCTTATTCGTGCCTGATTTAAAAACAAACCCACAAGAACACTTATGAGAATTCACAGAATTCCAAGTAGACCACGATATATTAGCATGTTGTTCTTTGACACGCAAAATGCGTTCCACTCTAAAGTTCTCTTTCTGAACATGGTCAAACTAACATTAAGTTGTAGAGTCAAACACTGTTAAAAAGAATTTAGATTAGAGATATGGTTATACCTGAAACATTATTTGATACCTCAACTGATTTCAATTAGTCAAACCTTCTACAAACAATAATTAAAATTAACAACTAAAGTCTTTGGAATTATATGAAAATGGCCGGCAAGATGTAAATATATGCATATTTCAGTGTTAAGGTAACGTAATCGAATGATGGTTACACTGTAGTTATAATGGACGATGACGAAATTGAGATTAGAACGCGGTAGACAGAAATGAAGAACAACCAGTATCAACACACCGGGAAGAGACAATGTAAATAGAAAACCGTGTAAATAGTGTGCAAATAAACCAACCGAAACCCGAAAAAAACGCTCGTTTTCACAACCAACAACTAAGTTTGCATAAGTTGTCTTCAGATAATGGTTGAGTCGTACGACGCTTTAGTTGCTTTAGAATTTCAAGTTCCCTTTTGTATCAAAGAAAATTAGCTCAGTTTTCTGGCAATTTGAAATATGTAAAAACCTACCAAAACCTACTGAAAATAGAACCGAAAGGTTCTTAAGACAGAAAACCAGCCTACTTTGAGGTATTGTTTGTGCCTTGTTGCAAAGCTATGTGCAAACATAATTTGAATATCAAAATAATATTAAAAAAAAGGTAAACTTCTATCTATAAAACTTCTGGTCTCTTTAGATTTCTGCACCAAAATGAATGAATGAAATACTGGCCCGACCAGTTCACAGTTGGCATGCAACACTCAACTCAACATACAACAACAGCTCTGTGGCAAGTCGTGACAACTGCAACAATAATTGGCAGTGAGCCAGCCAGCTGGTCCATTGATGAAAAGCAGCCGCAGATCCAGAATCTGTGTCCCATTCCCTCAACTCATTCGCGGATGTTTTAGATTTAAATTTAGCTACTTGAATTTCCGTCGTTTGGACGAGAAATGTTTACAAAATATATAAATAAAGGCAAATGAAGTGAAATATTTTGTCGACTTCCGCTCGTAATCACCAATTAGTAATGCCACACTGACAAATATGCCCACAAAAAAAACACAGAGGAAAACTTGGGAAAACTTGCCGCTGCGGCTGCTGCCGCTTTGATATATTGATTCCAGCAAACAAAAGTTGGAAATTCTCAACGAAGATACATTTACACTTTGCGCATTGTCAAATCTACCAAATCGAAGTGTAGCCAATGGAACGAGAGCAGCATTTTCCCCGGGGAGCAATTTAGGGGCGAGCTATAAATGAAAATGGCAAAATGGCCGACACGAGCGCTGACCAATACCGAACGAAAATCAATCGAAAGAACAAGTGAAAATCTTAAGTAAGTAAATCGGCGGTTTCCTGCTATTTTTTTTTTTTTTTGCCTTTTCATTCATAGATCAAAGCAAATGCGCCGAGGGAAATGCGCTCAAGTGTTGCCACTTTCCCGTAGCCTCTGGTGGGGTGGATGTGTGTGCGTGTGCGTTCTCTTTGATTTTCGAGTGGGTGAGCAGAGGTGACTCCTCTGACTCCTCCAAATTGGCTTTCTTGTGACATTTCATTGGATTTTAATTCCGCGCGCCCCAGTTTTATTTGGTTTCGGTGGGGTTAAGCAGCTGTCAGTGGAGCGAGATGGCAAATTGGGAATGGGGTTGGGATGTCAAATGCCTTGGCCACAGATTGATGGAGATTTTGGGTGAGTGGTGGTTGGGGGGTTGATTGCGTAATCGGTATTACATACGAATTGGTTTCACACAATTTGAAATAAATACAAAATGGTAAGGGGAGGGTGTGGGGGCGGAGTACAGCAACTAAAATAGTTTCAATCTTTAATGTTAAAACCGATTTCTAAACAGTTTTACTAACATTTGGAAGATATTTTTATAGTTTAAGACATTTCTTCGAAATTGTAGGTGTGAATGTCAGTCGATCTTAGCGAAATCGAGTTAGAGCAGTTCATATTTCGCTATTCACGACGACACCAGCCGAACGCTCGCTGGAGCCAAGAGAGCAAGCTTTTCAATCGCAGGCCAGCGGTCGATGAAGTAGTTCAGAGCTGGTTTGCGTCGTTTTTTTTTCTTTACGCGCCTTCAGTTGAACGCTTGCCGAGATTTGAGTCATGAAAGCAAACAGCTATTCAGTCGCTGGCCAGCGCACTTTGGTCCTAAGTCCCAAAGCTGGCCAAAAATCGAAAAAAATGTTTGTTTAGGGCCTTTTAATGGTTAGAATAGTGTGTGCCCGTTTGTATTGTGGTCGTTAATAAGGGGGAAGTGTCAATACCTGGCTCAGGTATGAGCTTCGATCGAGAGCGTCGCTTACTCGTCACGCATCGAAAAGGACACAACGTTCAGAAGCGTATAGTATTGCGAAAAGTTAACTGATTTGGATTCTACTAAATGGATTCTATTCCAGAAAGTAAGTAGAATTTCAATGTATTGCTCGAAATTATTATTAACAATGCATGAAATAGTGAGTGTATTAATAACGAGAAGGCCAAGCTAACTTCGTCTGTGCCGAAGTTTGTATACCCTTGCAAATGCAAATGTCACAGTTTAAGAACGCTTACATAAAAATCAAAAAATTTTGTAACTAAAACCTATTTTCCGACAGATAAACGTCTGAAAAAAGTTTTTCTCCTTAAGACTCAATTTCCGACCGATCGGCCCAATGGCAGCTTTAAGATATAGTCATCCGATTTCGGCCCAATTTTGCGAATCTATTTGAAAGCATATCCAAAAATAAGTCATCAGCGAGTTTAAGAACGCTAACAAAACTAAACAAAAAAATTTTTTACCAAGACTCATGTTCGACCGATCGGTCCTAAGGCAACCATAAGATATAGTCACCCGATGTCGATCAACTTTTTCAAATTAGTTTGAAAGCGTTTAATATTAATAATCACCGACCTTAAGAACGATTTACTTAAAAACAAAAAAGTTTTTTTTCACTAAGACCCATTTTCCGACCGATCGGTCCTATGGCAGCTATAAGATATAGTCATCCGATTTTGACCAAAATTTGCAAATCTGTTTGAATAGTATATCAATATTATTAATGACCGAGTTTAATCACGTTAACATTGAAAACAAAAAAGCTTTTCTCACTAAAACCCATTTTTCGACCTATGGTTCCTATGGCAGCTATAAGATATAGTGATCCGATTTTGACCAAAATTTACAAATCTGTTTGAAAGCATATAATATTATTAATGACCCAGTTTAATCACGTTAACATTGAAAACAAAAAAGTTTTTCTCACTAAAACCCATTTTTCAACCTATGGTTCCTATGGCAGCTATAAGATATAGTCATCCGATTTTGACCAAAATTTGCAAATCTGTTTGAAAGCATATAATGTCATTAATGACCCAGTTTAATCACGTTAACATTGAAAACAAAAAAGTTTTTCTCACTAAAACCCATTTTTCGACCTATGGTTCCTATGGCAGCTATAAGATATAGTCATCCGATTTTGACCAAAATTTACAAATCTGTTTGAAAGTATATAATATTATTAATGACTGAGTTTAATCACGTTAACATGGAAAACAAAAAAGTTTTTCTCACTAAAACCCATTTTTCGACCGATGGTTCCTATGGCAGCTATAAGATATAGTCATCCGATCCGGTCGGTTCCGACAAATTAGCAGCGTACAGTAAAAAGAAGACTCTGTGCAAAATTTCAGCTCGATAGCTTTAAAACTAAGAGACAAGTTTGCGTAGAAACAGACGGACAGACAGACAGACAGACGGACGGACAAAGTTCAATGAACTCAGCTCGTCCCCCTGATCAAGAATATATATAGTTTATGGGGTCGGAAATGAATATTTCTATGCGTTGCAAACTTCTAGGCAAAATTATAATACCCTTTGCAAGGGTATAACAAGTGCGTCAAAAGATTCCGAGAAGACTTTTCACGATAATCTAACCGCACAAAAAACATGGAAGACATTTTTTGCAGTCTTTTAGTAACTTCTGATACAGTTATATCCAGTTTGCGATAACTAAGATCGCTATCACCATACGCGGTTGAACTGTTGATCCCACCTTCAGTTCCAAAGTCAAGTCAGATCTATTCTAACAATACAAGCAATGCATCTGACGATGATGACTAATTAGAGGACAACGATTAGGTTTAAGAGATGTTAAAATTATAATAAAGAATGCAAGAAATATAATGTTAATGTAATATAAAGAATTTTAATTGTCATCAAAATAATGATCAATTACTCTATTCCAATCCTCTTCTTCACAAACCTTGAAATGTCTATTGTCATTACATTTTCCATTCAATTTACTCACAATCATAATTTCACAACATATTCTAAATAGTTTTTGAAGAAATTGCCCGCCATTTTCTGAGTTTTGACTTTGAATTCGTAATCAGTTACCCCGAAAACCCCCGAATACAGACGTTCAGCCAAATCAAATACGTTTTTAAGGAAATTGTCCGCCATATTGGATCTGACATTTGGTTTTTCTTAATTTTGACTTTAAATTCGTAATCAGTGACCCGGAAAACCCCGAATACAGACTTTTAGCTAAATCAAATACGTTTTTAAGGAAATTGTAGAAGTAGGTCAGAGCTGGTTTGCTTCACTCTCATATTCTCTCGCTTTAGCAGGGTTTCAGAAGAAGAGAGGACGGAAAATGTGACTTTCTCTCTCTCTCTGACACTCAGTGATGCATCATTTCGACAAGGATTCGTTGTGAATTGCAATTGTCGAGTGTGTTCGGCGCCCAGAGGCTTTATTTATACTAAAAATTTCAATAATAAAATTAGGCAAGAAACAAACTTTGTTGCTCTTTTTGCTCAGCTTGGCCAGTTGAGATTTTCTACAGCCTGCAATTCCCAATTACTTTTAGCTTCAAATGAATGGTAAGGTCATGGCGAAATTGGCCCCCAAAATGGCTATACAGACAACTTAAGAAGGTGCACTTTATTTTTTATTCTCCAACGGATTTTATGCTCAGCCCTGTGGTAAAATTGTTATTGTTCTTTTGTTTTTTTTTTTTTTGCGGTATTAAAAAGATTTTCAGGCATTTAAAAATTTTGCCCGAAACAGCAGCGTAGCGTGTCCGTGACCTTTGCGGTACCCCCACACACACACACACACACTGAAACAGTCGCGCACACAGCTGCAAATGAAAAGTTAAACGTTGCGTGCTGCGCCTGTTTATCTTTCGGATGCGCCCTGGGATGCATCACTCACTCAACTCGAGCATAGCATTTAACTCATTCGTATAAAAGATACACACGCACACACACATACCGAGATGCTGAACAAACAAACAAACAAACAAATGGAGCGACGGCTTTGGCTGCTTCGCTGGCTTCTTCTGCCCCATTCATGGCGTTGCACTCGATTAAAAATGTTCTCCTTGTTGCTGTTGTTGTCGCTTTTGTTGCAGGAAGTGCTCATCTTCATTTACTTTGTTGCTTTTTTGACGTTTTCGGTATGACACTGCCTGGCTGAGGCTGAGGCAGAGGCTGAGGCAGAGGCTTGGGGCTGCCTTTCAGATTATTGCCAATTTACATCCCTTTCTCGCTCTCTCTTTCACTCAATGTGTGTATGTGCATCTCTGTCGCGTTGCCAAGCAATTGCTAATTAAATATCTATGAATGGCGGTTTTTGCATTTGCTTCCAACTTTTCGCCTGTTTGTGTATCTGTTGGATTACCCAACAACATCCCTCTCTCTATCTCTCCCACTCTCTGTCTCTGTCTGTCTTTTAGGCCTAGCCGTTTGTCGTCGTTGACTGCGTTTGTATTTTAATTTAGCATCTTCAAATTGGCACAGGAAATTGCTTTAATTTTCATTGAGTGTTCTTGTCGTTGGCTTTTTTGTGGTTTTTGCTTGTAGAAATACTCTAGCCGAAATGAATCAAGGTGTATCTGGTTTTAAGACAGAGTTTGTGAAGTAATTTCAATTGAAATTCCTTGGTGAAACGGCAATACAGATCACTTGGATTCAATCGATCTATATCGAGCCAAGAAGTAGCTTTTGCACACTCAAAAAACAAATCGCCCTAAAAAGTGTAATTTTCGCCCTAATTTTTAGAAAATCGCCCTAAAAAATGGTACAAGAAGACTGAACACTCACGGACGACGGCACCTTAGCCCACTCGACTATCAGCCATAAGCAAAACGTGGCGTCGATACCATAGTTAAGAATGTACTCAGTTGGAATTCTACCGCTCAGCAAGCAACAAGGTTCGTGGTCGAGTGGAAAAAACATTCGCTTATGAAACGTCGAGGTCTGGGATTAAGTTCCTGTAGGAGCATAGTTTTCTATATGAGGTGTTTTTAACATCGATTGGCTTGCTTTTCAAATTTATTTAGAGGCAAAAGATATTTCATATATGAAGATAAAAAAGAGCAAGCTACTTTATCTAGGCGGCATGCAACTCCAAGCAGTGGCGTTCTCATTGCCTGAAGCATGCGAGGAGCATGATGAAACATTGAAGAATGATGTGTATGCTGTTCTTGTCCAGAAACTGACGGAATCTTTTTCGTCGAAGCAGAACCCAACATTCGAGACATATTTTTCGGAATATAGCTCCAGGTGGCAGCAAATCATTTCATCCATTTGTTCTTCGAGTTCGAGAACAGGTTAAAAAGTGCAATTTTGGCTCAACCAAAACGGAAGTCAAAGACAACAAAGGAGTGGAAATTATTGGAGAAGGAATTCAGAGGATGCAGAGGAACCGGGAAGTAACGATCAATATTCGGAACCTGATTGTTTCCAAACTGGTTGTTGTCTTTTTTTTTTGTTTTCAGTGTCTAATTTCGAAGCCACCAGCTCGGACCGAGAGAAGGCTACTTCGCTTGCCGACCGCGAGGCAGAAAATCCGACACCAATGCACAGGACAAGTTTCCTAACAGGTGGATTCCGTGAATTTCCCATGGATTTGTGTTGAATGAAGCTGGTTGCGGATAAAAAGAGAGGGGCAAAGTACAGTAACTCGCTTCGAACTTCGACACAACTGAATATAAGGTCACGGAAAGGGTTGGCCACATCGTCAAGCTGTCCGATGGACAATGTACCGTAACACGAAACGTTAGTCATCTAAAAAGATACCGTTAAGGGTACCAGTCTCTGAAACTGAAGATCTGAACAATTAAGAAAAAGACGAGATATGGTTTGATCGGGTTCTATCGGGGGTTTCCTCAATTCATGCAACCAATGTTGAGCTATTAGAAAGTCCCAGTACAAGGCAAGATGAAGTCTCTTGGCCTAACAAGTAAGCATATTACAAAGCAATTTCGCAAACATTTTAAGATAGGATGAAGGACTTAGACTTAAAATAAAGGTTTATTTTCTTAATTTTACTGCAATTTTCACCAAATATTTAACAAATATTTTCGAAAATCAAAGCAAAAATAATCCTTAATATTAAATGAAGCAAATAAGCAAGTTCACCCTAAAATTTACGAAAAAAAATGTATTATTTTCTAAAAATTTTTCTAAAATTTAAAAAATAAAATTCAAAAATTTAAAAAATAAATTCTAAAATTAAAAAAAAAATTTTTTTAATTAAATAAAATTTTTAAATTGAAAAAAAATTTGCAAAACTAAAAAAAAAAAATTTTAAATTTAAAAAAAAATTTTAAATTTTAAAAAAAAAATTTTATATAAATTATAAAAATATATTTTTTTCTAAATTTTAGAAAGTTTTTTCAAAAAAAATTCATTTTTAGGGCAACTTTACTAAAATTCAGAAAAAATTTTCTTTAGTATAGAAATTTTTTCAAAATTTTAGCTCGATTTTCTTAAATATAGAAAAATGACTTTCTGAGTCTAGTGATTCACAAATAAATTTCCGAAATTATTTAAGTTATAAACTTAAAATTTGAAAATACTTACAAAATTTTCTAAAACAATAAACCAAATCAAAATCTTTTCAAGCGTATTTTAGTGTCGGTTTGAAAAGATTTCCATCTTGTTTGTCTGGCTGTTTAAAGAGTTGCCTGGCTGGCTGGTGGATATTTATGCGCGCGTGCCGCGCCTACTGTGACACGCCCCAAAAACTTCTCTCTGCTCCTTCATCGCCGCCACCGCCACCGCCATCAGTTCCTCCCTCTCTCTCCCACTGTCTGCCCAGAAAACACTTAAACAATTTTCATTAATATGCGTACAATTACAGCTACCAGAAGTGGAAAAAGACAAACAGTTTTTGGCATTTGTGGCTAACAACAACAAATTCCAAACTGTATTCTCCAGATTTTAGTTACAATTTGGATTGCAACCTACTCAATTGAAGCCAATTGAGCTAATCATTTGCTATTTAAATACGGGACAACAACAACCAGACAGAGATGCCACTGATACAATTGCCTAAAAAGGCACAGCAAGCAGCGGCAGCTGATGAAAAGTGCATCAAGCAAGTATCATATTGAGTGCATCAGTAACAAGCACAGACATTATTTCTATATGCGTTGGTCCCACTTCAATGACACGACGACACGGAAGTGAGAAGTGCGCCCCCATATGGGGTAAATGATGTACATAGCCGGAGATTAGCCACTGAGGTTGTGCAATGAATACGCAAGTCAATGGGGAAAGGTAGATGGGTTCTTAAGTTGATAAACAAAAAAATTGAAACTGGCAAAGAAAGTACTAATAAAGAATGATTTTTGAAGAGTTTGTTTTTGTGAAAATTAATTAAGAGAGAAAGTCGTTCAAGCCCGACTATAACATACTCTGTACCGGTTAATGCCGTCGCTCGCATTTTCTCAAGCGTCATACGCGTTATACGCTGTTCTACGCTCATCTCTAAGTTTCTTTCTCTCTCTCTCTCTAAGTTTGTGTTTGTTGAATAGAATGCTGTGGTGGTTGGTTGTGGTGAATGAAACGCCTGAGCTGGTCCATCCGTAAGCTCGAATTTTGCCATACTTTTTCCAGCATTTCGGCTGGTATCTGACCAATGGCAGCTGTAATGTTGTCTTCCAGGGCTGCAATTGTGGCTGGCTTGTCCCTTTACACGAGAAACTTCACGTAGCCCCACAAAAAATAGTCAAGTGGGGTTAAATCACATAAATGGACTGAATCCAAAACGTGAGATTAGTTGCTCACCAAAACTCGCCTCTCCATTGCGTGCCGTGTGGCATGTGTCGCCGTATTGTTGAAACCACATATCAACCCAGTTCAATTCTTCCATGTTGGTCGGTAATCATCGTTCGGTACTTTGCTCCATTGACTGTAACGTTGCGATTTTCATTTTTTTTGAAAAAGTACGGTCCAATGAGGCCGTCGCCCCACAAACCTGACAAACAGACAATTTTTCTGAACTAACTTTCAAGCCAAATTCAGCAATTCTGTTTGTTGACGTACCCATTGAGACAAAACAGAAGTAAATTTTTCTCACAGAGCACGAATTTTGATAACAAAATTCAATGATTTGCAAGTGCTGTTCGTTAATTAGTCTTTCATGGTGAAATGGCAAACCTTACTTAGCATTTTTGGCGTGAGGTGTCAAAAAATGTACACTGAAAACCCAAATATCATAAACATCCCCCTTTACAAAACCAAAATTGTGTATAATTGAGAACAGTTTTTGGGTCTTTAAAAGTTTTTAGTTGAAGTGTCAAAGTGCAAACTAAGATAGCCTTGTTTTTCTTACTTTGTGAATATTGCATTTGGCAATTTTAAACCATCTGCACAGTTCAGTTATGTCTCAAGTGTTGATTCTTTTGCGTCAGCTTACTTCAATATTAACACTGTTTCTTGACCAAGGAATTTGTTGACGTTTGGTCTGTTTTATTTTTTTGTGGCCTGCCAAATGCGATTTCACAATTGGCACGCGCTTCCAGCTGGTGCTGACATTGCTGCTTGCATTTGACCCACTTTTTTTGGGGGGGGGGGGTTTTCTAAGAAACATTAAATTATATTTTATGTGCAAATTATTTAACTTTGCTCACAAGTTTTGCAAAATAGGAACATTAAGCAAGATATATACGAGTCGTGTCTAACAACAGAGCCGAACTCATTATTTGAGTGCCAGCAGCGGGCGAGGGGAGGCACGGTCATGGCATAGTTTTTGGCTGAGGGCCATGGCAAACAAAGCCATTTGGGGTGGCAATTGGCATTTTGACTCCTTTAAGCTTTGATTCCTTGGCTCTGCCTGGCCAAGTGCATTGATGCGTTTTTTTTTTTTTGCTCGGGTTTTCTATTTTTTTTCATGCGAAAAGTTTTCAATTGCTCTGGCGTCACTTTTTGATTGCTTTGATGTGTTTTTCTCGCACATTTCCCAAGCCTCAATTCATGACAAAAGTTTTTCGGCACAAACTTTCGCAAGGCGAAAGACCGCGCGGACAGACAAAAGCTGAGAACTTTCGCTTTGATTTTCACACGCACACAGATGCACTTTTTGGGGTATGCGTGTGCGAGTGAGTGTGTTATCCTTGGCCTGACAGAAAAATGAAAGTTTAATGCGTTTGCCAAATACAATTTTCACAATTTTCTATATACACACACACCGACAGACAGACAGACAACCAAATTTTTTAGTTGAATCTAGTTTGGAAATTGAGTTTTTCCCATTCGCGCGCATCCTTTTTGCACTCTGCTATCTCCTCTACATACCAAATATACATATAGCTATGTACGTACGTATGTATTTATATACTTTATTTTTATTTTTGCTGGCCGGAAAATGTGTGCGTCTGTGCGGAAATTGCATTTTTTTGCCGCCTCCCAAAATATGTACAATTTTTTCTTCCCTCGTTTTTCTCCCACTTTTGGCCAGCGCATTATCCCTGGCAGCCAAGTTTAAATGGTTTCAAGTGCTTATAATGCAAATATTAAAAGGAGCAAAGAGTAACTGGGAAAAGAAGGCGAAAGTTAAGCTATGTAAAAGTTGCAAAAAGGATTGCCAAGCTAAGGCACAACTTGCTGCATATTAGTTGGACCCAAGTTGCCAATAAAATGTTGTATAAATCATTAGCTACCCGAAGCGAAGGCTCACTGGATAAAAATCTGTTTTCTATCCCCTCACTGACCAGAAGGAGACAGCTATTTGAAGTTTGATCAGAAGATAAGTTGAAGCGAAGACAAAAAGGACAGCCCACTTCCCGCTCAAACGCGAAAACGCGCTTGCAAAAATAACAGAAATGTGAATTAAAGCTTTAAAATTCAAATGGGGAATTAGTAAACGTTTCAAGTATGATAAAATAGAATCGAAAAGGGTCAGAGCAAAGACGCTAGAACACAAAGATGAATAAGTGAATGTAAGGCAAAATTTTTAGCGTGGATTTTCGATGTGGATTTTCAATTTTACATTAGAATGCTGTGCGTTCTGCTTCGACGCAGTCTGCTCAGTTCTACCACTTCAGTGTGCAAGCGGGATGGTTTTCTGTGTGCATTGCTTTGTGGCAACGGAGAGCAGCATCACTAAGAGAAAGAACGCCTTACGCTCTCAGTTTTGTAAGTGAGAGAGCGAGTGTGCATCGAATGGTAGCTAAAAAGCAGCTATTGAAATACGCTTGCAAGCTATATTCAAGAATTGAATTTTAATTGTTGTATATGCCATTTTACTGTATTATTATTACAAATATTATTATACAGCGCGAGGTTTGCACCTATTCGTGAACTGTGTTATGTGCTTATACATTAAAATATCTTTAAGCTTGCTTGTCTTTTGAATATATTGAAAAGGGTATACAAGCGACTTAGTGGAAATTGTATAAGGAAGTGTGGAAGGCGCGCACCCACCATTTGCGTTCGTCTTCGTGTTCTTTAACTAACATCTGGCGCACCCATGCAAATACAAGTGTGTTTGACGCGACGGGACAAAAAAATCTCCACCTTGTGGCATTGTAATATACTGCATTACGCATTTTTGTGAGTTCTACAGTCTTTGGTCAGAGAATGCTAACAATCCAGATCAGTGGTCGGTAATGAGAGCAGAAAAGTTGCCACTGGCACAGGCAGAGAACTTTCAAAAGCTCCTTTTTTTTGCTTTGATTATTTTGCTCGGTCGCAGACGCAAAGAATAAAAAGCTTTAAGGCTCGTTGGTTCAATGTGCTGACTCACGAATACTATTCCAGTGGCAGAAATTCTGACGACGTCTCTGCTCTCATTGCCGTCCACTGACCTTTTAAGATATTGATCTCAAACAGGGTTTGTCAAGAAGAGCAAAGCCAAAAAGTGAGAGTGACATAAGCCAGCTCCGACCGCTAGTCAGCGACTGTAAAGCTGGTTGCTCCCTTGGCACAAGCCTCAGCATGCCTTCGGCTTATGTCGGTATGAATAGCGAAATGTGTTCGGCCTCTGCGTTCGGCCAGGCGTGGCCATCAGTGATCTAAATCACTTTTAAACCAATTCACCAACTTGAGGAGACCTTTTTGGGAAAGTAGCAAAAGGTGGAAGCATACAAACATTCACTTTTTCAGGGTCTAAGTAATCCGAAATGAAATAAAAAATATGTAGACAATTAAGATTTTAACAAAATGTCATACATATGACCCAAGGTTATCCCCATTGTAGCGAAAAGCTTTTAAAGTTTTAATAGAGACGAATAGTGTTGCACATCGAAACTTGAATCAAAGCCATATAACCACACGCATGTCCAATGTGTAATAGTAGTATTGGACTTATCTGTCATTTCCAATTCTTTGTGTAATAATGAAATTATAAAATATCAATTTGATCTTAAAAATATAATTTTAATATGATCTTTTTGTGATTTTAATATTTTCGGAAAGGTAAATGTAAAGTGTGCCATATCGGCTTTTTATTGCCGATATTGTAATTTTGAGGCCTCGGTCATATAATTTTTAATTATATAGAAAGAGCTAAGAGCCTAAACTAAACTTGGATCTACACAATAGCATTACTTGCATCTTTTTCCAGACATTATGTTGATTCTTGCTTAGCGGCTTGCTTTAATTTGATCCATGAGCTTCAACTTGGTGATTCTGTACCTTTTCTTTCACCTTTACATAAGTCCATGCTTCATTAAAGATTAAGAAATGTGTGAAAGTTGTCTAACTACGGCTGTAAGACAAATTCAAACAGTGGTGAGGAAATGAGGGGCTTCCAGCCTTCTTTAAGTTTCTTTCATTCCCTCCACTTTGCCATTTTGTGGCTAATATAAATTACATTTTCGTGCCCAGTTTTTAATTGAAAATTTTCACCCACCTAGCCGCAGGGCCACAAGCCAGCCAAACACACGTGGCTGGCTATTAGTCCAACCAAAAAGAAACGGGGGAAAAAAAATGGGGAAATACAAATAAACAGACAAATAAAGAGAGCGTTAGCGAAACAATTTTAATCTACAAATTGAATTTCCCTACATGAAAAGAAATTTGTTTTAATTGCCGCCCGGCCTTACGACGACTTGTTTACATTCGCCGGGGACCCAAAGCCAAAAACCGAACGAATAAAAACCCTCGGGCGACGCATTTGTAGCCTGTCAAATAAAACAAGACGCATCAAATTATTTCAAATTTATCGCGCAGGCAGCAAAAGGTGTCCTGCGCCGGCAGCTGGTATTATCAACCAACCCTCCGAGCAACCCCCGAGGCCTTGAGTTGGGCAAACAAAAACTATCTGCCAGGTAGATGAGGATGAGGCAAAGAGCAGCCGCCGCAAAACCGAAATCAGTGTCCATGTTATGATATTTGGACACGCCAAAGTTGCAATTAGTATTTGAAATTGTGGGTTAATGGCACTTTAAACTTGGACACGTACAGCGGAAGCGGTGGCGGTGGCTCACCAAAAATTGTGTCTAATGATTAATATGTGGCACGCAACAATGCAATTTACGGTGAAACACACATAAATGTAACAAAAGATCTGCCAAATCATTGGGATTTGGGGCCACTCGTTTAATGAGAGATTTCACCGGGTAATGGCGGAGGGGCCACACGTTGAGCGCCAACTAATTACAAACTCTTTGAGACTGCAATTTAGCCGAATGCAATTAAGTGGGCCGGGCCCCCCGAGCTTCGACTGATTTTTATCAACTAACCAAGCGTAACGCAGACAAACACTTCCTAAATCACTTGAGTTCGACCGACTCCAAGAGACTCCGCAAGACAAGACCGAAGAACAACCCCCAAAAAGCGTTTCCTGCGCACATAAAACATAAATTATTTAATTCTGTTTCGTTTGCCTGCTGCGTGGTGCCTAGACAACGTTCACGAGGAGGCAAACGATGGCATACACAATGGCAAAACCAAATAATTCATATGGTAGGGGTGGGTGGAGTGGAGGGGAGTGGACTGTTATCACAGAGTATTGTCGATGGCGGCGCTTAGAATGAAAATTATGAAACACTTTCGCCGTGCCGCTGCCGCTCGTTTACTTCATTAATTTCTTATTTATTTATTTGGTTGTGGCTTTTGGATTTTTATGGCAATTCTGCATTTTATTTTGCTGCTCACTAGCAAAAAAAAAACAAAGTAAAAGTTGGCGCCCAACGTAAGGTTTAGAGAGATAATGTTAAAAATGTAAGAAACTGTCAGAGTCGTATTGCTAACGGAATTAAAATGGAATGGAATTAGCTGTAAATCATGTTAAAATTGAGTACGAAATACTTTTAAAAACTATTGTAGATTAAAGGAATATTCGAACTTTCAATTGTTTATTGATAAAAATTGTATTTGATCAAGGCATGGCATTTTGAACAATTAGACGTTCCCAGAAATTTTGGAAATTCCCAACTTTTGAACAAAATTCGAGCTGAATTGTCTTAACTTTAAAAGCTGTTCGCCACAATGGGGATAACTTTGGGTCATTTGTATGACATTTTGTAGACTCTGAAAAAGTGAATGTTTGTATGCTTCCAACTTTAGCTACTTTCCCAAAAAGGTCTCCACAAGTTGGTGAATTGGTTTAAAAGTGATTTAGATCACCGATGGCCACGCCTGGCCGAACGCAGGGGCCGAACACATTTCGCTATTCATACCGACATAAGCCGAAGACATGCAGAGGCTTGTGCCAAGGGAGCATACAGCTTTACAGTCGCTGACTAGCGGTCGGAGCTGGCTTATGTCACTCTCACTTTGCATTGTCTATACATCCCTATCCTCTTGGGGGAGTTTCGAAAATTAAGAATTTACTTCAAAAAAGGTAAAGACACACCACGTCAAAGCTCATGGACCAATTTAAAGCTAGTCGCTAAGCAAGAATCAATAGATATCCCTTTAACCTTTTCTAATATCATTTAACAAATCGTTATTATTCATATGACAAAATGTCAAATAAATGTAATGTAATGTACAAGAATTTCTTATAATTTAGTGTAGTTTGACATACATATAACATATCTTACAAACTACTAACTAAATCGAACTAATTTTTTATCTCATTGCATTGCTTTTCTGATTTTCTTAATGTCATGAGGCAGTTTATTCTAGCAGCGAGTAGCGAACACGAAAAATGGCTTCTCCGAGTTCGAAAATCTCGTTCTTGTACATATAAGGTTTTTGGAATCTCTCTCTTTTTATACTCTGTACCGAAGGTACATAGAGTATATTAAGTTTGTGCAAAAGTACGTAACAGCCAGAAGGAATCATCTCCGACCCTATAAGGTATATATATTCTTTATCAGCATCAACAGCCGAGTCGATATAGCCATGTCCCGTCTGTCCCTCTGTCTATCTGTCCGTCTATCTGTCTGTCCGTCCGTATGAACGAAGAGATCTCAGATATGGTAAGAGATAGAGGTTTTACATGTATGGGACATATATTTCTTATACTTGCAGGCAGATCAAGTTTATTTTCAATTTTTGCCACGCCCCCTCCCGCCCCCGAAATTTGGAAAAAACGTCATATCTCCCATAGTTTTGATGATAGATTGTTCGTACCTTCTAGAGATACCTTGTAAACAAAATTATTTATCGATTTGCTGAAGGAGTGATAAAGATCGAATGAACGATACACAAGCTATGAGCAAATAACGGCCAGTTAACCTTTCAGGTTATAGAAAACCTGAGAAACCACCAGTTCACATATGTTTAAAACAGTGATGGTCACCGATATCCCCCAGGGGCCGAAGACATTCCACAATTTACACATAAACGAGCCGAATGCATGCCGAAGCTGAGGTCAAGAGAGTAAACAGGCCTTCAGTTGCTGCCAAAGAAAATTTAACAGAGAAGCACAATTTGCTGGGTCGACAACTTTCACTCAGCTGACAACTTTGTCAGCTGTTCGCTGTCATTTTGGCTCTCTGAGTTATTTTTGTGACTATGTCCGTCTCCCTCTAACCACCGTGATTTCCTAAGTCGACAATAATTTTGAGTAAAGTATCTTGTTGTCACAATGAAGTATCTCTTTGTCACAATGGAGTTAACATCATTCAAAAAAGAGAGGCGTTTCAAATTGTGCCATGGATAATGAGTATTAGAGATAAAATTTGGGCTGCCTCCAAAATTTTGAGTGGTTATAGTACATGGTGCCCATTTATACATTTACAAGAAACTTTATAGAGCCTGTAGAAAATCACAGTGGTTAGAGCGAGACGGACATATTCCCAAATGTACCCAGAGAGCGTAAGTGAGAGCGAACAGCTGACTAATTTCTAACAGAAAAGGCGTCGACTGTGCAATCGTTTAGTCTAGATCAGTGCCGGCCAAATGGAGAGGACAAAAAAGTGTGCTTGTGTTGGTGAGCAAGAGAGCTCTCTCCATACCACAGACGTTTTACTTTCAATTCAGTGTTCACCGATTCACACAATCATGAGTTTGGCTCGTGCTTGCGTAAAAACACGACACAAAAACACGGCTACTGGTAGCTATGGCTGGCTGGTTCTGGTCTAGATATCCTAGTCTTTGATTGTGCTTCCTTGGTCTTTGATGCGGTCAGGTGCGGAAGCTGATTCACGGCGCTTTATAATACACTCTCACTTTTTGGCCTCGCTCTCGTTGACCAACGCTGGCTTGAAATACTTAAGGGGAGTAGCAGCAACATTCAAACATAAACCCTTATTCCTTGATTCCTTTAAAAAAAAAACTTACAAATGCCGCTGGCGCGCTTAAATTAAGATAGTTGAGACAATTTTTCCAAATCAAATGTGTCAAAATAGTTGATCTGAGTGCGAAATACTTAATTTGGATTTGGATTGGTCAGGGTCTGTGTGTGTGTGTGTGTGTGTGTGTGCACTTCTCATTGCCATTTTATATCCTAGCATCAGTCAGGATTACCAGTGAACTTTTAGTACTTAGCTACCCACACAATTCAATCAAACTTGCCAACACTTCTGGATGCCGAAACTTTATGACACACACACACACAGCAAACTTTGTGTGCTCCCCACCACCCCCCTCATTCTACTGCCATCTTTGCCACTAAAAGGAAATGAAAAACTCGCGGCATATGAAGAAGGCGCCGCCACGTACAACTCTAGGCGAAAAGGCATAACGTACCGAAATGGAGGAGTCAAACGTTTTGCATAGGAAATGGGCAAAAGTCAACGCACATAGAGAGCGGGATGGAGGTGAAGGTGGCGGGACCGACAGGAATAATAAATATTCAGTTTAAGTAAATGGGCTTTTATCGCGCATCTCTGGGGTGCCATAATTTGCCATTTTTGCCAGGCTGTCTGCGTTCGTTTCTTGTTTTTTTTTTTTGCTCTCTCAAAATTTTCTTCATTTTTTTTTCGGTTGCCAGAATTTAGCCCTCGGGCCAATGGCTGTAATTGATTCAACATACAGAAAAAACGGGGAGCAAAAGGTGCCAAATACGAAGAAGCGAAAACTTTGGCGACTTGACTCGAACAACAACAATTATACGCATAATATATTTTGCAGCCATAAATACTTGTGAGGGAAATTATGAAAAACCAAAGTCAGAACCATAAAATGTGTGGCCAAATCACTTCAGAGCCTTCCTTGTGTTCCTTACGCTTCTACTTCTGCTCCTCCTTCTTCTTCTTCTTCTTCTTCTTCGGCTTCCCGGCCAAACAAATTTCGCTCATTTATTTTTATACATTTTAAGAAACAATAAACCAACGGCCCATAAAACACAAGTAACAAAATGAAAATGATTTAAGACTCGACCCTAAAAAATAAGGGCGGAAAAACCAAAATGAATTATTTGCCTAAAAGTTTAACAAAAAATAATTGCAACGTTTTATATATTTTTTTTATTGTTGCTGCGCTGTGTGATTTATAATCATTTGTGGCGAAAATTTATTTTGGCCGAAAAGCAATTAATGGGGGACAAAAAAGTTACTTCAAAGTGGCCAAAAGTAAACCAAAAATAAAATAAAAATCGATTGCTGATCACTCATTAAAGACTGAAACAAATGAAGCAAAACAGGCTGAAATCTCAAAATTCTATTGTTGTGGTGTAGCGTAAGCGGGGAAACCATTCTTAAAATATGTCTTTGATTGTGGTACCCAGACCTGTTGAAGTGCTCAAAGGCTAATTGGCCCCGCTGAATGGACGCGTGTTTAGCATTTAAGTTGGCAGAAAGAAAGAAAGTGCCACTTCTGAAGTCAAGTGTGTGTGTGCGGTTGCAGATGAAAATATTGCTCAAGCTTAAGATGCCCCAAAAGCAGCTTAATTAAATTTTACATTCCCAACTGCTGGCAGCTCCATCCCCCACGACAGCAAAAGAAACTGGAGCAACATTTTGCCTTGAGAAAGGCAACGTGCAGCGTACTGCATCTAACAGATTTAAAGCGCCTGCTCGTGTGACAAGGAAAAGCTCTTTTGCTGCAAAACGAAACTCATTAAATGTCACTGCGAAGGCTCTGTTTTGTGTTTTTTCTTTTCCTTGTGTTGTTTTTTTTTTTTTTTGGTTTTTTTTGTCTATCTACAAAAGTTTCTTCAGGCAATGCGCGGCATGTTGGCAAACTTCACTCTCAGTGCGAGCTTATCATTTGTTTCTGTTATTTTTTAAATTTTATTTCTATTTTTTTTGTGTTTTTTTATGGGGTTGGATAGGGGTGGAGATTAGCCCAATCCACAGTTGAACAGTTGACAAGAAACTTTAAAACTTTAACCTAATTACAGCCAAAGGCTGCAGCTTCAGGTAAGTTTGGCTTAAGCATTTTTTTTGTTTTTTTTTTGGAACTTTGTTTTCAGAGAAATCTTTACCAATAAGCGGGTGTAAGGCTACGCTTTCATAACTACAAGTAGCAAGTTGACGGATCTCTAAAAGCCGATCATGAGTAGACTTTGCCTCGCTTAGACACGGAAGCACCGAGCAAAGAGGGATTCTGATTCCAGGTTTCATCCTTTTTATTTGCTTAATTTTAACTTTAATTTGTATGTTTGTTCTTTCTTAGTTGTTGCTGCTGCCATTTTAACCTCTTTTTCTTTCTTTTCTTCCCTTGCTTTTTAACTGACTTATGCAGAAGATATTAGAAATTATTGTGTGTAACGTTAGATGAAACCAAGTATAAAGCCGGACAACTTATAGCAATCCTCAACAACTCCAACAACACCATTTTAAGTTGCTTGTAAAGAGATCGAAAACGAAATCAACTGCGGTGCTATATCAAGGTTTATAAATAATGTCCTGATCAAACTTTGACCGAATGTCACAGAGGAAAAAGAACATTTATGTTACTAACGGATGCAGCTGCATATATGATTAAGGCAGGCAAGCATCTTAAAGTTTTTTACCCAAACATGATTCATGTAACTTGTTTGGCTTACGCTCTCCACAGACTGTACGTGCATCATCATATCCTGACATTAATAAATATGTGTCCAGCGTAAAAAAAAAGTATTTTTAAAATCTTCCATTAGGGCAACAAAATATTATGAGGCAAAGCCAATCAAAAAGCAAACATTTTTTATGAATATAACAATTTCATCACATTTTTCATTTATATAATTTTTACCTATAAACTTATGAAAGTTTAAATAACTTTTTTTTTGTCAGTTTGTATTTACCATATTATTACATGCTGTGTCTTTATCGAGTTAAGCTTTATAAGACAAAAAAAAGGTTTGATAGCTTTAACCCATTTCAAGCTAAGGGGTAAATGCCCAAGAAAGTGTTGACACTTAAAAAATTTCAGCGCGGGTCATGTAAGAGATATCGTGGCAATATTTTTTGCATAGTAAAGAGGAAGAATGAAAATATCAGAAAAAAAATAGAACAGTTTAGTTCTCCGATCGATATTTTTACAGGTGAAAATCACGCATTTTTTCTGTATGGAAAATGTTGACGAATAATGCTGCCGTATAAAGGAAAATGGAAAAAATGAAAAACCCGCGCACCTGTACCAGATACCTTGAGGTGTTCGGTATGCAATGGAGAAAAATATACTGCGATATGTCAACACACCTGACTTTCACATTCTGATTTAGTGACAATGCACATTGGGCAGAATCGCCTTTTTTTTTGGCAAAAACTCTAACTTTAAAGCTAGAATCTTGAAACTTTGTGAATTTACGACTCATATTATTTGTGAATTTCGAATTAATTTTTTTGGCGCTGCCACCACGCCTTCCCCGCCGCCCACATAAAAGACCTGCATTACATGGAAAAATTCATATTAAATCTAAACATGATTATATTTTCATAATTAAAATATTAAATTATATGTTTTAAAACATATGTTCTTCTTCTAGATCAAAATCAAAATAATCTATGTTTTCAAACTCGTCCTCATCTCCATATGTCCGGTCTGCAACTTCTAATGTTGGCAACTTAAAAAGTGCAATAACTTCTTTTGGCAGTTTTTGTGCTTTTGAAGACTTTCTTGAAGCGATGCTTGATAAATATGGATCAGAAGAATCCAAAGCACGGTGGAATACGTCTGTTAAGTTGTTGACGCGGCTATTTTTCCTGGCATGTAATATCCTATCACGCTTATAATATTTGTTGCGAGCCTCAGATGCGTTTTCGCCTAAGGAACCAACAGGAAGTACAGATGACTTAATAATCTGAGCACCGTGAACTAAAATTTTGTGGACCTTAGCGGTCATTGGGTACCACGGATATTTCGTCAAATGCAGACGAAGCGACTCTTCACAAAATTTTTGGAATTTAATCGAACATATTTCATATTCGCATGATATAGCTATTAAAACTATATATAGTTTGTTTTATAGCTCTTCATCGATTTCCAATATTGATGCAAATAATGGAACATTTGAAAATGCCCTTGTCGCCGTATTGCCATCGTTGGAATTTCCAGAACCATTCTGGCTTGGTTTGTTTATATGTAACCCCATTTCTGACCAAAGTTTTCTTTCAATGTCCTTTTTGCGTATCAGCATTGTGTCTTTGTCAGAATCCTTACTGATTCGCCATTTCTCAAGACCGACGCGATATGAAATATTCAGAACGAACTCCAAAAACCTAATCCATGCATGGAGATGACTTATTCCGTACTGCAAAGTATTCGGTTTTGGCTTGAACTGTTGACTGTTAAAGTCCGTTTCTTTTAAAAAGTCCTTTGGGCTAGCACCACAAATTGGACATGATTGTGTTAATTTAGTGCCTGTTAAAGTATTTAACACCTTTCCATCGATGAGCGTCACGTGTAAGTCGAAGACAACTTCTACATTCATTTGGTCCGCCTCATAAAGAAATGGCTTTAAGTGTTTTATTTGAGCATCTAAAAGTGCTTTTGAATTCAAAATGTGATCGCGACTTTCTTTAGTGAATTCTATTTTTAGCGGCCTGCAATACTTAACGGATTGTGGGTACCGGTTTCTCCAAACAATTCGTCCATCCTGATCCACCATTTGGAGTGGAATTATTGTTGTAACAAACAAAGATTGGTCCAGGCTATTTGATGCGGGTTCATTAAATTTTTGTTTATAAACGCTCTGGCCGGTTGAACCGTCAAAACCATAGCTAACTGTTAGCTTTAATTTGGTAATATCAATAAATTGATTAAATACTGGCTTTTGAAAGAAAATTATCCGAGATGCAGTATGGTCAAGTAAGTTCTGCAGCGGCACTTCGGCAACAGTTTCTGTGACGCTAATATCTATAGGCCGGCACTTTTCCTTAGCCTCCTTCACCTTTTCGTAACTCGGATATATATTGGAATTCTTTTCGATATTCTTTAAGCGTATATTAATATATTGCTTTTTTTTTAAAAAAGGTCCAAAAAACAGCCTCCGAATGGAGAATCCCCCCTTAATTTTGAATTTGTTTAATTTCTTAATTTTTTAATTTTTTACTTTATTTAATTTTTAAAAATGTTTTTTATCAACTTTTTTGGTCTGCCAGGCAAACATTTCAAAATTTCATCAAAATCGTACGAGCCGATCTATGGGCAGTCCTTAATGGGTTAAGACCCTCTTCTGGTCTAGGCTTCTGGTTCTTGTGGAAAGAAATCGGGAAAGGATTTTTTAACTCTTGTTTTTTGTATTTGGTTGCACAATACATTAAAAAGAATACAAAATTAAAAATGTGTGAATACGTGGGGTGTTCAAAAAGTTCTTGTCCACCAAAGTAGGGTCTTCTAAAAAAAAGGTGTGTTGATGGTACACAACTTTCAGGAAGTCACCATTATATCAAAGCAAAACGGTAAACGGCAAATTGCTTAGTATGAATGTCTTTATAACCCGTAGCAGCATCAAGAAAAAAATTCAATTTGTAAAAATGGCGGCCATTTGAAAATGAGAAATCGATTTTTGACAATTTTTTTACAGTCCAGTTTACAAAAAAAAAGTAGGAAAAAAAAAGTTTCCAATGAACGAGGTACGGGACATACCTACGTTAATTCTGCGTCCATTAAGCCCTACTTTACAAAATCAGTTCAGTAGATCTTGAAAAAAGTTATGAATTTCCAATAAACGAGGTCCGGAACACAGCTACAGTTAGTTCTGCGTCCACTAAGCTTTACATCAGTAGAACTTGAGAAAATCTGTGAGCCAGTTTGAAAAACATGATTTCCAGATAAAAGCGCTTAAAGTTTCGACAACTGTTTTCGATAAAATAAAAACGATTTTTAAAATATCTTAAACATGGATTTTAGGCATTTGGGTGTCAGCTTCACCGAAAAATAAAATTATCTTAATCGATTCAACAGTTCTTGAGAAATTTCGTTCAAAGTGCGTCAAGACATGGTGACATGGTAAAAAAAAAAATCTCAAAAAATTTTCAAGTAAAATTTTCTTTTGAAAATCAACTTTTTTTGAAGTCTTTTGATAAAAAAAAGAAAACAACATGGAGTTTTTAAATATACGAGTGTCGATGAAAATTTTGTTCTTTACGAGGGACGGAATAAAAAATTGATTTTGTTTATTGTTGTTGTAAAACATATTGTCGGATCCGCTTGATCGTTTAAGTAAGTAAAAAATTCAGAAAAAAAATTTTTTAGACCAGAAGAGGGCCGTCTCAATCTCTATTCATATATAATATAAGTAGTTCACCGTCTGAGTCATCTGATCTCCTATAGGCAATCCTAAGACACAGCGCTTTCATCATCATTATCGTTATTGCTGTTGTGGAAGGAAATTTTCTGACTTTACCAATATAAAGGAATAAAGATAGATATGAACATGTACTATATTTATATTCTTGATCAGCATCACCTAGGAAGTCGTCTCACTGTCTGTCCGACTAACTGTCACTTTACACGATAACTCTTGAAGAAATACATAAGATATCGACTTTAAATTTGACATAGGAAAGTTTTAAGACATTTGTAGGTCAGAGTTCGAAGATGAGCGAAATTGGATTACGCCCGCAACCCACTTCCTATACAAAATTAACTCAAAATTGTTATTTTCCATCAATGTTATCTTCTCCAGGGTATTAATGCTTCGCCTCTTGTTATATTTCAAAATCGTTTGCATGTGTGTCGTTTTGTATACGTCGCGCCCTGCATGTATACGATCATTGATTTCCTATCTTCAGTGCAATTACAAAAACAAAACGTACTCAAAGAGCATACGGCTGGGTATCGCTGCATTAAACACTACAAGCTTTGGTTGTACAAAGTAAATTATAGTCGGGCTTGACCGACTTTCTTACTGGTTCTACATTCTATTCATGCATGAAATGTCGGACTGCCAACTTGTGCGGCATAGACAGCTGATTGAGTTATGATGAGTATGAATAGTACTTTGTTATATTTAGAAGCTATGGATTCCGCCGTCGAAAAATTGAGCTGATGTGCTTAACAAGCTTTACCACTTTAAAAGAAATTTTGGAATTATATTTTCATTATGTTTAGGTTAATCTTCTCTTCCAGAAGCCACTCTTCTCCCTTTTTTCATTTAACCTAACCAAAATTCCGACTACCTTAATTAACTGAACCGTAATCGATATTTTGAGTGTTTTGAGAGCAGATACGCTTCAATTGAAAGCCAAATCTACGCTCAGTTACTGGTAGTAAAAGTTTGGCTCAAGATGTTTTGTAAAAAGTATCAAAACTTTATTTAAAGTTCGTTATTTCCACGTTTTTTAGCTCATTTAGTGTAAGTAGGTCTAGACCAGCGGTGGGCACCAACATATACATATGTATAACTGGCGAGGCCAGTGATGTGCACATCGCAACGATTTTTAAATTATACCAAAAAAGGGTATAATCGAATTGCTTCATTTCATTTTCATTCATTCATTCATACAAAATGCATCTTTTGCAATCGCTTACAACCTTAGATTCCCGCATTTGATATTACTTCCCTTGAATGTAGGTACGTGAACGAGTGTGTACAACTATGTAAAGTATCTGCTGTCCTAATGCAACGTTTACCTGTCCTCCCTCCCTCTCTCTCTCACTCTTGGCCCATTCTGCTCAAGATACAACAATAAAGGCAAAAAAAAAAAAAAAAAGATACCTTGCTTAGCTCTTCAAGCCAAAACGCAAAATCAACAACACAACGCGAAATCAGTCGAGTATTTTGCCAGGTACCTAGAGAGAACCAACGTGCAAGAGGATGGGTAGGAGGAGCGGCGAAACAGTTGTGCTGATTCACAGGCCCATGAGCAGCACGAAGGAGGCGTGCGGGGGTACGCGAGGTGTGAAATGGGGGGAAAAACTCCAGGCATGGTAGGATGGAAAATAAACGATGTTGTCTATGACAAGGCATGACGGTAATGACGACGGAGATGCTGGCCAGCGATGGACCCAGCTCGCCGCTCGATTCGTTGTTGTCTTAAATTTTTCGTTTTAGCCGCATCATTGTCGCTGCTGCTCCTCCTTGCTTTGTTATTATTTTTGCGCAGGCATGTTTTGTTTTTGGAATTTTTCAATTCAAGGTTTTCCTCTACCTTCTTCACACCTTTGGGCTGTTTCTGCACCATCATGCACAAGTGGAGGCTGCGACTGGGTTTGTTATTTTTGCTGTCTGCACTTGTGCCTCGACTTGGAGCCTGACTGGCATCATAAATCATCTCAAGTGGCTGCTGTCGCTCTTCGTCTTGCTCTCTCTCGCTCGTTTGTTGGCTAAAAATCCAGCTATTTTGGGTTTACTTTTTTTTTGTATCTATAACTATAACAATTTGCAAGTGTATCCAGCAGATACACACATCACGTCGTGGACTGTCAGTCAACGTGGTTGCTGGGGCTGCCAACACCTCGGCAAACAAACTTTGACAGTTTTGTATCTTTTTTTTTGTTTTTGTTGTTTTTTTTTGGTTGCACTAATTTGCGCACTTGAGCGTATTATTGTTGCACAGAGAGTGAGAGAGAGAGAGGGGAAGACAACATCTGGTCCTTTTCATAATTTTCTGAGCCGTAAAAATGGTAACAGGTACTCGAGAAATCGCTTTTGCCTGCCTGCCTGCCTGCTTGCCAGCCGGCTGCCTGTCGTTGCATCCATAAGATACATTTTTGTATCGCGTTCCATAAAATAATCTCTTTCTCTCTGCTTGTACGCCCTTTTCTCGTCGGCGTTAAACTGACAACAGCTGTGCGGCACATTTTGCATTGAGCCTGAGAAGGAGGAGGATTTCATCAATGTTGAGGGGTCTGGACTTTGATTTTTTTTTTAATACAGTTTAAGGCAATGTGTGAAATTTGGCAACAGCTCAAGTTAGGTGCAAGACGTGATTATTCTGAACAAGTCAAAACACTTTCCTAGTACAATAAGTTTTCAAATACTTGATTTAAGTATGAAATCTTATTTTAAGTAGCTTAAGAGAGAGTCTACCTAGCGTCTACCCACCAGGGCCTAAATCTAAGATCTTACAGTCAGAGAAAAAATGGAGAATTCCATACTTGGATCAAGAATGTTCGACGCACCAGAACTTTACAACAATTTTCTACGAATGAAAGCAGCAGACTTTGAGCAGTTGGTAATATGTAGCAATCATTCTATTATATAAAATTTTACAATAGTTTTTTTCAGTTTGGTCCTTGTTGATCAAAGTCCAATAATTCAGCGATCTCGGTGACATGTCGATTAATATTCACACTGCGCTTTTTGATCGGTTCCCGCGGCAATCGGGTCTTCGTCCCGGAACCGACGCAGTGTCCAGCACACAGCCCAAGTATTGCCAACCTCGGTCAATGGGAAGTCAACAGTTACAACTTCAAGAAGAAATTTCCCAACCGCTACAATAACAAGCACAAGTGGAGATAGCTCTCGATCGTTGCAGTATATTTTTCGAATTTCGCACATTTGCATTAGCAAATTTGTAGAAAATAATCCAATGTTTTTAATGCTTTTTATAAATTTTCTTCAAATAAAAGAAACAAATTGCTAAATTGATATATTTTGAGATCTTATCTTCAAATAAGATAATCCTAAGAAATACGCAGTACAAAGTTTTTTATGTTGACGCTGGGACAAATGGCCGGATTTCTGACGGAGGAGTTTTCTGTCAAACTTCCTTGTATAAGGGGGCCGGGTCTCTAACTGCTTCAGCATTCCTGAAGACGCATTCTTGCCACAGCGTAAGATTGCTGTTCAATACGTGATGGTGGTCGATGATGCTTTGCCCAAAGAAATTCATCTTTAGTCGAAAGGGTATTTAGTTACCAACTTACCAGAACTCAACGAGTTATAGAAAACACCATTCTTTTCAGCACTATTTCGCCAGATGCGCAACTAAAATGTTGATGTTAGTAGGAAATCTCTAATAGGGATGCTAGTATCTATGTACCTTTGACATCACAATAACAATACAACGTGTGAGACCCTACCTTAAGTAATGGCAGAGAAACTTGTCATGCATTATTAGAGATTTTTATTTTACAATTGTTATTTGGCGACTTTTCTAATTGTAGATGTAAGTTCTCCTAATCGAGGTCAGGATGATAGAAAAAACAAATTTATGTTTCTTTTGTTGATTACTTTAAAATCGTTTTTTCTATCATCCTGACCTCGAGCCGGAGAACTTACTTCTGATTTTTCTTTTATATATTAAGTCGGCAAGAAAAACGCCTTGACATGCGACAAAATCATGAAAGTGATTAAAGAGATGCTCGCTCTATTTCGGACATGATGCAGATCTTTATACCTTCTACGCAGAGGACCCAATTGACATTAATTTTGAAATTTCGAGCAGCAAATGCATCGGTAATACCAATGCCCATATACCAAAACGCCCAAGATCTGATGCTAATTAATTTAGCAAGAAAGATACTGAAGCATTAGAATTCCCAAAATATGTCCCATAACACCCAAAAAATCTTAATTCGAGAAAAGGACCAAGCATAAACTCCTTTCGATCAGCACCATAAGATTTGTAAACCTGATATTGTTGCATATGCTAAATAAATTTCATGCCAATTTATTTTATCACAATACTAGCTGTTCCGGCGCGCGTTGTTGCGCCCCCTATAGTATTTTAAACACAAAACACAGAAGTGAAACTTTCATTAAAATTGTCATCTATCAAATCTTCATAATAATTTTAGCTCAATTTAAAATTGAGTAAATTTTGTGAACCTTTCGATCTTCACCTTCTATCTATTCACCCGTGTTCATATTAATCCAAACCACTTCTATTTACACGTCTTCATGACAATCTAAGCTCGTTATAAAATTTTGAAAATTTCGCGATTCTTTCGGACCGATTGGCCTACAGAGGATCTGTACCCTTCGACAATAGCGAACTATTATATCTTCACGATAATCTAAGTTTATAATAATATTTGGCGAATTTCGCGATTTTTTGGACCGTCTGATCTACACCTCCTATTTACCCGTCTTTTTACGTTCCTACCCTTCTGTATGAGTTTAGCAAATTTCGAGATTTTTTGGACCGTTCGATCTTTAAAATGGCAATCTAAACTCACCATAAAATTTTACAATTTTTTTTAGGATCGATTGGCTTTTTGCGAGCTCCAACAATTCCAACATATCAGAGTTCTTCAAAATCCGTTCGGCCGTTCTTGAGGTATAAGTGGTGTAACACACACGACTTTGTTTTATATATATAGAAGAAGATATTATGTATAGTTGTTGATACAACACATTTTTGACAGATGAAAGATGTTCGATGTGGTCAGTGTAAGTTTCCATTTCACATCATCATCAAATTCCATGCGTTCCTTTAAAATCAAACCGAATAGAGTCAAACTGTTAAACAGTTAGAACAGCCATAGGTACATAGTGTCCCGTTGCGCCTTCGAAGTAAGGCCCATTTTATAGTTTGTTGTTATTGCGACCTTCAGTTCTATTTTGGTACCCACCGTTGAGTTAGAATATTCAGTAGTCTTGAACATCAATTCAATTTTTTCCGAAAACACTTGGAGTTCTAGGTAGAAACATTCCTGTGAGCCTACGACAATAAATTCAATTGACTTGAACCGATTGACTTGAGTCAAACTTTTCTTATTCTCTTGGCTTGTGTGATTCAAGGAAAAGATACCTACAGTTCAATGCCGAAACCGGAAGACCAAGCTTTTTTAAGGATATTGAATTCACAGCTGACGGCAATGGCCGGTAAATGTGATGGGTTGTAAAAAGGTCTTACGCACCAAAGTCGCAACACTTTTCCACCTTACCACAACCAACACAAATGAATTTTAATGAGTCTTAAAGTTGTCTATTCTCAAAAATTCCGTGTATGAATAAAACTTGAACCAAGAACTTAGAACTTAGTCTGAAAATCTTAAATACAGAAGTAAAAAAAAACAAGTGTTTCGTTTTGGAAATGCGTAGACTTCAATACAGAATTCTCAATTTTATTTAAGTCTTAAAAAACAGACATGCACCCTTAAGCAGTTATATCTGAATATAAACGCAATTCGAATAGAACTTACGACTAAAAAAATCAGTAAAAAGTATTGCTATTAAACATTAAATATATAGGGTTTTCACGTCAACTTGATTATCAAGTTATCAGTTTCAAAATTAAATCTCAAATAACAAAGTGTACTGCCAGTTCAGACCTAGGTCATGAGATTAAGTGTTCAAATATCATTTTCAGTGTTGATAAACACTTCGTTATCTTGTGGAAAAGAAACTTTTGAGTTTTATAGCACATTTAGCTGCCTGCTCTCTCTTGGCAGCAATGGTGTAGAGAAGTGGTGTTCAAACTCACACAATCAAGCTTTGAGCTTGTGTGCGTAGCAGCAAAACACTAGGTAAACATGTTGACATTTCAACATGAGCAACAAGCAAACTAACAAAGACTCGTGAGAGAACAATTAGCCGAACACGCGCATCGTAAGAGAGCAAGCCGCCGAGCGTGCTATTTATAGAACACACGTATTCTCTCTCTCTTTTTACGTGTGTCGGCTGCGACGCCGGCAGAATTATGAGCTCCTATCCTATGGGATAGGCTTTTGGCAGGTATAAGACTAAAAGTCAAAAACACCTGGGTTCAAACTTCGTTAAGGTACAAATATGTTATTATTTCTTTTTTTTTTTTTAGAACAATTATCAAGATAATTACACAAAAGTGTGTTCACGACAGTTGAAGAATAAATTTAATTTTTAAACAGATTACTTGACAACAATTTATTTATATTTACTATATATTCAACGAACGCAAGAGTTAATGTTTTCAACCAAATGATCTGAATGATAAGAACAAATTCCGAATCTGCAAAATGTTGCCGGGAATCATGATCTCTTTTAAACTTGTGCAATGTTTTGTATTAAAACTATTTAAGCCTTTATCACACCCGAAACTCAACTTTCAACGCAAACCAATGAAATTGTAGTACACAAATTCATTTTCCAAATATGTGTCACACAACCTCTTAAGACTGTTTCTCCCTCCCTCCCTAAATTTAAACTTTTCTCTCAACTTTTCGCTTAATTGCAATGCTGCGAATCATTTCACATCTATTCAATTAGATTGCTTTACGCAAATGGAGCTTCTCAACAGTTGAGGGGCATAAATCTATCCCAAAAATGTTGGAGCTCGCGTTGATTGCCGACGGCGTTGATTTATGATGCTTTGCGTTGCGATGCGAGAACCACAAGATACATTTTTGACAACATATGGAACGGAGCGGACAAGATGACGACAACAACCATGGACATAACCATTTGGTTTGTTTATTAACGAATTGTGCAAAAAGCAACAACAGCAACACATAATTGGGCAACTTTTGACTGTCTAGCGCCAGAGTTGAATTATTGATAGCAACTCGTTAAAAAAAAGTATACAGAAAAAAATATATTAACTATATGGCAGGCACTTGGGTTAATGTATTTTGTTTTCAAGCTTAAATTGTATTTATTGAAGCAAATATGTTTAAACAAATTGTTGTTTATGTACCATTTTTTTTTGGAATTGAGACAGAAACACACACATTTTTATAGCGCTGAAGATTTAATAACTAAACGATAAGTTGTTGATGGATATACATTCAAAAGGAAATGTGAACATGGGAATTTTACCAGAACTGTTCAACAAAATATACATAATCACACACAATTTCTGTCTTCATCGTGTAAGTCCCGAGTGAGACAGTAATAGACAATTAAAAGCTACATCAAAGAAAGCATTTAGTGGTTGCATTTGGTCACGCGAGCCACTAAAATACCCATAATTAGTTAAAAGTACAAAAGGAATATTAAGTGTATTAAGTATTAAATATGCAAATACATTTCTGTGAAAAGATTGGCTCTTTTAAAATTTATTGTGTTTGAGTTAGAAATGCTTAAGAAA
The DNA here is from genome assembly GCA_037044535.1 of Lordiphosa magnipectinata. Classification (NCBI taxonomy): domain Eukaryota; kingdom Metazoa; phylum Arthropoda; class Insecta; order Diptera; family Drosophilidae; genus Lordiphosa; species Lordiphosa magnipectinata. The sequence goes on from JBAMBO010001625.1 coordinate 170,941, forward strand.
ATTTTCAAATATTGTTGTAGGTAATGCCCCGTCGGTAATTCATAACAATAGGGAATGAGAATTTTCTATTTCAGTGTTTGATATCACTTTTCAGTATCTTTTCATTTGTAAACTGTGTCCTATTGAAACAAGTTATCAACTACAGAATTATATTAATATAAACGAGAAAGGAAAGCTAACTTTGTAACAACTTCTTTAAAATTATAATACACTTTTCAAGTGTATAAAAAGGGTCTGAAACCAGATTTTAAGTCCAAGAAGTAACCAAAAGTTATATACATAAATTGAGGGAAGAAGCTGCAGAAGTAACAATTTCGTCACATTGAACATTCTGCATGTTTGCAGCTAAGAATTAATGTTACGCTTAACAGCACATTTGTGGAGTCTATGTAAATAAGCTGTGGGCCTCGTTTTACTTTGAACATTTCAACTTACATTGACGCCACTCAATGTCACGTCGCCCTCAAGTCATCAGCGATCAGCTGATAAATAAAAATGTAAAAAAAACAAGAAAGAAAGTCGGTCAAGCCCGACTATAACATACTCTGTACCCTTAACGTCTCAGCTCGCATTTGCTCACGAGTTATACGCGCTCATCTCTAAGTTTCACTCTCTCTCTCTCTCACTAAGATTGCCGTTCAATAGAATGCTGCGGTGGTGGGTGGGGTGGTGCTGGGTGTTTACTGGCCGTTTTTTGCTCATAACTTGAGTATCGTTCATCCGATCTTTATCATTCCTTCAGCAAATCGATAAATAATTTTGTTTACAAGGTATCTCTAGAAGGTACGAACGTTCTATCTTCAAAACTGTTGGAAATATGACGTTTTTTCCGAATTGCGGGGGCGGGAGGGGGCGTGGGAAAAATTGAAAATAATCTTGATCTGCCTGCAAGTATAAGAAATATATGCCCCATACATGTCAAACCTCTTTCTCTTACCATCTCTGAGATCTCTTCGTTCATACGGACGGACAGACAGACAGACGGACAGACAGACAGACGGACAGACGGACAGACGGACATGGCTATATCGACTCGGCTGTTGATGCTGATCAAGAATATATATACTTTATAGGGTCGGAAACGATTCCTTCTCCCTGTTACATACTTTTGCACAAACTTAATATACTCTATGTACCTTCGGTACAGAGTATAAAAACGAAAAAACTTAATTTGGGCCGAAGATTAATTACAGTTTCAGTTGTGTAATAAAAATAGCAACAATATGACAACAGAAAATTGTAAAATTAAAAAAAAAGGTTTACAACTAGAACTAAATATTCCATAAACAACGAGTTAAAATGAAACTTAACATTTTCCCAAAATGAGTCCATAAATGTTTATAAAACGAAACGAAACCGTTGGAAAAAATGTCGAAATGCTTTTAAAATTATATCAAATGTTTCCCAAAAGAAACCCAAAGAGGTCCTAAAACGTAATCATAATGATTCTTGAAGAAAACCGAAAGTTTGTAGAATGATATCAAAATGTTACCAAAATTAAGAACAAAATGTAATACTCAAAGTTCCGCTCGACCAGCATGTTCTCAAATTGTGATTAAACAATGATTTCACTATTTTATTTTTTTACTCAAAGAATAACAGGTGATTAATAACAGTTGAACAGATGATTTCTAACTGTTATCCAAAGACTAATAAAATAAAAGTCTTTTAATTACTATTAACTGTGGACTTTTATAATACAACTTATAACTGTTTCCGTTCCTGTTCCTCATCATTATTTTCCAAATTTTTGGGTTACTAGATTTTTGGTTATCCTAATTTTGGATCTCACATTTTTCTCTTCCTAATTTGGGATCTCCCAGTTTTTGATATCGGGTTTTGATTTTCCTAAGACTTAGCTTTCTTAATTATAGTTTATAGTTTTAGTGTTCTTTTTTTAGTTTTCTAAGTAACATTCCTTAGTCCTTAGACTTGGCTTTCTAATTATAGTTTCTAATTTAAGTGTTTATTTTAGTTTTCTTAGTAATATTTAGCCTAATTCACATGGGGAACCGGAGAAAGGTATGATTTTGTAATTGTGAGTTTAATATTATGTTTCACCAAATGTGGTCGTTCCATCAAAATTTTCTTTTAATGAAAGTAATACCTAGGTTTTACGAGCCAAGGTATTACTTTTAGCTTGATATTTATATAATTTTATATCAATTTTCTGAATCGAAAAGATGACAAATTTCAAGTTCCGAGTAAGCACTTATAACAGCAAATATATGACAAAAATGTAGAAAACTAAAAGTGGCCAGCTATGGGCGACAGCTGTAAATTAACTAGCCATTAAAATGATTTTCAAAACAAAGCCGTTTAATAAGTATGTATGATTTAACTGTTTTCTTAACTTATACTTACACTTGCAGGCATATTTTCAATTTTACCACTCTTTGGAAAAATTCTTTTCAATTTTCTGAATTCCAAATAAAATTGCTCACTTTTTAGTTAATGCAATCGTTCGCTATAAAATAGATCGTTATAAGAAGCATAAAATAAAACAGTTGAAATGAAAAGACGCTTAATTGTACTATTTATTCTTCATTTATGCTTAACTACCAAATCCTCCATAAAATAATTCAACTAAAGGCTTAAGGCCTGTGCTCAAATGGGAAAATGTTCGTTTCATAAGAATAGGAATATTTTTATATAGCTTTTGAACAGCAGACTTATTTTATTACATCTGGGTACATACCTTAAAGTATAAATGTTATTTAACTAAAAACTTCTAAATTTAACAAAGAATTAAGGCAAATTTACTTTACTTACATCTAACTTTACAATAACTTTTGCTTTTTGAATCGCTTTGTCATCTTGCGGCAGCGAGAAATCAAATCAATTCCACTTTGAAAAAGTTTCTGTGGAAGTGGAATTGAGGACATACCTGTTTATGAATCTCACATTTAACTGCGCTACTTTTTTGAAAGTTTTTGCAGACAGATTCTGAGAGTTCCAATATGGCAAAAAATCATATAATACAAAAGAATACCTATTGTTAGAGGTATTCACACTAAACAGAAAAGATTTATGTCAATATTTCAATAATTGTTAAAATCAACTTAACTGATTTGAAAGAAGAAAGTATTCAAGAATAAATTTGATGATGATTGGTTAAATAACTGACTATTTTTTGGGCCAAAGCTAGGCTTCTTTACTTTACTTGACTTCAGCGCGTTTAATTTAGACTTTTCTAGAGAAGCAAAATTGTCAATTCCTGCCTTAAAAAAACATTTCAATGATTATTTCACATTTTTATAAATAAAATTGCTTGTATAAATTGCGACGGTAGTTTAAGAGAAGCCATTTTTAATTCAATTAAGTTCACTAAAGAAGGTATTCACTTACAGGTATTTTTAGTTGTCTGATATGTCATATGAGTTGCTCAGATAGTGTAAAAGTCAATCTGAGAAGCTCAAAAAATGTATGAGTTAACTTAAGCTAAAGCTAAGGTCTCACACGCAAATAATTTGCGCAAATTTTGATGAAAATTTGGCAGATCTTGCAGGACTTAAAACATTTACTAACTAATACGCAAATAATTTAATCAAAAATGGCCGAAAAGTTACATAATTTGGCCAATTTAGACAAATTTTCATGAAAATTAGGGCAAATTATTTGCCAGTGTGAACTTAGCTTATAGCTAAGGTGATAATTTGCTTAATAAACCATGATTGCAGATTTTGCAGCACTTAAAACATAAACTAAGGTTCCATACGCAAATAATTTCATCAAAAATTGCCTACTTAGAAAATTTTTTATTAAAATTTGGAACAATTATTTGACATAGCATTAGTTCACATAGGCAAATAATTTGTCCTAATTAATATGAAAATTTGGCTAATAAACCATGATTGCAGATGTTGCAGGACTTAAAACATAAACTAAAGTTCCAAACGCAAAAAAATTGGATCAAAAACGCCCGAAAGTTTAACTAATTGTCAAATTTTCATTAAAATTAGGGCAAATTATTTGCCAGTGTGAACTTAGTTAAAAGCTTAGATTAAAATTTGCCTAATAAACCATGATTGCAGATTTTGCAAGACTTAAAACATAAACTAAGGTTCCATACACCAATAATTTAATCAAAAATATCCTATCAAAATTTGGGACAATTATTTGACATAGCTTTAGTTCATATAGGCAAATAATTTGTCCTAATTAAGATGAAAATTTGCGTAAAGAGCCATGATTGCAGATGTTGCAAGACTTAAAACGTAAACTAAAGTTCCAACCGCAAATAATTTGATCAAAAAAAGCCGAAAAGTTTCCCAATTTGGACTATTTAGAACATTTTTTTTATCAAAATTTTGGCTTTAGTTTACACAGGCAAATAATTTGTCCAAATTTTGATGAAAATTTGCCTAAATAGCCGAAAAGTTAACTAATTTGTTCAATTAAGCCAAATTTTCATTAAAATTAGGGCAAAATTTTTGCCTGTTTCACACAGATTTGCATTCAAATTTGGGAAAATTATTTGCCAGTGTAGCTTAACTCATACAAGTTTTTTAACAGCCAACTCACAATTCAGCCAACATTTTATTAAATTTTTAATCACATTCGAGTCTTTTTCAAATCCTCAGTCTGATTAATATGTGCATAAATGCGCTCGTTTTCTGATCATAAATGGAAAAATGGTACCCTAGCCGAGACGCTTCATGAAGATTTGTTTATACCCCGCTTTTCTTATCAGTTTGGACTCATTTGCAAGTCTTTTTCGATTCATTTTTTAATAAATCACATTTAGAGCAAATGCATGATTCATTTTCAAATCTTTCTTCAATCGCACCTGAAATTAATCTATTTTTAATCATCAAAAGGGCTCGAAAAAGACTCAACAATATGATTCTTGATAAAATGATCTTTCAAATGCTAGGTGGAAATCCACTGAGGTATCTTATGACTATTATGTCACATATCTGAAAACTACAAGTTATGTAGATTTTGTGTTTAGTGTTAAGGCCTATTCTCAGATGAGATCAAAATTTAGTTCGGCACTATATTTCATATAAATAGAAACTGTTGTGAACAGTTTGAAATCTAATTGCTTTTGAACGGTAGTCCTATTTATATGAATTATAGTGCCGAACTAAATTTTTATCTCATCTGAGAATAGGCCTTTAGACTGAAAGCCTTGTACGCCGTTGTGAGGTAAACAGGCATAGCAATTTGTATATCTGTTTTCCTTTCAAAATTTTTTATATGAAATTTGACATTACTTTTCGTTACTTCGCAACTGCGTAAGGTGAAATTAAATTATAAAAAATTAACACTTCTTTCAAAAAAATTTGGTATTTGTTCAATATTGTTGAACAATTTTAACAATATTTGTAACATTTTGAGTTCTCTTAACAAAGTTTTCTTGCCTGCCTTAAGAACAAAATATGGAAAATTGAAATATGCAGCCTTGTTCTGAATTCCACTTCCACAAACGTTTTGGTTTTCGTAAAATTGCTGTGGAATTACTTTTATGAATTAGTTTTTCCACTACCGCCTATTGATTGATAATTATGAAATAGCTGCTATTGGATATAAGAATTTTCATTACCGCGCGTGATAATAATTGACAGCTCAAAATCGCAAACATTTGTAGCGACAACAATTTAACAAATTAAATTTTAAAATTATTGCGACATACAATAAATGCAATTTACATTACATTCAAATTATTGGCCACAAGAAATCCACTCAATTTAATACGAAATACTCACTTTTTAAAGGACGACGATTGACTTTGACGATAGACGACTATCGAACTTTTTCTTTTTCGCTTTTGCTAGCCTCTAAGAAATTGCAACTGCTTACAAAATTTATTAGTACTTTTGTAATAGTATATTATTGTGCAAGTCACAAAATGTACATGAATTAAGGGCGCTTACATAAAATGAGATATTATGGCTTAACTACCAAGATTGAAAAATACATTGAGTTTGACATTGCTTCAAGCAGTTACATTATATAAAATAATTAATAATTATTTTATAATATTTAAATTAATAATATATTTTACAAATTTATATTTAGTTTTTAGTTTTATTTGTATTTTTAGAATATTAATCTGTTTGTAGGTGTGTTAGAAAAGCAGGGTTCGTAAATATCACTCATTTAATCATCATTGAACAAAAAGTCAAACACTGATATCTACTAGAAAAATTGTGAACATTGTTCTCAAAAATATTATATATATTACAAAAATATCACATGATATTTATCACAAGTGATAAATATCACTAACATTTTCATCACGAGTGAGTCAAAGATTTTGAAATCAAACTGTAGAAAAATAAAATACAGTTCTCTCTAGCTTTGTGTGCTCGTTACTGTAAAGTAAAATGGGAAGAATGGGAAGATCCAGCATGGGTTTGTCTTGTTGTTGAAAATGTCTCATCCTACTGGAAATCTAAGGCGCCACTTCAAATTAGTTCACTAAAAAGATGTAGAAGAAATGGACGCATCTGATGTTAAAATGACCCCAACGAAGACAAATACCCCGATGACTTTAAAATTAAGTAAAAGCGATGTTTTGAAATTCATTTCAAGCTTGGTTTCGTTGCCTTTTTGTAGCTTCGACAACGATAACTTCCAAAATATACTGCAGCCTTGAACAGATGGATATAATCGCTCACTTAACTCAAGAAATATTGCATATCAAATAGACATGACAGCAGACAAAATAACTGAGGACATTGCAACACGGAATAATTGCATTATTATGGGACTGAATGTACAATTTTTGTTTTTAGTGGTCAAAACTGTTGAAGAGAAGTATTGTCCCCTATTTTTCTTTTATTTCCAGTTTGATAAAAAATCCTTGAATCACTCATGATGAAAAAATTAGTGATATTTAGCACTTGAGATAGTCATGTCACAATTATTTTTAATCACTCACGATATTAATTCGTAAATATCATTGTTGAATTTTTCTTAACTAGAAAATAAAGACCTTCTTTATGTTGAGTGATATTTTACGAAGAAGAGTTTTACGAAGAAGCGTTGCGTTTCTAATAGATTTTACTTGACGAGGTAGTTAATTCCAACAACGAATAATGGGTGTAAAAAAGTGTTTTTCAGAGCTAGAAAATCTAAATCTAATTTCTTAGTAAGTTATTAGTTCTGACCGAAGAATTATGGAAGAGTTTTCAGAAAATATACGAGGGTTCCTTATTATTAATGAGCAGAGTTCTGTAGTTCATCCATGAGTTTAAGGGCAAATCAAATATTTTTTTAGAGAATAGTGAAATATGTGCTCATGTCGTTTTATGTTAAAAATATATCTGGCATCGTAATTAAATACAACCTGAAGTTTGTGATGGCTAACCGAGTCACAGTTGTATAAAACTGCATAAAATATTGCTGGAATAAGGTAGATTTTTGCAATTGGTATATAATATAATTGCCTTAGCATGCCATTGGTTTTTATGATTTATGATTTATTTTCATTTTGTAACAAATTTGCAATTTACTTTTAATTTCACTAGCCAAAAGGCAAAACGTTTGAGTCCGCGAAAAACTTTTGTAAAAGTGGAATTAAGAACAAGGCTAATAATCATAAACTAAATTTTTCGGAACTGTCTATTCTTGAAGAAAGAAAGAAACAAGTTTTCAATTATGTTTTTCGTTTTTATTGAAACTTTCTGTTGTATTACACTTTGATACAAAAAAACTGTAAATTTTTTAAGCCTAAACACCGCTTAACACCGCATTTTTATTGACCTAATCACATAATTTTGAAGTATATAAAAACTAATGCCAATTCAGCAAGGCTGAAACTGGAGTAACCTTAATCTCTAATCGAACGTCATTTAATTGTCAATTTCAAATATTTCGAAAAAATTATATATTTCATATAAATTTTACTCCGATATAAAAATATATCAAAATGACAACTTTATTACATTTTAAGTATCATTTTAAAACTATATAATATCAATTTTGGTAAATAATTTTATTTTGTATTAGAAAAATATTATTTTCTTGTCAAATGAAATGCAATAAATTGATATTTTTTAATTCTAGACTGATCAGCTTTTTCACAGGAACATCAGTTATCACTTGTCACCAAATTTTACTAACTTAAACACCGCCTAACACCGCATTTTCATAGTCACAATCACCAAAAGAAAGGAAAACGCAAATTTCTTTGAGTTTATCAACTAAATGAAGACTTTTTCAACACAAAAAAAAAAATAACAACAGAAATTAGCCAAAGTTATTCTTTAAAAATATCAAAGTAAGTTTTTGATTTTCAATTTGAATGCAACTTGTTTTGTTTTGCTGGTTTGTTTGTTTTAATTTGGAGTTCCCCGTTCCTCCTCAACCTCTTGGAAACGAAAGAGCGTAACATAACCAGCACAAAGATATATTGGTTTTTGTTTTTTTTTTTTCATTTTTTTGTTAAGAAGAGCAAAAATGTTCATAGAAAATGACCTACATTTGTTGTTGCAATTTCAGCGGCGGCTGCGGCGGCGGCGGCGGCTTCTTCGAGTTGATGAATTTATCCAATGAGAGATGATGGGCTGGCTGATTGTGGCTTGTAATCCCAGAACTGTTTTATTTATTTACTTGTGTATTGTTGCTGTAGTTGTTGTTATACTTGTTGTTGCACTTTGAGCACTTGAAAAAAAATTTGCAAAAAAAAATGAAATGATAAATTGGATAAACAATAACAAAGATATTGTTGTTGTTGTTTTTGTTGTAGGCGGTGGGACAAGTACCAAACCAAGCGGACGCACACTCGCACAACGTGCCGCACATACACAGTCGCACGTACCACACGGGTTTACTTAAATAAAAGACGTTGCGCGTATGGAGGAATATACGAGCGCTAAGAAGTCGACCGAACCGACGCACGCGACGACGTGTCCAAACGTTTCAATGAATCGCAAAGAACTGAAAACGGGCTGTCCGTCGAACCGAACCGAAGGGTGCCTGTCGTTTGCTATGCCTGCTGTGCGCAGGCCAAGAGCGCATATGTTATGAGAGAGCTGGACCTGCGCCCGCTCTGTTGCTCTTTGGATAAGAGGCTGTGGGCTGTTGTTAACATTACATGGCCGTATAACAGTAATCAATAATTGTGCATTTTACATTGTTTACACGAGTCGCTCGCTCTTTCTTTCTCTCTCACAATATGTTAACTCCGGCACTCTCTTAGTCTGTTGTGTTGGTCAAACTGGTTGCTGTTAACTGCCACAGGTTTCCTTGAACAGCTGTTAAGAGTTTGAACCAAGCACAAACAGTTATGGTGGAAATATAAGAGTATTTGTGTCCAAGTCCCTTTTTTTATATTTTTTTGTTTTATGGCTTATGTAACATATTTTCAAGGAAGAGAAATTGAGTGAATGCATATCCTTTTTTTAAGAGTAAACTTATAGCGTATAACAGTATAAATGCTCTCTTATACGCTCAATCACTGGTGGCGAACTTGACTAAATTCGGAAACAACTTGTTGAGGGGGGGCGAATTGCACTTTTTTCTGAAATGAGTGTTTCCGGAAATTTTTATACTTCGGTTGTCGATATTACTCAAAGTATCAATATTGATAATATCAAAAATCAAAATTTCGATAAAAACATCGATATATCGTAAAAAAAAACTGTAAAGTTATTGAAACTGTTAAAGACTATGGCTAGTGACCGCTATATCTAATCTTTCCAATAGGATAACTTTAAGATTTAAATGATTTAGTTTTCTGAAACTACACCGAGAAAAAAATTGATATTTTTTCATATCAATTTTATTTTGATATGAAAGTATATCAAATTGATTTGTTAAAAATTTCAAATCGATATTTTTTAACATATCATTATTACATTTTCAACTTCATTGTGAAACTATTCAATATCAATTTAAGTAAATGATATTATTTTGGATCAGAATGATATGAAAAATTGATTGTTTTTAAAAAGTTCATATTAATAAGGGTCATATCGACATAAAATTTATCCTTTTTTTTTTTCTCAGTGTAGACTATACATATTTTCGAAGTACTACACAGAAGAAAAAAAATTCCATTAAGATCAGTTTGAAAAGGATAGTTTTTTTTTTCATATCCCTTGGATGATTTCCAGATAAATAAGATGAAAATCTAAGATCAATCTAACATTAAATGGACTATCCAGTTCAAATGGATACCGAAATTATTCAATGGATCATCAAAAAATATCATTTATTTTCTCTGTGTAATGAGATTTTTGCCTGCACTCAGATGAGATAATCGTTAAGGTGGGCCAATTCTTCCTATAAACAAGACTTCTGTTCAAAATCAAGCTGTTCCAAGGTGTTTCTATTCATGTAAATTGTTGTCCCGTACTAAATTTTAATGCTATATGAGTATAGACCTTGAAGACGAACAGATTTTGATTACCCAACAAAATCAAATGACAAACAGATGCCATATATATATATCATATCATACATTCGGGTGTTTTTATTAAGGCAAAAATGGATATTTAGAAAGGGCGCCCCTTTAACGTATTCCTTATGTATTATAGATTACACAATTTCAAAAAAAAAAATTCAAGTTTTAAAGGGCGCAAGGAGGCCACAAAGTTTGAACTAAAAATTACCCATACGACTTAAGCTACATCAAAATATCAAAAACAAAATTGTGCTACATGCGTCGGGTCGTCAATTTTTAAAATTTGTCAAGCTATTGCGATTTTGAAAGATATGTACACACCTGATCATATTAATAGGTACACACCGGAATTTTTTAATTATAGTTGGTTTTTTCGTACTTTTAGTGTTGGCAATTTTATAATTTTGGGTTTTTTGTTGTTGTCAATGTCTGGCCACACTGTGACAAAGAGTTGAAAGAGGGGCTGCCCCATATATCAAAGCCTTTCTATAAATTGCGAGTCCACCACACATTTCGCCTGATCATAATAATAGGTACAGTCTCCGTTTCTCACAAGTATCAAGTGAATAAATTTGTAATCAGTGATCTTTTGGTAACTAAAGGTAAATTAAGTATAGCTCCTGTCAATACAGAGAATAAAATAATTATTTTTTTTTAGAAAATATGGGTCGAAATTCTCATTGTACTAAAGAAGAAGCTCGATTGGTTCTTAGTCTGAGAAAAGAAGGCAAATCTTTACGAGCCATCGCCAAATTAATGAACAGGTCTCATAATTTTGTTAAAAATGCATTAGATAGAAAACCAAGACAGGAAACCCGTGGAAGGCCACAAAAAACAACAGAAACCCTTGACCACTACATAGTAGCTTTGAGCAAAAAGGACCCATTTAAGTCATCGAAGGCTATTGCAGCCGAAATTGGGAATTCAGTTAGTGCTCCAACTATCCGAAGACGACTACAAGATGCCAACCTACCAGGAAGAATTGCCAGAAAAGTCCCACTTATGCGCAAAAAAAATATCACCATGAGGCAAACTTTTGCAAGGGACCACAAAGACTGGGTAGGATGCACCGGGGAGAAAAAATGGAGAAACATATTATGGAACGATAAAACCAAGATTAATTTGCTTTGGGAATGACTGTGAAAGGAATGTTCGACGCCCTAATGGAAAGGAATTCCATCCACGGTTGACAAAAAAAAAACAGTCAAACATGGAGGTGGCAATATTATGGTATGGAGTTGCTTCTCCTGGTACGGCGTAGGTCCAATTTATCACACTACGAACACAATGAATGCTGAAGAGTACAAATCCATATTGGAAACAGTTATGGTACCGTATGCTGAGGAAAATATGCCATTACGTTGGGTATTTCAGCAAGATAATGATCCTAAACACACATCAAGGCTGTTATCTAAAATTTTCGAGGACCAAAAAGTTGACGTTCTGAAGTGGCCAAGCCAATCCCCCGACCTTAACCCCATTGAAAACTTGTGGGGAGACTTAAAAAAGAAATTGGCAAAGCATTCATTTTCAAATATACAAAAATTATGGGAACGTGTCCAAAAACTGTGCTATGAGACACCGGTAGAGACGTGCCAGGCTCTTATTAAAAGTATGCCAAAAAGAATAGCAGTAGTGGCCAAAAATAGAGGTGGATACACTGGATACTAAGTTAGGAAATACTAATTTACCTAAAAAAAATAACACAAAATGGAAATAAGAATTTTTTTTCTTACCAACACATGAAGTGTACCTATTATTATGATCAGGTGTGTATGTTTCCCAATTTTGAACAAAAATGAAAAATTACATAGTACATATATTGTTTGTTGCTTCTTCCCAATATTGGTTTCACAACGATTTTGAACATTTTATTTATATAGAAACGAAACCAATAAATTTTATTTTTTCTGATATTTCGTTTATAAAATATCAATAATATCGGCACAAAAAATATTATATCGAAATAACCCTTATCGTCGAACAAAAATATCCATATAGCGATAAAATATTGCCAACTCTAGTTCCGAAACGGTACCGGTAAAATTAAGTTTATTTTCAATTTGAAAGCAATGAATCTCTCACTTTTTAAACTTATTGATTCGACATAAAACCAAAACTAGTTGCTCAATTTACTACGGATGTGTTTGCGCCCTACTGGTGTTTCTACGAAAATCTCGAACCGAGCTGAGCCAAAAAAAAAAAAACAGCAAATAATAACCATTCGGATTACTTATTCGATGTGTTTGATGGCATGTAGAACAGAGAACGGCTTCGTTCGATTGCAAAACGCTCACACATTATTCAACACCCGAATAAACAGGCTTCGCGCTCTATTCATCAAACTTGATTACTCAACATGTTCGCAGCAGAGTTTTATTCCAACCAATTGTTGGCACTTTGATTATAATCATGTTCGACTTCATTCCAATCAGATCGGCTGATTGTTCGTTTGGCTCAACGACGATTGTTTAGAGTGAGCGAAAATCACCTCGTATGAATAAAGTCATTGACGGCGCTGCTGACAGCTATGAAAAAGAGAGAGAGATGGAAAGAGTGAAACCTCTCGCTCAACGCGGTGGTCGGTCAACGCTGAGTTTTGTTTGATCGAACACATAAACGTCCCATCAAAAAACTCTAGCTGAACCGCTCGATACGACTGCCGGTATGAGCTGAATATATTCAGCACTGAGTTCTGTTCAATGAATAAATATGAACATACACGTTGGATCACATAACGCCGCTCGATGCAATTGCGTTGTGAGTTGAATATATTCAGCTCTGAGTTTTGTTGATTGATTAAATGTGAGTAAGAATTTTTGTGTAAGAATTTTTGCCAATCAAGAAAAAAGTGATTTTTGCAGTTCTCTGATGTAGAAATGAGAAATGTAAGCGCTGCATGCAAAAAAGCTTCATGCCACGTGCTGAAATGAGATACGTAACCGCATGTAGAAAAGCTACACTATAGTAATCGGTGGAAAATTCCGGTCAAAACGTGTAGAGATTCTACATTACATCCTAATTGTAAAACGTTCCTTTTCGTTTTGTTTTATGTTTTTAAAAAACGGTCGGAATTCAGAACAGGTCTGTGTATAAATTTCCAAATTTTTTGTATGATTGATGTAGTATTCATGTTCTTTGGTTATAGTTGATGATTTGAATTTGACTCCCAGATTAATTAATTTGTATGATTCGTTGATTTCCTGACAAATCCAAATGTTTGTATTCAGAGTTTAGACCTCAGAGGGATATTTCAAAATTCCAACTTAACTGGACCGAAGCTACTTATTCAAAACGGGCATGCCTGATATCTCAGTTGAACTAAAAGGATTTATTTGAAATTGTGTGTTAATCTTGTAATGTATAGAACATTACTCTAATAGCCTTATTCTACTGCCACATACATATATGGGTATTTCCATGAAAGTCAAATTATAATAATTTGTTTTTTCTTTTGTTACTTTAACTTATAGCACTTTCGAAGCACTTTATTTAGTGAGAAAAAAGTAGAGCACACCTATTGCTGGTTCCAAGATAAAGCCAATCAAAGAGCGATTTGCACGCGACAAAAAATCTAAGTGGTGTTTTTGGCCATCAATATAAAAACAAAACTCAGGAAGATCTGCCCAAACCATTTAGTGAGACTAATTTTAAAATGTTGAATAATTTATCTGTATATTAGAATTTATTTGATCGAGCAATTTTGTTTATTTTTTTTATTTCAAATAAAAATATGATTCGATACGTGACATTGCGAACGCGACACTTTTTTCCATCATTTTATTTATGTGGTTTCTGTATAATGCGAAGCAAGAACTTACGATTAATTGAAATCACATAGTTTCTCATGGTTTCTTATGCATTCTTTAATAACCTTTTGTACCCTCAGAAAGATTTTAGATAGCAAAAGGAAGTGCAATCTATAGGCACTTTTATCAAAAAAATGTGGAATATTTATGTCCAAATTAAAAAATTTGCGCTAGCGCAGCCGTGAAACCGAATATTTCGAAGTGGGTTGTGATTAAATGTAAAATTGGCTTACATTACTTCAATTTATATGTCGCCCCATGAAAATTTGATAAAACAGAGTGTTTTTAAGCACTTTTAATTTTTTGCTCTTGGTAGACCTTTTGATGGAAATGCCCATATGTACATTAGGGCGTACTTTTCCCCATACGATTTTCAACATGTGAAGCTCTTTTGCGCAACATGGCTTAAAAAATTCATTATTTCTAATGAAGAATTTATCAAAAATCCAAAATCAGATATTTTTAGGTTAATTTATATTTGAACTGTCAATGCTCCCTGCATTGCTGTCTGAGCCAGCCAGGGCAAATGGTCACAGAATAAATGCCATCAGCTTGGGAAATCACTCAGCTATCATTGTTTAAAGCAGCGGTGTACACGCAATTTGAGTTTGGAAGAAGTCCAACAACAATAACAGAAAAAAAAGCAACCCTTATCAGCGAGTGTCGGTCGCGCCAACTGCACTTGCTGGCGCACTTTGAAGCGAGTCAATTGTACTTGTTTGCTTGTGCGTGCCGACGCTTCGAAACGAGACAATTTCTTATGCATCTGAGTGACGCCAGTTGCCGAAAAGCAGCTTTCGGAGCAATGGGAACAAAGGCAATAATTAAATTCTTGTATGAAAATCATATAAAACCGTTATTTATATAGTTTGTACGTGCTGCAAGGGAATAAAAACTTTGGGGAAGCCGAAGATAGCCTTCTTCCATGTTTTTTAACCATTATCGAATGATTTGCCAATTATGCCTGTACGTCGTAGAATTCGTCATCATCGTCGTTCTCCAGCTCCCGAAAATGATGGAGCATTATTTTATATTAATTTTGAAACACTAAAATTGCGATAATCCATTTTCATATGTCTTCACAAAATTTTCACATTCATTATAATTGAAATAAAATAGCTCAGCTCAACTCAAATTTTAACCTTAACTTTACATTGAGCAGTGAAACACCAAAATTTGTTGAAGGGCCTTAAGTCAGAAATTATATTTTACTATTTTTTACAAAATTTAACATAATTAGCGAGTTTAGCTGGCTCAAGGTCCGAAAAAGTTGCCTTTGTTCACAACTGTAAATAACTTAAGCATTGTACACCAAAAAGAGCTGGTTGCCTATACAATACTGTTTCAATCATCAGTAGGCTTCTTGCTAAAGAATGCATGATTGCCAACTAACTCTCCTTACAATCATTGTTTTAATCAGTTGGAAACTGCAAAAGCAATGAAAGCTCATATAGACAAGCAATAAATGCTTTCATCTCTTTGGTGTTTTAGTGCTATGATTGAAATGGTTGAAGAAAAACGTTTCTTTTTAACTTTTCCGAGGTAGGGTCAATAGCGACATTTTTACTGATTAAGACCCTATGAACTTTTTTGGTCTCAGATAATCAAAAGGGTTTGGAACTGGAGATGGGCACTGGAAATTAAATTCGACTCCGTTCCGTCCCGATTTCAACCCAAAATTTTTAATTAAATCTCCTTCCCATCCTAACCTTAATTACTTACAGGTTCCGCAGAGCTAATTCATAGAATTGCAGATTAAATTTACTTATGAAGAAAAGAACTGCTTAAAATAATGTTTTCATAAAGACATTTAACTTCTTAATGAAATAATTGTTGGTTAGCGAAAACAGTATCGACCTAGAGCCAGCTAACATCTACACATCTACATTCCTTAATGAAATATAATAAAATCTTTTATCTTTTTTAAGGAACAAATTAAACATTTTTCCCCCATTGAGTTTGTTTTTTTCTTGCCTCAAGCAATTTTTGTTCTCAGCTAAAAAAAAGGTTGGTATAAAAAAGGTTCTTAAAATGTAACATATTAAAATGGATTTGTAAAAATGTGCCTGATTTTTGACTTTTCAATGTAGTAATAAGTCAAAATGTTATTTTCATATTCAAACCAAAGCCTTTAATTACAAAATTCTATCAATTCTATTATTATTACTGCGATGGTTGGATCGTAAGTACCACTTGCCAAACTTTGCCAAAGGATGGGGGATTCGTCGAGTATTACGGTTTATTTGAAATACATATTATTGCCCAAATGGAATAAATTATATATGATTGAAAGAAATTTGAATTGGCAATCGAATTGCCTGACGGGAATATATTACAGTTCGGTACAACAAAAATGATTAAATGCCATAATACACCTACCCAGATGCCGCATCATGCTTGTAACCTATCATATCATTTTACAGCCACAACAACAACAACAGCCATGCGGGCCCACGCAACCCAGTCCAGTTCAAGTCTCCCAGTCGGTCTCAGGCCTCAAGTGGCGCTCGAAACTCTCGAGTGTTGCCCATCATTCATGTGGAATTCATAAATTCACGCCGCAGACGATGCGTCGATGCAATTAATCTGCTTTCTTGGCTGCTTTTCTGCTCGGCTGATGATGCTGCCGCTGCTGCGCCTGCGCAGCTGTTGACAACGTCGCCATCCCGCTGGGCCCGTTGATTGACCTTATTATTTGTTGTGGGTCTGGTGAGAAATGCTCGTTGTGTGTATGGCCCAAAATGTTGTAACTGTTTAAGCTGGGCCGCATCCTCCATGGCTCCATTGTCTTGTGCGGTTGGACATGAAGTGTCAAATTACGTCTTGAGTTGGGTCTGGGGAGTTGTTTGTGCGAAAGTCGCGTCTCAATGGATGGAGTATCATTTATTATGGTCATTTTTGAGCAGAAACTGTTTCAAATCCGGACAAAAAAAAATGAATAAAATATCTAACTTTAAAGTTCAAATTCATAGCTCAAGCCATTTCAGATATTTAGCTCTGAACCACAAGTAAACCTTTTTAAAGTGGCTCGGAATATCTGCTTTTATTTGTTAGTTTATGTGACAAATAGTTCGCCTAGGAAAAATATAAAAAATCCAAAAAAAATTATTTTTATTCTTTCGACTTATTGATGAAAAAAATATATTAATAAAAATAGAATCTGGATCAGTTTAAGTGAAGGAGCTAGCAGTCAAATTTGAGTATTTTAAGGATTTAAAACATTTTTTTTTCATTTTTCTTTGGCTTTTGGTCCATATTAGAAGTGGGCGAATAGCCTGATCAAAAAAAATATTCCAAAACAAAGTCTAAAAATCACCACTTTTTTCAGCACTCAATTCCTCACATCTCCTGTATTTATTTATAGATTTTGATTGATATCTAATTTTCTTTGTAGAAGTGCGTTACTTGAGTAGAAAAAACAAAAATAGTTTTTCTGAATTTTCAAATATTTTGCCTAGGCGTTTGGAAACGAAATTTATTGCGTTTTCGTGAAAAAAATAGATTTTTTTGAAATATTTTTGATTATTGTATTCAAACTTAATCGATTTAAAAATCGGTTGTGCGATTATTGACAATTCAATCACCTTTTGATTCAAATCCTGCTTGACTCCATCTGACGATTATGAAGTGAGTTATACATAGCTTAAAATGTTAGAGCACCTACAAAAAATATGAAAAAATAAATATTCAAAAAACGTTGCCATAAAAAAAAAATTTTGGAAATCGATTTTGGAGCTCACCAATCCAAACTACACTTAAAAATAGTTCCAGTTGAATTGGGTCTTTATGGCTGTAAACTAGTGTAATCAAACGAAATTTTCTTTTACTTTTCTTGCACTAAAACTTCTTTTGGTTCTAATCTAAATGATTACAGATGACCATTGTTTGTGCATGCGTTTAGCGATGGGAGTGGGAAGTGGCCCATAGTCACGACTTGTATAACCAAAGTTATCATCCATGGAGATCCATATTTGTATGAAGCCGAAATATAATAAAGAAACGAAGTTGTTGGTTAGCGACCTTTCTAATTGTAAGAGTGCTGCTTGCGGGCTCGAGGTCAAGAAGAAAACTCATATGTTGGTTTGTTTGAGCATTACGGCTGATTCCATTTACAATGTGAAGAACTCAATTGAATTCAAACAACGAACCAATGACATCCACATTTCAGAGGAGAAGAAATTAGTGTCATTCGATGTAGTCTCACTATTTCCGAGCATTCCCACAGATTTAGCTATAGACATCATTAGGAAGAAATTGACATCAATACAGGAATACACCAGCATACCAAAACTACTGTTTATGGATATTATAACATTTTTGCATCGATGAAAATAGATATTTCAAGTTCGAGGATCAGATATACACCCAATTGAAAGGCATGCCAATGGGATCCCCAGCATCTCCAGTAATAGCTGACATTGTGATGGAAGAACTACTTGACAACACAATAAAGAAACTGACGCACCCACCAAGACTGCTCACTAAATATGTAGACGACTTATTTGTGATAATCAAGGAAACCGAGGTCCAAAATACACTAGACGCACTCAACTCAATAAGTATGCGTGATTGACGCCAAGGGGGTTTGCTTGGACTAATTTAACCGCTAGTCCCACACCCCTAATGTTGAAAAAAAAGCGATATATCATTATCGAATATTTTTCTAAGGCGCTATATCGGATATCGAATATTTGTTGGAGATATTTTGGTTCGTTTTGCCCACAAAAAGTGAGCTTTCTTAATGCGAAACTCAAAATTTCAAAAATTCATAAAAATATGTGTACTATTCGAGTTAAGGGGGTATTCTAGTCTAGAGGACAAAATTTTGGGCATTTTTAAAAATTCAAAAAAAAAAAAAGAAAAAAATTTGTACCATTCATTTTTTGGTTATATGTTTATTAATATTTCAATAACACAAAAAAAAATTTGAAATTGAAAAAATTACAGGTGTTAGAGTGGGAGGTGGTAAAAAAAATGTGCCTCCATGGTTGACACGATTTCAACTCTTCTAGTCATCAGAACAAAAAAAAAGAAAAACAGATTCCCAATAAGTAAGAATGTCGTTATAGCCGCACATAGGGAAAAAACAAAATATTTTTTTTTCGCGAAATGGCGATTGTTTGAACAAAAAGTAATTTTCTTGCCATATTTTTCAGTTTAGAACTTTTTTAAAATACTTAAATTCAAAATTTTTGCATAATCCTACGTTGAGCCATAGAGGGATATATATTAAAGGCCTACGGAAAATTTCAAGTCAATCAGTCCATTAGAACTTGAGATAACATGTCAACCGTGCTGACAAAATTAGTTTCGAGAAAAACTCGCTTAAAGTTTTAACAGCACTGCAATTATACCTTCTTCTACTTCTTTACAAATGTGAGTGTATCTTTGACAATAATTGCCGGATAGACTTGAAATTCTCTGTGTGCGTTCTTAAATATAATATATGTGCATTATGAAAATAAAATAAAGCGAGAAGGCCAAGCTAACTTCGTCTGTGCCGAAGTTTTTATACCCTTGCAAATGCAAATGTCACAGTTTAAGAACGCTTACATAAAAATCAAAAAATTTTGTAACTAAAACCTATTTTCCGACAGATAAACGTCTGAAAAAAGTTTTTCTCACTAAGACTCAATTTCCGACCGATCGGCCCGATGGCAGCCTTAAGATATAGTCATCCGATTTCGGCCCAATTTTGCGAATCTATTGGAAAGCTTATAAAATAAGTCATCAGCGAGTTTAAGGACGCTAACAAAACTGAACAAAAAATTTTTTTACCAAGACTCATGTTCGACCGATCGGTCCTATGGCAACCATAAGATATAGTCACCCGATGTCGATCAACTTTTTCAAATTAGTTTGAAAGCGTTTAATATTAATAATCACCGACCTTAAGAACGATTTACTTGAAAACAAAAAAGTTTTTTCTCACTAAAACCCATTTTTCGACCGATGGTTTCTATGGCAGCTATACGATATAGTGATCCGATCCGGTCGGTTCCGACATATTAGCAGCGTGCAGTAAAAAGAAGACTCTGTGCAAAATTTCAGCTCGATAGCTTTAAAACTGAGAGACTAGTTTGCGTAGAAACAGACGGACAGACAGACGGACAGACAGACAGACAGACGGACAGACAGACAGACAGACGGACGGACAAAGCTCAATGAACTCAGCTCGTCCCCCTGATCAAGAATATATATAGTTTATGGGGTCGGAAATGAATATTTCTATGCGTTGCAAACTTCTGGGCTAAATTATAATACCCTTTGCAAGGGTTTTAAAAATTGTTTTTTTCAAAATTCTAGACTAGAAAATCCCATTAGAATCTACCCTCAATCCCAGCAATGTAAATTCCAGAATAATGCTAAACAACATCTTTAGTAATAAATGAAATAAAATTCATATCTTTTGTTAAACTTATACAAATAAATTTAGGGTCGACTTCTCATCCTCTAGATGGCTGGAATATTTCAGATAGCTCTATTTAGATGATGTGAAATCGCCCCAAATATCTAAATTTTTTAGTGTTTTGGATCTCCAATCTCTAACTATAGATTTTGAACGCAGTCTAAATGTAGTTTTTAAACAGACACCGTAATATCCTCAATTGAACTGCTTACTGAAAATATCATAAATATCGATAAAATTGTTTTTTATACCCTTGCAGAGGGTATATAAATATGGTTTCTAACGCATGACGAGTTGATCAGCATGACGAGCTGAGTTGTCCGTCTGTCCGTCTGTGTCTATGCTCTCTCCTCTGTCAGTTGTCGCTGTACATTTGTGGGAACCGATCGGATCGGATGGCTATAGCATATAGCTGCCATAAGAACGAACGAGAAAAACTTTTTTGTTTTCAATGCAAACGCCCCAAACTTTGCATTTATTTATTTTCTATGCCTTTTTATAATTTCACCAAATCTGATGAAAATCGAACAACTATATGGTATAACTGCCATAGAAAAGATAGGTCTAAGTAAAAAAATATTTTGGTTTTAAATACCATCGCAGTCAAACTTCATATTTATGAATATTATGTGCTTCCACATAATTCTGATAAGTTTGATCCAAATCGGATGACTATAGCATTTGGTTGCCTTAGTAACTGTAGGTCGAAAAAGTTTTTTGTTTTCATTGGTAGCATTTTTTACTTTCCAGTTATGAATATTATCTGTTTTAATACAATTTTTGGGGAGTTTGATCAAAATTGGATGAATATATTGTATAGCTGCCATATAATAATTAGGCAAGAAAATGGTTGTGGCGGTTCCAGTTCATCCAGATCCAATCACAGTTCCGTCTGGTTCGCACATTACTGGCAATTCGTTGTCAGTGTTTGGAAGTACCTAGTTACAAATTTTGTGTACCTCTTACCTTACCACGGTATTTTCAAAGTCGAGTACCTTTTACCTTACCTAGGTCTTCATTTTCATTTGCCTTGGCAATAGGTAGGGTACCAGGTACTTTTCGTAAGTGATTTTTTTTCGCGCCCAATTGATATCAATTGTTGTATTGATTTTCGGATCACACTTAATTTGAGGCTCTTGCGTTTATTTCCACAAATATCTAAAAAAAAAACTGACTACCGAACGACAACGTTGCATTGTGAAATTTGTGCAGAAGTTTTAGCAGCGTTCTCTCGTAAAATTTTAGCTTTATTATTGTTAACTGATCAGTCACTAAATAATGAAGGGAATAAAGATTTACCGCTGATCTTGAATGGAACATTTTGCAACCCTAATGGCAAATGTCAACTTTGTGTAAACAAAACTATTAAGTTTGATTTTGTTGGAAATTAACTCAAGCATTTGAAGGTGAGGAGCTACACAATACTAAATACATATGTGCACAAATATACTATGTATATATGATCGAAATTTTGCACGAAATTGTCGATACATACAAATTTATGTGCAGCATCAGCAGAAGATATATTCAAGTATCCTAGTATATTGAATTCCAACCATTACCAAATTCATTATAACAAATGTAACTAAATAATTTTATTAGAGCTAAATGAACGCATTTGCGATAACATTATAGCTGATTTGTTGCCGTTCTGCAATGTTAAAAAGAAAAGTTTCAGGGACCTGTTTGTGGGCGTCCGATAAGAGGAAGGCGGACAATAAGAGAAATGTCGCCAATATTTTTAAAAATACTAATTTTGTCTGTACGACTGCCGATATCTGGAGTTGAAATAACCAAAGTTACTTTGGTTTAACCGGCCACAGCGTCATTCTCTCGTGCTCGCACACATGAGGTAATTTCTACTGTATTAGCTAAAGTTCATAGCAAATACGGACTTAGAGATAGCCGAAAATTTGGAACAGCTACAAATAATGCATCCAACTTCT
This sequence comes from Lordiphosa magnipectinata, assembly GCA_037044535.1. Classification (NCBI taxonomy): domain Eukaryota; kingdom Metazoa; phylum Arthropoda; class Insecta; order Diptera; family Drosophilidae; genus Lordiphosa; species Lordiphosa magnipectinata. The sequence continues at coordinate 193,462 of JBAMBO010001625.1, forward strand.
GTTTTGTTATGTTTTTAATATTCATTACTAATAAAAATGGATGAACCATGCTCCTAAATTTAAAAGTACCTTTATTGTACCTTTACCTTTACTTAGGTACTGGAAATTTCGGATATCTTTTACCTTACCTATGTATATTTTTTTACGTTTATCGTGTACCTTACCTAGGTAAGAAAATCGAGTACCTTTCCAATCACTGCTCGTTGCTCAATGGAGTTTATTTAGAGCATTTAGTGTATTTTACCAACGAATAAACTTAACTGGCTACTACAATAAAACTAAAAATTAACAGTAACAATTAAACTAAAACAAAAAATCCCTAAGTAATTGTTTAACAGTAACATTGTTGCTGCTAAAATCGAACCGCATGCCAACTGGAAGCCGATTGTATGTAAGAAGTGCTCTAGATATCGGATTATTAAGGGCATAGTTGGCCCTATGAGTCCCCACTCTAAATGGAACCATGGCACGTAAAGACCTAGGCGGAACATTAAATGGAATTTCGCCAAGCAGTAAAGAACAATTCATATTGCCGACTATAATGTCATTAAAAAATATTAAGGATGCAATTGTCCTCCAATCCTCAAGGGTAGAAGTATGCATGAGGCGAATCCCGCTCTTTTATGTACATCTCTAACTCACTAACACTTACACACCTTCAACCCTTTGCATTCTGCTATTATTACCTTTATATTACCATATTATATGTATGGCATCCATCGAAAGTCATCTCTAAAGTAATTACTTGAACCCAGGTTGAAGTTTAGGCCTTTATCCTTTGTTTGTGTGGCGTTCGTGACTTCATACACACTGAAAAAAAAAAAACGAAAATCGTTCGGCCACTGCTAGCGAGGCCAATTGCTAACCTACGCTGAATACGCATATTCAACATTGTTGTAGCGTTCGAATTTGTCAAGAAACATACAGGCATGTTCTCAATTGCAACTAGTTTTTGAAAACTAAATCGAACGCAATTCCGCTTCGGTTTTATTTTCGCGTTCTCAACTCCGAATAAAATTACTCTCTTTTTAATTTTAACAAACCACCGGTCTTAGCGAGAATGACACTAGATACACAAGAGAGAAACCACAAGTCCAAGCGAATGGTTGAAAGAGGCTGACTTTTAGGTTTCACTTTTCGTTTCAGCTGGCAGTGCCAAATTCTGGACACATTAACCAAAACGAAAAATGTTTGTATATCAATTAAAGACTCAAATGAAAATCAAATTTCACAAACAATTTCTAAATTGATCACAGAATTAAGAAAAATTTACTTTGTATACACATAACAACTGAACGAGTGCATAATTTGGCAATTACTTTTCATTCCACCGACCAACAAGCAATATTTTTAAGAACGAAAAACTTTTTCGTTTTGATGTTGCGAGAACATGAATCAATTCCGCCTTCGAAAAGTTGGCGTGATGGAAGAGAGAGAGAAGAGAGACAGATATTGCAGATCCGTATGCGCCAACAACACAGGCATCGCTCGGAGAAAGACAAGAAAGAGAGCCATAAGGCATGCGCTGAAGGTTATACGCGCCAGCTATCTCTTTGCGTAAAACAACAACGAATGCGCGGATCATCTAGATTCTAGATTGTTATTTCCGCGATGTAGATGCTCACTGAAGTTATATTATCTGAGCCTTCGAACCTGCTAAAACACAACAAGTAAACAAATTAATCGTTTTTCTGTTTACATTGTCTAAACCATGAGCCTAACCGTAAATTTTGGTTTCAACCCGCAAACCGGAGCTTCGCAAAGTTTCTTTAGGCTTGCAGCCCTGGTTTAAATGTAAGTATGTTTGACATTTATCGAAATAAGTTGCACTCATTTAAAGCGTTGATAATGATCTCGTTTTTAATACCAACAAAGTACCAAATTCAATTTCAACTTTAGTTGCCAACAATTAAGCTCAAATCAGTCGGCAATTAAACAATTGTGTCTAATTATGCAAAATTGTGATATGTATGTCTTATTTTTGTCATGGATTTTTCTGGTGCTTCAACTTAATTATGCAAATCAGAGACATTTTTCCGATTGTTTGTTGCTGTTGCTGCTGTAATGCGGATTCTTGTTACCCTAAGTTGCTGGCTGATTTGTAGGGCCAACAACAGCTCAGGCAAAACAATAATTAATAAAGAAATAAATAATACCCTGAGCGAAAGTCGCGAACCCAAAAGAACCCAACTCAGTTGGATGTCGGTTGGGTTTGGGTTTGTGTCTGGGTGAGGGCATTTGTTTGCTGAGACCGGGCAACTCCTTTAATGAAGTGAAAAAAGTAAATGGTCAACTGTGCGTGGAGTATCCCACAGAGTTGGCTTACAGCTGCACCTCTCCGTCTCACCACATCTTAGAGGCGATGTGCGAGTGTGTGTGTGTGTGTGTACAGTTATAATTAAGTGATACACATAAATGTGCGCCACGGTGTATTGTTGTTTCTTCTTCGGCTGTGTTTAATGATTGTTTTCAATTAGTTTTTTTTTTTTTTTTTTTTTTTGGTTTTGTTTTTTTGTTTCGCCAAGTCTCACAGAGAGCCAGAGCCACCACGTTCATCCGGCAGTAAATGAAGTGCGAGGGCGGGTGGAGGGCGCAGGGCAAAGTCAATCGCATGGAATCGATTGAGTCACTCGCATAGACGATGCGACGGAGAGCGCCTTTTAAGTGTTTACGCTTGTTTTATTAATTTCCATCATACATCTTCGACTGTCAGCGTGCATCATCATCAGCGGATGCCGACTCTTCGGGGCAGTTGTTGTGCGCCTTCGGATTCCGCTGAAGGGGGAAGAGGGAAAAAGGAAAGGGAGGGTAGGGCAAGGCGAGAGGGTTCAGCGGTTAACGAGCTGCCAAAAGAAATCGACCAAGAAGCAATTGCAACTCAACTTATTTTAAAAACAAAATTTTAGTTCAATTAAAATAACAAATACATTTGACTTAAACTCAAATTGGAAGGCATTTTGTTATGTTTATGGCCTAAAGGGAAAAGATTAACGACTTCAATTAGTATTAAGGCCCGAGTGTAACATTTCAATTCTATATCTTTGCCATGGAAACAAGTTTCGAGTCGCATTTTTTATTCAATCCGTTTGTGGAACCACATTTTTAACTGAATCCTGCGCTGATTCTGAACTTTAATTTTATATCCAGTTCCAATATATTATATAGTAATTTCGGGATCCGCGGTTTTTTCGCTATTTCTAAAAAATTATATGGAAATGTTTAAATTTATGTATGATGAATATAATTTCTTTTAAATTTCCAATACGAAGCCTTCTAGGCAGTTTTGGAGAAAGATTTAGAATATGGGAATGGGAAACCCGCGACCTAATATGTCTTTTGAAATCGACCTAAACGAACTTAATACAAAATTTGAATAATTAAAAACCCAAGTACCTGAAGTCATTAGCTTATAACTGTAATAATTGTTTTAGGTCTGCCTGTGCTCGACAGAGTGATGTTTTAGTACCTCAGTAAAATTGATATTTGCGCATCAAGTTTTTAAATATTTTTCGAAAATTTTACTTGGCTGATTTTTTATTAATATTTTTTTTAGATAGGTACTTGAAATTAAGATTTAATGCACACCATATTTTTCAAATATTTTTTTTTTATTAATAGAAAACATTTTTTTGAAGAAATCTTCATGTAAAGTTGATAATTGTGCAAAAACTTAAATATCACAAAAATTAAGGAGATAAAGTAATTAAATGAACATAAATGAATTTATTAATATGAAATAAAGTCGCCTCTTTGTTGTGCAACCAATTGCAAGCAGCGGGGCATCGAATTTACCAAGTTATGTAAAGTGTTTACGTCAATAGTTGCCCATTTCTCAACAATGGAAGCTTTTATCCTATTGAAATGTCCAGTCGTCGCCATAGAACTACTCCGCAAATGGTATAAGTTCTCCTTCAAGGAGATCCGTATACATTTCCGAATTGATCCGTCTGATCCCGTCCGGCACAAAGCAAATGGGAGACTTTCCTGCAGAGCTAAATGCCGCCCATACCATCAGAGAGCCACCACCATGGTTCCGCCTATAGCCAGTCTTCCTGGGATGACTTGGGCCCCTCCAGTACTTTTGATTTTTAAACTTCTTTTCATCGCTGAAAATCACCTTCATGAACTCATTGTCGCAAAACTTATATTTTTCATAGAAGGCAAGCCGGGCCTTCTGATGCCGGGGTAACAGTTTTGGTGTCCGTACCTTTGAGTCATATTTGAGGTGCAACTCCTTTCGACAAATCTGTTGCACCTTCTGCCTACTTATTGGCAACTTCAATTCAGCCATTATTTGAGCGCAACTCATGTTTTTAGCCGTTGCTAGCGCCTTTATGTGCCGTTTAGTGCGCGCATCATCTTTTGGTAATTTTCTGTTGTTTCGGGCATATTTCTGAGGATTCTTCAAATAATTCGAGATAGTATTTCGATGTCGACTTAATGTTATGGCAATTTCTGATATCTTAATGCCACATTCAGCCAAAGTTTCAATTTGCGTTTTTTCTTTTTCATTAAATTCGGCTGCGAGAGGCATTTTTAACCAAAAATAGTCCAAATTTATAATAAAAACTCAAAAACTTGTAACAATACTAATTATAGTCAATTAGTTAACAATATAATGCACTCAATCATTTTTGCAGCGATATAATTAATGTGACACACTCAAAATGGAAATGAAGAATTTTGCACAAATATCAACTTTCTATTAAAGTCATAACTTTGTCTCTTTTAAAATCCTAACGGGACTAAAGATTAAAAACAGATAAGAAACTTATGCATGGAAAAACATCACAAAGCATAAGAGATAAGACATGTATACTCGAAACATTTATGCCGTTATTAGAACAACAAAAATTTTGCACAAATATCAATTTTACTGAGGTATCTATGCTTCGCATTATGTCCAACGCAACTGGTCTAGACAACATCGAGCCGTGAATCCTAAAAATACTCCTTCCTAAAATTCTTCCCCATATTACGCACATAGAAAAACAGCGATAATGACTTCGACCTTTCCTCATAGTTGAAGAATGGCCAAAATAATTCCTACTCCATATAAGAAAAATAGAGGAAAGCTAATTTCAACTCGACGGAACTTTATATACCCTTTATATAAATTAAGGTTTTAAATGATTTTCCTTCTATAGTCATCCGATTTGGATCAAAATTGGCGGAATTGTGTGGTAGCATATAGTATTGATCAATAACAAGTTTAGGAGCGATAGCATTGAAAACAAAAATGGTTTTCCAACTAAGACTTTTTTTTCAGACCTAACTTTTGTATGGCACCTATACTATATAGATGCCCGATTTTCATCAAACTTGGTGGAATTATGTAAAGGCATAGAATACTGATAAATACGAGGTTTGGTGGCGTTTGCGTTGAAAACAAAAAAGTTTTTCTCACTAGAACTACTTTTTCGACCAATCGTTCCTATGTCCGCTATACGCTATAGTCATCCGATTTGGATTAAACTTAGCAGAATTGTGTGGAAGCATATAATATTGACCAGTAACAAGATTGGGAGCGATATCATAGAAAACAAAAAAGTTTTTCCCACTAAGAATTTTTTTCGGAACTATCTTTTGTATGGCAGCTATACTATATAGTTGTCAGATTTTAATAAAACTAAGTGAAATTATGTAAAAGCATAAAAAACGGATAAATACGGGGTTCGGGGACATTCACGTCGAAGACTAAAAAACTACTTTTTCTACTACAATATGCTATAGTCATTCGATCTGGCCGTAAGTTTGGTTAAGATAGCCTTAAAACTGATGGAGGAGATCGCATAGAAACAGACGAACAGACGGACTTGGCTATATCAACTCAGCTCGTCAAGCTGTTTAAAAATATATTTATGTGGTCGGAGATGCTTCCTTCTATGCGTTACAAACATCTGGACAATTTTAATATACTCTCTACAAGGGTATAAAAATGAATATAGGCCCATTTCCGTAATTCCGTAGCAATTGATGGCTCATCAAATGATAAAAATCTTAGAAGAAAACCAGCTTTTAAATTATAATCAATCTGGTTTTAGAAAACAGCGTAGTTGCACAACAGCTGTACTGAAAATAGCGGAAGACGTTCGCAGGAAATTTGACAACAGGTTTGTGACATTCCTTATACTTTCGGATATCAGCAAGGCTTTTGATACGGTGGACCACAATATACTTTGCACAAAGTTTACGAAACTCTACAACATTTCGGAAACAGCAACAAACTTTATGTCATTTTATTTTTCTGACAGTCAACAAAGACCTCTTGTTTTCTAAAAACAAGTCGTGGCGTTTCCCAAGGATCAGTCATTGGAACAGCCCGGTCCATATGTAAGTTAACGTCGGACGTTAACACATTTCTTAAAATTGGACATATATGCCCATTTGTTTCTGCCCAATTGCTGCCAAAGTTGCCCACGGCCAATAGCTCCGTCACCACTGCTAGACTGGCTTCTCCAGCAGAAGTCGGAATCTGATCTTGCAAGAAAAGCAATGTCAGCCTTCCATTGAACGATGACTGCAGGCGCTGTCGAAAGCAGAGAGGGGAATAGGTTTAAGAAGCTTTGCGTTTAGTTCGATTTTGAAACCGACAACGCACAGACGATGCTTGTCAAATAAATGAATTTATTACACAGCCCAACAGCCATTTTGGTCCAGCCTTCTCGATGCAAAATTCTGATCTAGTTTTGTAAACTGATTCCAAAACTGGTCTCGGTTTATTCTCCATCAGCTCTTATTTTCAAGATATCAAAATTAAAAAATTATGGAGGTTACACCGAGCAAAAATATCTGTATTTTTGAGTTTTAATGCAGCCTAAAAAATCAGAGGAACAGCATCAGCAAACCCAAAAGCGTACAAGTAGACCATTGAAGAGTTATTTTTATCAAATTATGGCAAATTTTTTAAACTTAATCGTCGTGTACAAGCCAAAGCGGTGATTGGACTTACATTACAACCACTTTAGCATATAGCCTAAGGGCTCTTTTATTTTCACAAATTTTGGTGCACTTAAATCAGCTGGATGGACAAAGTTACAGCCGGTTAATCCCGAAAAAATGAAATAAAATTTATGGCAGGACAACTAGATTGATACATAAAATGTGTATTGGAAATATTAAAAGACTACGTGATCTAACATAGACCTTACATTAATTGCCAAGCAAATGCACAATAACATTCACACACACCTTGTTAATAAAAAAAGCAATTACAAATAATTTATAAATTTTTGCATCTCAGAGTATCTGTGATCGAATTTTGATGTAGAGTTAATGTTTTGCACTGCTTTTGAGGCAGAATAGCGCATAGGGACACTGGGGGCTTACACCGTCTTTTACCCTATCTAAGCCAACGTAGGAACTGCCTTACATCGGGTTTCAAATATTGCATACACTTTCTTCTAACGCATTTGGAATTTCGTATAATCAACTACGGCATTTTCTCAACACAAACACATTTCAAGTATCTCATACACCGCCTACGACTGAATTATCAATACAGTAAAGCATTTACTACGACAAAATGCTATACACCGCTTTCTACCATATTTACAAAATCTTTAAAATCGCCTTTAACCACCGTTCAGCGATGGGAAGTTAAATTTCCTGCTGCATCCTTGCACAACGGTTCGTATTTCTAATGAAATTAAAGTACATCGAGTCAGGCTTGAGTAGCTGATTTAGAGTAATGCAAGCAACGTTGATTGTTGCCCTTTCCGTATCGTATACAAAGACATTTTCTCTATCGAAAATACTGATGAGGAAAATTGGAAACACTGTCTATTCAACCAGTACCACCATCTAAAAAGCGGTGTTTTTTAATCGTAAATTGTAAATCGGTGTTGTTACCATTCAAGTACCGTAAACACCGTCTGCACCGCTTGCTTTAATATTGTCTGTGTAAAAAACTGCTTTGCTTTAAAATATTTTTAAACGGCACACCGCTTTGCAACGCAATTCTCAGCTGGTAACTCATCAAAATCAGCTCAAAATTCCCCATTACTTAGGCATATTTCCAGTTGATGGAGCCAAAGATCTCATGTTTGAAACGTCCAGAGCTGACAGTTAAACAGCTATGTCATTTCCGGGGACACCTTTCAAGTTAAGCCGCCCCGAAGCTTCTCATCTCGCCTAACTGCCAAATACAACTGGCCCCAATGCACTCGATTGACCGCTAACTGTTGCAAACTCCAAAATTTTAGGACGTGGTAAGGGACACACACACACACACATAGACAGACAGGCACACACAGATTGTGAGCGACAGCTTAAGACATCCTTGTTGGGTTTTCCGACTGCAGGACATTTGTACTATTCTATAATAGCGCCACTTTGGAGGCTGTGTCGTTGACAGTCGTCATGCACAGCTACTTAGATGGACATAAAATTATGATTACAGCAAATACCACATGTCACAGATGGAATGACCCAATCCCTCCCGCCTCCCGCCCAGCCACATTTGCAGTCAATAACCGAGCATCAGACTAACGACCATTGGCTGTGGATTATACAGACCAAACTAAAAAAAAAAAGGAAGGAAAATATGAAGTAATTCATTACAATAAGCTCACGAATGTGCCATAAAAACTCGCGTGCAGAAGAAGAGCAGCTACCAAGACAGAAGACAAGGACATGTCATCGTCGCTGGATGTGTGTTTTGTGATTGAAAGCCTTTGCACTCGAAGCATGAAATTGCCAATTCGAATTCGGTTTAGCTGTAAAGTATTCCACGACGAGCACGAAGCCTACTCCCCCCACTTCCCGCGGTCGCATGTGTGAGAGTGTGGTATTAATAAGACATTTTGGTGGATTAGATGCTGTTTTATTTTTATGTTGGGTGGAGGGAAAAGTTACGATTTATTATCACCTCCCCGTGGCGTTATTGTTTTTATACCCTTGCAAAGGGTATTATAATTTTGCCCAGAAGTTTGCAACGCATAGAAATATTCATTTCCGACCCCATAAACTATATATATTCTTGATCAGGGGGACGAGCTGAGTTCATTGAGCTTTGTCCGTCCGTCTGTCTGTCTGTCCGTCTGTCTGTCTGTCTGTCCGTCTGTCTGTCTGTCCGTCTGTTTCTACACAAACTAGTCTCTCAGTTTTAAAGCTATCGAGCTGAAATTTTGCACAGAGTCTTCTTTTTACTGCACGCTGCTAATATGTCGGGACCGGATCGGATCACTATATCTTATAGCTGCCATAGGAACCATCGGTCGAAAAATGGGTTTTAGTGAGAAAAACTTTTTTGTTTTCAATGTCAACGTGATTAACTCGGTCATTAATAATATTATATACTTTCAAACAGATTTGCAAATTTTGGTCAAAATCGGATGACTATATCTTATAGCTGCCATAGGAACCATCGGTCGAAAAATGGGTTTTAGTGAGAAAAACTTTTTTGTTTCCAATGTTAACGTGATTAAACTCGGTCATTAATAATATTATATAATTTCAAACAGATTTGAAAATTTTGGTCAAAATCGGATGACTATATCTTATAGCTGCCATAGGAACCATAGGTCGAAAAATAGGTTTTAGTGAGAAAAACTTTTTTGTTTTCAATGTTAACGTGATTAAACTCGGTCATTAATAATATTATATGCTTTCAAACAGATTTGCAAATTTTGGTCAAAGTCGGATGACTATATCTTATAGCTGTCATAGGACCGATCGGTCGGAAAATGGGTCTTAGTGAAAAAAAACTTTTTTGTTTTTAAGTAAATCGTTCTTAAGGTCGGTGATTATTAATATTAAACGCTTTCAAACTAATTTGAAAAAGTTGATCGACATCGGGTGACTATATCTTAAGGCTGCCATAGGCCGATCGGTCGGAAACTGAGTCTTAGTGAGAAAAACTTTTTTCAGACGTTTATCTGTCGGAAAATAGGTTTTAGTAACAAAATTTTTTGATTTTTATGTAAGCGTTCTTAAACTGTGACATTTGCATTTGCAAGGGTATAAAAACTTCGGCACAGACGAAGTTAGCCTGGCCTTCTCGTTTTTTTTTTTTTTTGGTTTTTGGCAGATTTTTGACTTTTCTACTTTATGAATTCGATAAATGATTTTTAAATCAAATGGTAAATGGGGTCACAAGAAGCATCCTTTTGCAACGAACTTTTTGTATGGACTTTGTACTCAATTAAAATGGAATTCTTTTTCTCAATTTCTTCTGAAGTTTCGGACACTTTTACAACAACAAAATAAATCTGCATCCCCCCAATCCAGACCGAGATTTAAGCTTGAGTATTTCCGGGTTAGTTTCCTACTACACTACAAAAAAAAGATTAAGACTTTTGTATTTAAATCTATATTTATATTAGAGTTCAACCCGATTGACTCACTGACTGACTGTTGACCGTCGCACAGCGACTTCTGCTGAAAGTGAGTACTAAGAACGGATTTTTGAAAATTCTGTCGGGATTTGTGGAAAATTCGCGAAAAACTTTTGTATAAAACTTTTTTGTTTATCATTCGATCAAGTTCAAGCTCATTTTCAAAGATCTATATGGAAATTCAACAAAAACTGCATACCAAGTTTTTGGAAAATTCACCTACCCTGGGTGGAAAGTGGGTGGTCAAGGTTGCTTGGGCGAAAGTTAAGTTGCCAGCGATTAGCTCCAAACTCATTTTCAAAGTTACACATGCGATTGACTTGCAAGTCGGTTTGGAAGGATAGAATACGAAATAATTTGAAAAGTGAGTTTCCAATGTTGGAACTCCGCCCCAAGGGTGCGAAAATGCCTGGAATATTCTACTTGCAAAAATCTAACTGGGTGGGAGGTGGGTGTTAAGTGGGTGGGAATTGAGTGGGTGGTAAGTGTGGGGGTGGTGAGTGGGTGGGAAGTGGATGGGAAGTGGGTGGTAAGTGGGTGGGAAGTGGGTGGTGAGTGGGTGGTAAGAGGGTGGTTATTGGGTGGGATGTGGGTGGTATGGGGGTGGAAAGTGGGTGGGAAGTGGGTGGTAAGTGGGTGGAATGTGGGTGGGAACTGGGTGGTATGTGGGTGTGAAATGTGTGGTAGCTGGGTGGGTATTGGATGGTAAGTGGGTGGTTAGTGGGTGGGAAGTTGGTGGATAGTGGGTGGGATGTGGATGGGTTGTGGGTGGGAAATGCGTGGGATGTGGTTGGGATGTGGGATATTGGTTCCATACTGATAAAGGCTATACTGTTGGCTGCGCAGCAAAGCGCGAGGGGTTTTTTGCTAGTATAGTATAATATTCTAGTTTTAAGAACGTCACAACACTCAAACATTTCAGAGTGTCACCTTCAGTGTTACACCACAAAAAAGAGGGCATTTGACAGCTGCAGCGTCACCCAAATAAACGTATGTTAATGATTCCTGACTAGGGTCGAAAAAGTTATTGTTTGATGTAAGTTGAATGTAAATTGTTCAAACCGTTTATGTTTAATTCAAGCAAAACGACACAGTTCGCCTGCTCCTATCAGTGACGATACATTTAGTACGATACATTCAAATGAAGCACCCAACCGAAAGAAAGGTATTTCGAAAGTTTGGAGACATTTCGAAAGGTCTGTCGTTAAAAAATTGCCAAGTGTCTGATCTGTGGAAATGAATATAAGTCGAGCGGTAACACCTTGAATTTGAAAGACCACTTAAAAATATTTCATCCAGAATTGGATGATCCTGTTTCCGAAACCATTACCAATGGTAACGTAGATGCAATGGATTCCAATGAATCCAAATAACTTATAAAATTTGGAATTTAACATACAAATATGTTCAAATTTAACATACTATCGAAAACTATCGATAGTTATCGATGGTTTGGAAAAAACTAACGATGGTGCCGACTATCGATTGTTCTCTACCTATACTAAATATGAGTACAAAATAGAGTTTTTTTAAGTTCAAATCAATTCTGATGGATAGATTGAAAGAAAAACAAGAAGACTTAAAATAAGAACCACAAATATTATGAGAAAAGTGATAAAACCAGTAGATAAGAGTACCGACCGATTTCGTAATGCTAAACTTAATGAGAGTTTCAGGAGTTTCTATCTAAGATCGCAATTTCATAAACCCAGAGCACACCTTTTCTTTTTAAAAAGAAGTACGGAAGTAGGTCAAGCCCGACAGTTATATACCCATTACCTGCTTAAGTTTATATGCCATATGCTGTTATATGTTGCCGAAAACAAATCTCGGAGCAATGGGAGCTATAGGAGCACATTCTTGCCCACCGCTGGTGTAGACAGATGGTTTGTAATCAGGTAATATTTATATGTCGGGAACTGGTAACACTAATGTCAATAGTTAAAATCTGGTAATATCAAAATAAAGTTTGATATTTTTTAGTATAAACGTTCTTACAACGTTATGATATGCTAGCGCGATTTGTGTTGTTTACAGTGAGTTGAAAAAATCAATTTGGCTTTAAAATGGAAATTTCAAGAGAAGGTTTTTGTTGGATTATTTTGCACAATGTCGAAGTGGATTATCTCAACAAGAGTGTGTCGTTGAACTCAGTTCTTTGTATGGCGATAAGGCACCATCAAAAACCACTGCATATCGCTGGGATAGTGAATTCAATCGTGGTCGTAGTTCGCTCCGTGAAGGTCAGTGGTTGTGCCAGAAAACATCGATTACGCTTGAGCAACGAAGGACGTTCAATTCTGAGTGGTAGACGACCATTTGTTTGAAGAAATTGGCAAACCCAACCGCCGAAGATGAAACATTCTCCATCACCACAATGCGAGCTCTTACACATCACGTCACACAAGCGACTTTTTGACCTGCCAAAACATCGAATTGATTTTTTTAACTGCCGTACAGCACCGATTTACTACTATGAGTATACAAAAAATCGCTAAATTACTTTCGGTTGATATACTTTAAAACTACATACTTAAAAAATTAAAATCATTGGCAGCCGGTTCCCCTGCATATCCGGCTATGCCCTTTAATATGTGTAAAGAATCTAGTATTATATATCTGATCTGAATTTGAAAACCCAACCAACAAAACAATTCACATTTGGAAAATCAAATGCTCACATATCCTTACATATAATCAATAGCAACTTGCTTGTCATTTGTCATGGCATAACATTTCTGGACTTTAATAGTTGGATTTCTTCCTTGTGGCTTTAAGATGCAAAGAAAGACACTGATATGATTATAACTTATATACAAACAGCTATCTCTTACACACGAAAAATTATACCTGGGTGTTTTTTCTGAGCTATCAGAACTCGATAACTTCAAACAAAACGATTGTCGCAGGTCAAAAGATCACAAATTATTAAGTTAACAATTTCAGACAACAACAAAGAGTTGATATTAACAGCTTTCAAAGCTGATAGTAAAAATCGTTCAGCAACGAATTCGCTCAACTCACCATATCCCAACAACTAGAAAGCTTTTCAGTCTACGCGAAGCTTTTGCTTTCGTGGAGTGTTTTCCTCGCAGAGCTTTACAAACAAAATGCAACTTAATCATTATTTTTCTTAGACTTCCTTAAAGTTAGTTTTTTTTTTCATATATTCTAATGAAGTTACAGTTAAACTAAATCAACACAAAATTCAGTTTCTTTGTGGCGTTCTTGGTCATCTTCCTAAGCACCAGCAAGTACAATCATTAGCTGTGCATTAGCGGCTGTGGTTGGAATTTGCTACTTGAAACGTTTACCGTAATCCTTTGAGTAAGTAAACTCAATGAACACACACACACACAAGAGGACAAACAAACACCCAACCAGTTGGTGCGAAGGTACCATGAGCTCATGGCAGCAACAACAACAACAAACACGAAGTAGGCGACGGCAGGTTGAAAGAAAATCCATTGGTAGCGGTAAAACCTATAAAACCACGTAATCTGCAAGTGAGTTCTTTAATTATGCTGCAACGCAACACATGTAGACAGCGCAGCAGCAGCATCAGAAGGAGCAGCAGGTGGCAGATGCCCCTTTGCTTGGTAATTGGGTATGGGGCAACAACGCCCAGTACCCAAGGACTGCAAACAAAATGCGAGGCGAAAGCCGCTTACACAAACCGCAAAATGCTACGGACATCTTTTGCCATACAACGACAACGACGACGACGACGCTGGCGATAGGACCCACGTTGGGCGCCATTTTGAAGTTTGCCAGGATTACAATGGCGCTTGCACTTGTAGATGAGAAACGAACAAACAAACACACACACACACACACACACAAAAACACCAAAGCGTAACTGTGGATGCAGATGGAGGAGGCCACTGCCAATGGGAAACCATTTGCGGATTTAATTGCCGTTAACATGAGGCTCGCTTTACTTTGTTATTGCAGAGTCAGAGCAGGAGCAGGAGTAGCAGAAGCAGGAGACCTGGTAACATGAGCATCAAACGGCATCCCAGATCCCAGGTCCAGTGTACGCAGATTAGAGGGCAAGCGACGATGACGTCGGCGACAGCCAACGGGGAAGGTCTTTATCTTTGATGGTTTTTTGTCTTTTATTTTTTGTGTTGTTCGCTTCTGCATCTCCGCTTCAGTTTTGTGGTCAGTTGATGGAATTATGGCAAAACCATTGCCCACAGATATATCGCAAAAGCGGTGAACAACTGGGAAACAGAGCGATGTTCTAAGCCCGTCTTAGAAGTTTGAAATAGGGATAGGGGGAAAGGGGAGGGACACACACTTTCAATGTTAAATTAAACAACTAAATTCAAGTTTGATCTCTTTTATACCGTTCAGTACTCATATGCTCCTTTGTATGTCAAGTAAAGAAATGGCGCATTCGCACTGTCCACTTACCCCTGTGAATCGTTGGGCGATAACGATTGCAGCTGTTGCTCCGCCGTACGCATGTTATCGCTCATTATATAATCTGAAATGATCCAAAGAAAGAAGAACATATTTATTAACACATAAGAGATGGGAAACATTAAATCCTAATCTTAAGATTTGGTTGATCAATTTGGATAAGTTACTGGAAGTTAGAGTGATCGGATTTTTAATCCCTGATAGATGATCCTCCGTTCTAGATCAAAGCACTGGCTTACCAAGATTTTAAGCCAGGGGTCGGCAATGTCAGCAGAGCAGAATTATAGATTTAAAAAAAAGTTTTTAAGCAGCTGAGCTCATTCTATTAAGCGCTCTGTTTTCTGCCAAGCAAAATGATCAAAAAAGAATAGAGAAGCTGTTGTAAGCTATGTGGCCGTTCTTTGTATATGTAGGCAAATAATTTCTCAGCTGCCAGTGTCAACTTTTCTGCTAAAATTGCCTACCCCTGATATTGCCTAGCTGAGCCGCGTTATCGGTTCGGTTTTATGTACGCGCTTAATGAATTATTACCTCTGTTTCCAGTTTTTTAATTCCAAAAACAAAACGATAGATGTTACTCTTTAGATCTTTTGAGTACCCTCACTGAAGGTTTGCAGGTTCTATTAGAAGCTACACAGAAAAAAAATCCGAGAAATCCGGGTTAAAATTAATCCCAAACGATGTCAGAAGGCGGTTAAGCCCGGATTATGTCAAACCAAGTACGAGAAAGATTGATTTGAGTGCGGATTTTTCGATTCCGAAATTCTTGTCTTGATCCCCACTTTAGCTCACACGGGATTGATTTTATCTTGTTATTCGAACTCGTTTTGATTCCTCAGTCAAATCCAATCAAGAAGCTCGATATTAGTACTTGATTTGATCTCGAAGTCGGCTTGGTGCAAGAATACCCGAGATTAAATAAAGCTCGATGCTCGAACTATATTCAATCTGAAGAAGGATTACAGCAAAAATGACTCAGATTGAGTTTAGCTCGATGTTTGAACTCATTTTGACCCCAAAAAAAGCCTCCCACTAGAACTCCATGCTACTTTTTTAACGACCTTTTTGATTATCAAACCAGCAAGTTCTATCCGGCTCGAGGTCATTAGTTTGCATACAACTGTAAAAGCAGGACACAAACAACATTACAATGGACCCTGCGGTTCTGAAAACCAGTCCAGGCCTAGGTCTTTGAGTAGTCCGTATTGTCCGCCCCTAACTGTTCGCTATTGAAGACTCTCCAATAGACTTGACCCATCAACTGCAATTCAGCAGCTACCTTCTCATGCTGGAAGTGCTACAACTGGTAGGGAATTACTGCCAAGATGTCAGAAAATTTGTGTATGTGTGAGTGTACATTTAGCTTGAGAGAGTTTTACTTTCTCAGCTTCGAACTTGCTCTCGGTTTCTTTTCGCTTTGACAGTGCAATTCCGTACTTACTTCAATCTCGAGTCAGGATCATTTGATTTTCAAGTAGAATCCGTACTTGAGATTAGCATTTTCGAATTGATTCAAGCCTTTTAGGATTGTTTCAATTCTTTCGTGCTGGATTCAAGTAGAATCTAGTACGACTCGTATTTAAAATTTCAATCCGAAGGTCGAGATCAAGTAAATTTTTTTGGACTTGAATTTAGCTTGCCCTTTTTTTTGCTCTGTGTAGCGACGTAGAGAGTGCTTCCTGACAGATAACGGGCTCAAGTCGTGCGATATTTTGCATGGCTATATCGACTCGGCTGTTGATGATAGTAAAATGAAGAATAAATATACTTTATATGGTCGGAAATTATTCTTTCTGCCTGGAATAGCCCATCGCCAATGGCATCATTTTTTATCATTTTCATTTCTTCAAATTTCTTGACAAATCGTAATTTTTTTGACACGTTGACAAAAACAGCTGCTTTGTTTGTTTTAAATAACAGGCGGCATTTTCAAACTCACGTGGTCCTTTTGGAATATTTAGCAAAAAAAAAGACATACCTGTAAGGAAAGCAATTTCTCGGGGCGAACGCATTGCCATAGCCCTGAACTATCGGCAGAAAGCTAAATATATTTTAAGCGAAATTATGCCTACTTTGAAAAAAATGATAGAAATGAAAGGCAAAATGAAGTGTCAAATCGTATGGAAGAAATGCTATTATTTTCTTAATTTCTTGTGATTTCAAGAAATGAAGTTTCATTTCTTTGGTGGAAATAGGCTATTACATACATTTGCACGACTTTAGTATACTCTTTTAATCTACGAGTAACGGGTATAAAAATAGAGAAGAGCTAACTTTGGCTCGACCAAAACTTATATACCCTTGTAGCTTGTATAATTTATATAAATTAAGGTTTTTAATGATTTTCGTCGAACATTCTTAGCTGAGTAAAGTCTCAAACTCAGCAATAGAAGGCGCCACTACTTTGACCATTTACTTGCCAGTTTGTTATATGGCAGCTATACGATATATATATCCGATTTTGACCAAATTCGCCAAAATTGTGTAGAAACCGATAATATTTGTAACTGCAGTGTATTAAGACGCTATAATTGGAAACAAAAAAGGTTTTTCTCACTAGAACTTCTTTATCGACTGATCGTTCCTATGGAAGCTACATGCTACAGTCTTCCGATCCGGCCGATCCGGCCGACAAATGCGTAGCGTATTTGTATCATGAGCGTATAAGAGCAGAAATGAGAAGACTTCACAGCGCAACTGTTATTCTTTTGCGTCTGTTACAGTTGTAGAGAAAATAGAGAGGGCTTAGCAGCGAGCGTATATTGTTGTTTTAGATTTCTTCTTCTTAGAAATTCCCATTGGTCATAAGCAAAATCAATATAATAATGATTTGGCGTACTTTGAATCAAACGAAGGGAGGTGTTCCGGCACACACACACAAGCAGCTGCACACCCACAAAAAATGTATGTATGTAGTTGTTGTTGTCGTTGTTTGTACATTCTGCTTGCAGTGCCCTCCCGCGGATTTTGATCATGAGAGCAGAAATGTCGTCAGAACATTTGAGAGCGTATCTGTTATCCCTTTGCGACTGTTCTTGGTTTCATTTATGTATGGAAACAATAGACAACAGTTGCAGAGATAATAGAGTTATATCCCAAACAAACTTTTTTTTTTGGCATTTTCACCCACTTCGCGGTCAAATTTTTTTTACATAGTGCGCGCCTGCATAATTAAACGAAGGTCTTATTCCTTGTTCTCTGGGATAAGCGGTATTGGTTGTGGGTTGATAATCAGTCAGTCTGTCGGGCCTTAAGATTTTTAAGTATGCTGGAAAGAGTGATCCCAAATTGGATCATTCGAATAGACCATTTACGGCGTAGTCGCGGTGAACATTTGAATGAAATTATCTTTCTAAAGTAAATGTCAGAGATAATTCGTTCAGCCCATAATTAAGACTCAACCATCCAAATCCATTTTATGTGTTTTGATTGTTATTTAATAAAAAAGAAGAAAGCAACTTCACTTGAAAAAGTTTGCTTCAACGGTTAGCTTAAAATCATATAATATTAACAATGACCGTTTTAATCATAAATATAAAATACAAGTTCTAGACATCTAGAAAGTGATGAATAATTTACAAGTATTTTTAAACCCTTGCAAAGGGTATTATAATTTTGCCCAGAAGTTTGCAACGCATAGAAATATTCATTTCCGACCCCATAAACTATATATATTGTTGATCAGGGCGACGAGCTGAGCCGATTGAGCTTTGTCCATCCGTCTGTATGTCCGTCTGTCTGTCTGTCCGTCTGTTTCTACGCAAGCTAGTCTCTCAGTTTTAAAGCTATCGAGCTGAAATTTCGCACAAAGTCTTTTTTTTACTGCAAGCTGCTAATATGTCGGAATCGACCGGATCGGATAACTATATCTTACAGCTGCCATAGGAACCATCGGTCAAAAAATGGGTCTTAGTGAGAAAAACTTTTTTGTTTTCAATGTTAGCGGCCTTAAACTCGGCTATTATTAATATTATATGCTTTCAATCAGATTTGCAAATTTTGGTCAGAAGCGGATGACTATAACATATAGCTGCCATAGGACCGATCGGTCGGAAAATGGGTCTTAGTGAGAAAAAACTTTTCTGTTTTAAATTTTATCTTTCTTAAACTGCGCGATTGTTAATTTGATATTTTTTCAAAAAGATTCGCGAAATTTGTTCGAAATCA
Organism: Lordiphosa magnipectinata; assembly: GCA_037044535.1. Lineage (NCBI taxonomy): Eukaryota > Metazoa > Arthropoda > Insecta > Diptera > Drosophilidae > Lordiphosa > Lordiphosa magnipectinata. Next base: position 212,394 of record JBAMBO010001625.1, read on the forward strand.
GATGTTTATCTGTCGGAAAATGGGTCTTAGTTAAATTTTTTTTAGATTTTTATGTAAGCGTTCTTAAACTCTGACATTTCAAATATCGACTCAGCATGTTGCAAGCGGTATCAAAAACATATCGGCTTTACAGGATCGGAAGTTACGCTTGGCCTTCTCGTTGTTCACAATACATTTGCATCAAACTTAATGCACTCTGTGTACTTCTTTTGTACAGAGTGCCGCAATAACATTTGCATGCATGCCAAAACGGTCGGTACATATTTAGTTTGCATTCGAGACATTCTCGATTTCATCAGTGACTTACATTGTAACATGTACATTGTCATCATGTAAATGTGTCGTAAATATTAAATTTGCCGTCTTTGCCCGGTCGGTCATACCTAGTCTGCAGCCAAAACATTCTCAAACGAAATAACAATGCTTGCATTGTATGTATATGTTCGTGACTATGTGTGTTTTCTCTCTCTTTCTGTTTCGATATCTTCCTTGCAGCCCAATTTTTGGCGCGTGGCTACGTGTAGCTAATGTTTTGCTATTTTTCCCACCATAATGCTAAAACTTAACAGAGATTAATTTAAAAAAGCTAAACAATGTCAAATAATTAGCTAGAATTGCAGGCTCCGGAAAAACTGAACAGATTCCGGCTTTCGAGCTTACAAAATAGCTATATCTGGTGGGAAAAATAACTAAATTGGCAACGCTGCGTGTGACAGACACTGTCTGTTTGTATTCGGCTGACGTGTTTCTGCAGTAGCATGCACCGGGATGGTTAGATTGGCGCATATGTATATGTATAAAATGAAAAATAAAACGTTCAATACATTGTGCACTGTACATAGGTGTTTACATTAAATTTGTAGTATATTACAAATTAATATCTCTGACTGGAAGTATTGTGGTCTATGTGTTTTTTGAACCGATCCCAAAGCTTGGGTTCGGAACGGGTTCGGGCTCATCTATTTTCGTCCTTGTGGTTCGGTTCAGGTTTTGGTTCACAGTAAAAAATAAGCCGGAATTCCAGGCTCGAACCGGTTCGGTTCAAAACCGGTTTGCAGCCCTGGTGAGAACAAAGTGTTCATAGCATAATGTGAACGAATGTTTATGAATATCGAAAAAGCGTGCTTAGTAGACTATCGTCAACAATCGTTCATAATTTCCTTACAATTCGAACGGATATTTTTCGCTGTTTATAAATTGTTAAATTTCTGAGGACTACAACTGTGTTTTGTCGAGCTTTATAATTGTAGATTGATGTAAGCCGACTCGAGGTCAGTTTAAATAGAAAAACCATTTTTCGTTTGTTTTCTTTCGTTATATTTCGGTTGCTCTTCGGCACAAACATTTTGTACACATCTGCACTCTCTGTAGTCCTAAACTCTCAGGAGTATTTGAACTCACATTTTTGGAAAAATAAAAATTTTTATCAAGGTCAAAATGACCTAATCTGAAGCTCATTAGCCAACTTATAGTAAGGATAAGAAGTCTTTGGCGCCATTTTGAGACTATGAAATTTTTTTTTTTGGTAATTTTAGGCTAATTATTTTTTTGTGTGTAAATGCTAGCATGCCAAAAGCAGGCAAGTGTTTGTGCCAGCTGATTTTTTTTATAAAAATTTACTATATTTTGTGTCAAAGTTGAATTTGAGGGAAGTAAAACGATACAACTTTAATATTTAGTGTTAGTTTCAAGTTTCCCATTCCCATTGCGCACACAGTGCATTCGTTGTTGTTTTACGCAAAGGGAGACCCGCGCGTATAGGCCTCACGCATAGCTTATGCTTACGTAGAGCAAAAGCTACTCCATGTTATTACAGTATGTACAGTGCTGATTTACATTTCTTTTATATTTATGGTTTTTAATGCAATTAATTGCAATTGATTTAGTTGAAAATTAAAATTAATTTAAATAAATTCAACTAAATTAATTGCATCTAATTTTAACTGCAATTAAATTAAATGATTATTCAATTGATTGCAAATTTAATGGATTAATGTCCAACACTGGTTTCAACAGCAAAGTTTTTCGCTTAGCTTTAGTCCTGTGCTTAAAAGCTTTTTAACAGCCCTGTTAAGTAAAAAGCTTTCGAAATACATCGCGTTTGGAGTCCCAAAAGCTCTGCCAAGAAAAGCTTTTCATCAGCAGGGACTTTTCCCCAGCTTATCAATTTCCCTACTTACCCTTCTGCAGCTGACTGGTTGGTATGAACTCCTCATGTTTTTGGTCCCCCTTCTCCTCGTACTTCAGCTTGTAGTCCGAATGCTTCCGCAAGGACATCAACAGCGACTGAGTGCGCGGCGGAATCTCTGGAGGCGCTGGCTCTGGCGGTGGCTCTGACTCACCACCGCTGCTGGCGACAAACTCATCCAGATCACTGCCTCCGCTCATGCTCTGCAGCTCCTGCATTTGCAGCGGCTTTAGCGTTGAGGCGGCCGCCTGTTGCTGATGCTGATGTTTCTCCCGCAACGAATCGCTGCGGTTAACGGACAGAGCGGAGGTACCGCTACTCGAGCTGGTCATACCGCTCAGTCGATTCAAATTATTTCGGGCCGCCCGATGGCTGCGGCTGCTCGAGGCGGCCGTCGACGAGGAGGCCGAGGCGGGCAATAGATAGGCATTCGGGGGTGTTGCCTCCAATGTGCCGGCGGCTGTTTCGTCTGTGGTGAATTTGGCGCTCAGGAAGGGATTTGTACTGCGCGGTGTGCCGGCCGCCGGCGGAGGAACAGCTGTGGTGCTACTGCTGCTGCTATTGCTCGTGGGAAAGAGACCCAGATTGGCATTGGACTGATATTTGCTGGCCGTGCTGGCCGATACGGTGGCCAGCTTGTGTGGTGACTGTACTGTGGCAGCTGGCGCTGCTGGACGCTGATGGGGCTGGGCATATGTTACCTCCAGATTGCTGCTTATGGCATTATTTTCCATGCGATGCTCCCGTTGACGCAGATACTCGGGCTCACAGTCGGAATTGTAGTGCTCCATGCCTAAGAGAAGGGTTGAGAGGGGTGGGCAAAGAGGCGTGTAAGTAAATAATCAATTCGAAAATTTATATATAAGAAGTAATTACGGGAGGAAGGACATTCATAAGAAAAAATATAACACAAATAAAACACTCATCTTCATTTCAAGCAAATCATTAAACTCCAATGAAATCCAGACGCTAATCAATTGAGCTTTCTGCAATTCCTAAACTATTCGAGCATATAATTACTTCCCAATTACAACATTTTTGCCAACCCATCCTGAGTCTACGCCGACGCTCGGTTTCTACTAACCTACTCGAAATCTCTTCAATCGTAAATCAGGGATTTCTTCATCGTAAACAAATTGATGTCGTCTACACGGATTTTAGCAAAGTCTTTGATTCAGTGAATCATAATTTACTTCTACATAAATTATGTTTAGTAGGTCTTCCATCCAACTTTCTCCGCTGGGTTAGATCATACCTTTCCCATCGGTTTCAACGTGTGCATTTTAAGTCTGCTGTATCCGAATTCGTTCACGTCACTTCTGGAGTTCCACAGGGCAGTCATCTTGGTCCATTGTTATTCAACCTATTCATTAACGCCATACCGCAAGTTCTTTCCTATTCAACTGCCCTTGTACGCTGATGATCTCAAGCTTTGCGCGTCATTTGACGATCCAGTTTCTCCGCTTCTACTACAAAGTGATTTAAATGCTCTGCGTGCTTGCTGCCGCCTGAATCGCCTTCCCCTTAATATTGCAAAGTGGAATATTATGACTTTTCACAGAACTAAGCCGTATTTCTACGAATACACCATTAATGGTGAACCGCTAGTTCGCATATACACAAGGTCAATGATTTGGGTATATTTTTCGAACCCAATCTGAGCTTTAACAGTCATATTTCCGTGATTTGCAACAAGGCAAAAAGCGTCCTTGGATTTATCAAGAGATGGTCAAAGGAATTTAATGATCCCTACACCACCAAACTCCTTTACTCCTCACTGGTGCGACCAAATCTGGAATATTGTTCATGCCTCTGGTCACCGCATTACCTGACTTACCAGGATCAAATCGAATCAGTTCAGAAACAGTTTCTGAATTTTGCCCTTCGTGGCCTAAATTGGCCATGTGTCAATTTATCAGTCTACACTAAACAAAAATTTTCAAAAATTTCGCAACTTATTGAACCGTTGCACAATGGTCCCAAAGTCGATTTATTTGGCATAAAGTTCAAAAAAATTGCGATTTGTGGAACAAACGATTTATTTTCTAAAAGAGTATATTCCAGGGGTCATAGAATCGAAAAATTTTATTGTGAAATGCAGCCCTCAAAGTTTGGCGAAGCCCTGAAAGTCAGCCATTCATTTTACCTGACACGTGGCTTTTGTTGTGGCTTGAAAAAAAAAACGAAAATTGATTTTAACAATTGAAGTAAACTATGGAAAATAAAGTCCAAGGTATGTTTAATACAATTTAGTTTCAGTTTGTTCTATATCTATGTGCTTTGTCCTTTGTCTTATGGGTTTTGGATGTGTGTTGTTTTAGTCGAGCTTACCTCAAAATAATTCTGTTTCGTGGAGTAAAAGTTTGGTGGATTGTCGTAACTGTTAATGCAATATTGTTCATTGGTTTTTCCCGAATTTTCACAAAACCCGTGAAAGCACGTTTTTTTCAGGCCACTTTGAGTTTGAGCATAAATAATTGATTGAAGTGTGGTTAACAAATGGACGTAAAACATCAGCTGTTTTCGATTTCAAATGGATGTGGAAATTCAATCGATGGGAACACAGCGAGAAGAGCATTTGCCAATATTGAAATTCTGTCGTCAATATTAAATTTAAATGCCAATGTCCTTCATAATTTTCAGGCAATTTTGATTACAATTTCTAGTGAATTTACGATTAACGCAGAAAAGTTTGAAGCTTTTTGTGGAAAAACAGCGTTCTTGTATTTAGAAAAATATCCTTGCCATCTCTGCTCTTCCTGTGGGCTGCCTGGGCGAGAATGCGTCAGAGGCTCGTAACAAACATTATAAGCTTGATCGAAGAATGCAAGCACGGAAAAACAGTCGTCAGAATAATATGCACGAGGTTTTTCTTAGAGCTATGGACTTTAGCGATCCACTGATCTCTAGTTTATGTCTAAAGAAAAAGAAAGGCACAAAATAAAAAGAAATCTCTTCCGAAGGATGTCATTGCGCTTTTAGACGTTCCCTTTTTTACATTAAGTTGTAGTATGGACCCTCTTTCTGATGATGATAATACTGACGATACCGATTCGGATTGATCCGATATTGAGAATAAATACTCTTTAAATTTAGATGCTGAATTTCATGATTAAAAATATTTAATTAAAGTTGTGTTAAAATATTAGCTTCTGTAAATATAGCATTTATTATATCGGCAAAATCAGCTAAATTCATGCTAATCGGCCTGATCGGTTGTATGGTAGGTATATGAAATAATAGTCAAAATTGAGGTAGGACACCTTGGGAGCCTAAGATTCGTGTATTAACTGAATTTCATTTCAATAGTTTAAAAAACAACAAAGTTAGTGAAAATCGTCCAGTTCATTTATACGGCAGCTAAATAAAATAATGGTCTAAATTAAACAAATCTTTGTAAGTCGTCTTGGAGGCTCAAAATATGAGTATAAACCAAATTTCGTGCAGATATCTTTATAATTAGATTTTATGCCAAAAACCAATGTGCGTTGGATCTAACCATTTATGCGTCTACAATTGCCATCTATCCCACCTTTAAAGTTATCTTAGGTCCTTTGAAAATTTTGTCAATTTCGCGATTTTCTTGACCATTTGATCTTCTCCTCCTATTTATCCGCCAGTTTACCCTTCTCTATGATAATGTAAACTCAAATCAGAATTTTTGAAATTTCGCGCTTTTCTTGACCATTTGCTCCGTGTACTCTAGCCGTCCATAAAATCTTCATAAAAATCTGAAATTAATGAACAGTTTAGAAATTTCTCAATATTTTAGAAATTTCAAGGTCTATATATGCCATCTATATATTATTTATAATAATCTAAACTCAAGAATGAGAATTTTTGGAAATTATTCGGCCGTGTTCTACAAACCTCTAACAACCCAAAAGCAATTGGCGGTGGTGTTCCTGAAACCTCTTTTGGTTGTTTTCAAATGTTGCGAATTTTGTGACAACATTTGGACTATGTTTTGCTAACTAAGAGACTTGAGTCAAATATTATAATGAGGAACAAATCTTGAATGCTTAACTGTTCGAATTGCATTAATATTATGAAAGATTTTATGGGTTTTCAGTAATAAAAATGAAATTTTAAAATATTGTCCAACAAAACAATGCAAAAGTCAGAGGTCAGCAGAATGCAACAATAAGCAAACCTGCCAACTAATTCCAAACGTGACAATTTCATTTTCGGAGTTTTAATTTTCTTTTCAAAATTAAAAGTTTGTTCGCTTAAATGAAGTATAAATTTAACAAGACTATGTGGATAAATTAGCAGTTTACTAAAATCTGATTTAGGCCCAATTTCTCAAAAGTTGCGGTTAGGTACCGGCCGGTCAAATTTGCCGGCCGGAATTACCAGAGGTTAAGTCTTTTGGTTATCTCAACGAGACTTACCGGTTCACCCGATAGCGATTAATTGCTATCGCTGCAAAAGTGTGACCTGACACTGTCGACGAAACAGCTGTTTGCTTTGGCTTTTTTTTAATGCAATTGTTGTCGCTGGTTTATTATTTGACAAAATAGTTAAATAAAATTGCATGCGATGATGAATCACTGTGAATCACCGAAAAGACCAAGAGCGAAGAACTTTTCTGCGGCTGAGGAACATTCGTTTGTAGACTTTTTGAGTCAAACAAATCCATTTTTGGATGCGGAGACCTGGAAGCAGAAGGCCTGGGCCTGGAGATCAGTTTGCCGCCATGCCGGTGTTCATCGCCCTTGGTAAGACTTACGGGATAGGTACGAGAATTTCAAGAAACGATCACTATCGGTATACCACATCGCATGAGGCAATTGGTGGTGCCATTGGACAGGTGGGTCCTTCGATTTTGCAGACGACGAGCAGTGAGTTTGCCTGCTTTGCCATTGTCAAAACATTTGCCATGAATGCGGCGGTTGCTAGTCTGATGAACAGAAAGTTCCACATCGCCGCCTGTGTCCATTTCCATTGCGTGGATATTCTTACATTTGTTTATTTATAAACATTTTGTTTTGGCAATTGACAAAGTAAACAATACAAATTTTGGACACCAGCTGTTTGTCGATCGATAAAAATATCGATAATTCTATCGCAACTTGCCCATCATGAGGCAGCGGTTAACTTTGCCGCTCGGTTCTCGTCAGAGACAGCATGAGACACGCGAATTCGGCTAACCTGCCGGTAAAATTGACTAACCGGACATTGAGAAATTGGGCCTTAAAAGGTTAATTCAATGAAGTATCAAATCCAACTTATCGATAAATTCTATCGGTGAGAATTTCAAACTACAAATAGAAGTCAAGTTATTAGCAGTGAAATTTTTAACTGCACTTCTTACATCAGTTTTGATCTTTAAAAATTTGAGGATGTTTTTATGGGGGAAACATAGAACTCCGGAGGAAGAGGCAGTAATGCCATATAGGAAAGCAGTCGGATATCGCTGCAGAAAAGTAGCTTACGCTTTATCAGAAATCAAAAGTGGATTGCATAATTTCTGAAACTTTTGTTTCGTTTATGTCTCCCTCGCCAACGGGCTTCTCCCAGCAATATACAAACAATTAATGCAGCAAAAATATGAAAAATCTTGGATTTTTAAAAAAGATTGTTCTATATTTAGGTAGCAATTAAGTAGCACTATAATCAGCAAAAGCAATGACTTCAATCGATTATAAGGAGTTAAAGATGTAAGCAAACATATATGCTGGCGTGACGTTACATAAAACGGAAGTGGGTTTTGACTTGATTTAGAAAAATGCAAAATTCTGCGAATTGGGCAAAGCTTTTTGTATAACATTTTTGTAGTATGATTTGAAATAATACAAGTTTATTTTCCAGGTTATCTTATTCAAAAATGTTTGCCCAATTTTTTTTTATTTGCATAAGTAAATGACGTGATGTTTCCTGACGTTACGTTACTTAAATATTCTCATTATATTTAAGTTGTTTTTGTTATAATATAAAGCCGAAACTTACTGTTAATTGCAATAACATATTTTCTTATGGTGTCTTCTGCATTATTTTTTAACTCTTTGTACCCTTAGAAATAGTTTGGAGAGCAAAAATCAATGCAATCTAAAGTCATTGTTATGACAACAAAACAGATCCCAAATGAGAAAAATGGCGCTTTCGCGACTTTGTACTCGAAATGGGTTATGAATATATTTAGTATTGGCTCATCTTAGTTCATTTTGATTATTTCCCCATGATAAAGTGATAAAAAATAATGTTTTTAAGTACTTTTAATTTTTTGGTCTCGGTGGACTTTTTTGTGGAAATGCCCATATGCAGTTTTCAATGTAAATTGGGTTATTAAATAAGCATAATTCCAAATTTTCACTTCAATCAACCTTCATTTAAACAAGAAAGAAAGTCGGTCAAGCCCGACTATAACATACTCTGCACCCTTAATGTCGCAGCTCGCATTTGGTCACGAGTCAAACGGCCAGTTAACACACAACGCACAACGCAGTGCGCTCTCTAAGTCTCTCTCTCTCTCTCTCTCTCTCTCTTGCTGAACGCAATGCTTAGGTTATGGGTGGGGTGGGTAGGGGGTGTTAACTGACCGTTTTTGGCTCATAGCTTGTGTATCGTTCATCCGATCTTTATCATTCCTTCAGCAAATCGATAAATAATATTTTGAGTACTAGATATCTCTAGAAAGTACGAACCATCTATCATCAAAACTGTAGGAGATATGACGTTTTTTCCAAATTGCGGGGACGCGAGGGGGGGTGGCAAAAATTGAAAATAAACTTGATCTGCCTGCAAGTATAAGAAATATATGTCCCATACATGTCAAACCTCTAAATCTTACCATCTCTGAGATCTCTTCGTTCATACGGACGGACAGACAGACAGACGGACCTGGCTATATCGACTCGGCTGTTGATGCTGATCAAACATATATATTCTTTATAGGGTCGGAAACGATTCCTTCTCCCTGTTACATACTTTTGCACAAACTTAATATACTCTGTGGACTTTTGGTACAGAGTATAAAAAGTGCATAAAATCCGATGTCTACTAATCAGACATAGTAGGCGATTGGAGATTGATTGTCAAGCAGCAATTCATTACTCTAAATAAGTTTAGTCTGGAGCAGCCGTTCAGAGTGAACAGTTCAGGCAACAATTTATTCTTCTTTTATACTTGGCGAATGGTTAGAAATAACCGTCGTGAAAACATTTTGTTATTTTTCATTTATTTTTCTTTACTTTTGGTATAATTTTATTTTAATTCAAGAAATAATTGCAGCTTGCTATAAAAAGGCCAACACAGCCAATTAGAGAAGTAGCCAATTCAGATGATTCGTACATTTCACGTATGATTACCTACCATCCTCTGCTGTGTATTAGAGCTGGGAGAACCATCGAAGTTTTTAGCAGTTCAATAGGCAAAAAAAAAAGCAAAATTTCGAGTAAGGACGTGATTAGTAGACGGCTTTTGTTGAATATGCGGCAAGCTGGGTTATTATGTTTAAAATGATTTTGATTATTTGGGTTTATTTGTAAAATGTACTATTGCATCTACTCCTTAAAATATCTTCTAAATGACTGTCACTTGGTCTATTTTTTAAAGATTGCTTAATTAACTTCATGGTGGAAAAGGTAGATTCACAAATATAAGTTTTAAGCATCGAACAAAGCTTCAACATGGATATTTTTGTAACGGAATTTCTTTCCAAAAATCAACTATGTTACCCAGAGGCAACATTATATCAACTTTCAATTGCATTGATTTCTATTTTAATATCCTCGGGAACTGCAATATATTGTGTTATTATTATAAGCCAGTCGTTTGGTTCAAAGTCCTTAAATATTTCATCAATTTCGTTTGAAAGTGTATTTACTGCATCTGCATATTCTTCCAATCGGCTATTGTTTGGGTGTAGTTTAAAATTATGATCGGTTCTATTGAGATTTGTCAGATCTTTGAGGCAACTGATTTTTCTCTTGAAGTTATGAACGGCTGAAGCTAATAGAAATGGGATTTTATTCCGGCCCTGTAGTTGGAAACGCCAAGTCTAGTACAAATAATGGACTTCGGCGAGAAGTTAATAGTTCAATATCTTTTTCCAAATTTTCCTTCTCTAAAAAAGACGTGACTTCTACTCGAAGATTATATAGACGTTCTAGACTTTTTCCCCGACTTGGCCATCTTACCTCTGTGAACAAACATAAGTCCCCATAAACTGCTTAAAGATCATCAAGAAAGGACTTAAATTTTCTGTATGTTAGCGCATTGTGACCACGTTTAATTCGATTTATAATTTTAATTGCAACATTCATTGCATCCACAACTACTCAAATGTTTGCAAATAATGCTTGCTGGTGAATAATGCAATGAAATGTTAGTTACAAGTTAGGTACATGTTTATTTAGATGACCAACAAATCCAAGCTTTTTTCCTTTCATGGTAGCTGCTCCATAAGTATAAACCGATGACATTTTTTCGGTTGCTCAGCAAATGCGTCTAATGTACTTTTACCATTAACGTGTCCGTGGAAGGAGTGCAGATATTAAAGTTATAGTCGATTGTTCGAATGCAAATGACCATTTGCCTAATATTATGGATGTCCACACTTTCATCCAAACATACAGAAAAATTCGCGCAGCTTAAATTTTTTTGTTTTGTTTCGAAATACAGACATTTGGCAATTTCCTCAGTTCTGCGAGTAATTGTTTTGGCCGATAGTGGAATTTCTTTCAACAACCGAAAACGACCGAAAATTTCCAGTTTTCAAGATGAAGTTCTTTAAAAACAAGTGAGAAGATACTCTGTATCCTTGATGCCGCCGCTCGCATTTGCTCACGAGTTATGCGCTATATACGCCGTTATACGCTCTTCTCTAAGTTTCTCTCTCTCTCACTAAGATTGCCTTTGTTGAAAGGAATGCTGTAGTTATGGGTGGGGGGGGTGAAAAGTGTTAACTGGCCGTTTTTATACCCTTGTAGAGGGTATATTAAAATTGTCCAGATGTTTGTAACGCATAGAAGGAAGCATCTCCGACCACATAAAGTATATATATTCTTGATCAGCATGACGCGCTGAGTTCATATAGCCATGTCCGTCTGTCCGTCCGTCAGTCTGTTTCTATGCTATCTCCTCCGTCAGTTTTAAAACTAGATAGCTAGCTTACCCAAACTTTGCACGATGCCTTTTGGTACAAATACGCTGCACATTTGTCGGAACCGGCCGGATCGAATGACTATATATATAGCTCCCATAGGAACGATCGGTCAAAAAATTAGTTTTAGTGAGAAAAACTTTTTTGTTCTCAATGCAAACGCCCCCAAACATTCGCATTTTTCAGTTCTCTATGATTTTACATAATTCCACCAAGTTAGATGAAAATCGTACAACTATATAGTATAGCTGCCATACAAAAGTTAGTTCAGAGAAAAAGTCTTAGTTGGAAAAATTTTTTGTTGTCAATGCTAACGCTCTCAAACTTGTTACTGATCAATACCATATGCTACCACACAATTCCGTCAAGTTTGATGCAAATCGGATGACTATAGCATATAGCTTCCATAGGAACGATCGGTCGAAAAAGTAGTTCTAGTGAGAAAAACTTTTTTGTTTTCAATCGTAGCGTCTTTAAGCTTTCCAGTTGTGAATATTATCAGTTTCCACACAATTTTGAAGAGTTTGGTCAAAGTCGGATGAATATATCGTATAGCTGCCATATAACAAACTGGCAAGCAAATGCTCAAAGTAACGGCGCCATCAAGCTGCAAGGGTATATAAACTTCGGTCGAGCCGAAGTTAGATTTCCTCTATTTTTATACTCTTGCAAAGGGTATTATAATTTTGCCCAGAAGTTTGCAACGCATAGAAATATTCATTTCCGACCCCATAAATTATATATATTCTTGATCGTCGATTGAGCTTTATGCGTCTGTCTGTTTCTACGCAAACTAGTCTCTCAGTTTTAAGGCTATCGAGCTAAAATTTTGCTCAGAATCTTCTTTTTACTCCACGCTGCTAATATGTCGGAACCGACCGGATCGGATGACTATATCTTATAGCTGCCATAGGAGCCATCGGTCAAAAAATGGGTCTTAGTGAGAAAAACTTTTTTGTTTTCAATTTTATCCTTCTTAAACTTGGCGTTTGTTAATTTGATATGTTTTCAAAAAGATTCGCGAAAATTGGTCGAAATCAGAAGTTTATCTGTCGGAAAATGGGTTTTAGTTAGAAAAATTTTTGAGTTTTATGTAAGCGTTCTTAAACTCTGACATTTCAAAAACAGCACTTGCAAGGGTATAAAAACTTCGGCACAGACGAAGTTAGCTTGGCCAACTCGTTTTTTCTTAGTTTAGGTATATCAAATCAGAAACAAAGTCAAGGGGATCTTTGATTCAACTCATGCAGGGATTTAGAAGCAAGCATCTCAGACTACATAGAGTATATATATTCTTGATCAGCATGACGAGCTGAGTTGATATAGCCATGTTCGTCTAACCGTTCGGTCTAAAATTTTCCCATGTTAGTTTGGCTAAAGTTATCCAACCGTCCAAGTTTCAACTCTGTAGACTTTATGCCAAAAATTTGGCAATGGCAGCTGTAAGGTTGTCTTCCAGGGTCTGTTGTCTTAATATTTAGTGTGCCCAGATACTGAGCTCGTACAATTGCCCGATTTGCGACTTAATCGGCTTACATTGATACGCATTCCTCTGCCAGGACGAATGGGGAAAAACAATTTGTGCGAAGTGAAAAGCCCGCCATTCGAGCGTTATTAGGTTGTAAAAAATGAATCGTAAATTGCATTAAATATTAACAGACAATAAAATAAAACAAAGCAAAATGCAAGCGGGGCCGTAAAAAGCGCCACAGCAGGCAGCAGCGGCGATTTGCGTGTTTTATGCTTCGATTAGGCGTGGAGGGCAACTGCTGGGTCGTCTCGTAATTGAATTGAGCTCGGTCGGAGGGAAGTTTATGCATGCATGTACATACATATATTTGATTTAAGTCTTTAAGTCTGGAGAGCATCTTTTACATAACATCGATGTTATCTAATACAAGACAAAGCTATCTCGTGCCATGGCATTGGCCCTTAGCCAGGCTGAACTGAGGCAAGCACTGAATAATTCAATTAAACAGAATAATGAATATTTACTGGCACGAACAACTTACATATAAGTCCGGTCGAAGTTCTTAAGCTTTACACTTACAAAAAAAATTCGAAAAAACTATCAATTTTAGTTTGAAGACGCAAAAAGCTTTCAATGTGTTCCTGAGCGATGAAACGATTGAACGAAAGGGAGCTACAACAATATTAAGTTTTTTGCCTTCAATTTTTCAACCCGCTTTCTAATGCGTCGCAAAGTCGCGGTGCTTGTTTTTAGTGTGATGGGCCACTGGGTGCCCATTGCTGTTCTTTCTTTTGTGGGATCTTCATGTTTTCGAACTATTCCGTTTGCATACGTTGTAATGTACCTAATTCAGATTTCAATAATAACTTCGTGCTGGGTCGTGTTGGACTTGGTCGCTTAACAAGAAACCCTTCAAATAAAATCATGAAAAATCCAAAGACCTGACAAATATGCACATAATCTGCCATGACTTGTGACTTTTCCGGATTTCATTGGCGCAGTGTAGTGCGCTTATCTACCCATCCGTACGTATGTACCAGTTTATGTACTTACTTGCCAATTGCTGACTCTGCAGCAACAACTGGGCCAGCAGCTGTGTATCAAATGCCGTTGCTTGGGCCGTATTTTGATATTCATCCTCGCTGCTGCTGCCGTAGCCGTGGCCATGACGATGACTGTGCCATTCGGCCGAACGCTGGCGACGCATCTGCTCGCCACCGGGCAGATGTCCGCCGCCGGCAGCGAAATAGTATTCACTGCCAGCGGCACTGCCGCTGCCCACGCGTTTACGGCCAATTGTGCCGGAGTGACTGCTGGACATGATGTTGATGGCTTTGGCTCCTGAAATTCACCTTCAATTGAACTATGCACGTAGCTGTAGCTTGGCCGGCAATTTGTTCGCGTTCTGGTTGGTTCGTCCAGTGCCGCTCGGTGGGTCCATTTGGTTGGGTCCGGGTGCGGGAGCGGGGCCGGGGCCGCCTCCCTTTAAGTGCTTAACCGAATTAACGCTGAAACGATAAAAACGACAAAGTGTCGGGCATGAGTCGTCGAGTGTGTGTCTAGGGCTGCCCAGGATGGCAGGGCAGATATAGAGAGATAAAACCATAAATGCACGAAAATGAAAATAAATAGCAGCCGGTTGCTCCTCGGAGTAGTTGGGGGCCCACTTTCCCTTTTGACTTTCGTTCCGGTGGCGTAAAGTGAACTTAATGGCAATTGCATTAAATGAAAGCTCAGCTCTTAAACGTTGCCTGTTATTAGTCGTTTTTGTTCCAGCTTTTATGAGTGTCCTTTTTCGGCTACGGTTAGGGTGGGGTATGAGATGGGGGCAGAGCAGACAATTTGACTTTTGATTTGATGAGTGAGCATTTGAATGCACTTAACCCGAGCAGCCAAGTGGGCCATTACTTGCAGCTAAACCAGAGAGACTGCTCCGATGTAGGTTAAGGCTTTAAGGGTGACTGACCCAGGGCAACAAAATTTGGGTTCGCCAAATACAAAGTAGCTGATGAGGTATTTACGGCGACAGAAGGGATGGATCTACTCAAGGGAAACACGGACCGCATCTAAAGGACCTTCCCGACGATACCTCAAAATCCCAATTATGATACAATATTTTTAAGGTAGCGCAATATGTTATCGAAACATTCATAGTTATCGATGGATGTTCAAGCGAACTTGTTGGTTAGATGTACAGGACTGCAGTTTTGAACCATCAAGCCATAGCCGATTACATTCGATATTGTTTTCTATTACTAAATAGCATTAAATTACATTAAAGTGCAATTTGCCAGCCAAGTGTTATTCAGAGTATTTTGCAAAGAATCGATAGTATAAAGGATAATTGATATATCAGGTTCACAAAATGCTAACAAGTCTGTATATATAAAACCAAGAATTTTGTACTTGAACCAAGTACAAACGGTATCAATAGTACGGTAAGTACGAAAATTCTTGATTCAAGTACAAACGTCTTATTTCAAGTACGATTTTTCCAATCTCGAAGACTGTTTCTGGATATTTTAAGTACATGTCGAACTATTATAAAATCTTTTTGATCATACCATTAGTTTGATATGGCCTTAAGTACAGCCCGACTAACTCTCAAAATAAGTGCAAAATGTTCTTCATCGAAAACTTATAAATTCGAAAGTCAACCCCAAAACATTCTTGAAACAAAATAATGCTTCATAAAATAAGTTCTTGGCTTAAGCCTATAAAATTTTAAAGCCTTTTCCAATTTGTTTTTGAAACTAGGTCTCTGTATTATATCAAAATCCAGAGAAAATGAATTAACCATAGACCAAGCTGTTCATACTGCCCTTACTTCTACCCTTACTTCATAACCAAAGTGTTACAACCAGTAGGGAATTTTAAGAACAGATTCGACTTAAAATAATTCGCATTTTCCGTAGCGCAGTTTTTGGAGCTTGCGTTGTAAGTACATTTTATCCTCAATAGAAGTAAGTTTGTACTTGAACTAAGAACGATCCTTTCTTACATTTTTTGCTAACTGTAAATACGGAATGTTCTTGATTCAAGACCGATTTTTTCCATTTTATTTATATTAACAATCGATTTTCTATTCTAGAATGTTTCGTACTTAACTTTAGTACGTTCAAGAACATAACATACTTGAAATTTTAAGTACGAAACGGTATAAATTTTATCCCGAACGATCTAGAACTCTCCCGGTCGCTTTTTTCTGAGTGTAAGAACTTACATATGTATATACAGTAACGCCTGGAATAAGCATTAATCGCTCCCAATCTAATCGATATTATGATATTGTTAAGTGTAGTTAAGGGTCCATTTGTCATCTTCAAGATCAGCGGTGGGTCCTAGATTTGAATTTGGGAGCAGTCCAACAACAACAAAAAACAGAAAAAACAACTATTATCAGCGATTATTGTGATTATCAGATATTATTGTTGTTACACACTTCGAAGCGAGTTAATTGCAACGTAATATATTATGAGTCCGACTGACGCCAGTTGCCGAAAACAAATCTCGGAGCAATGGGAGTAATGGGAGCAAGGGTCTGCCCACCGCTGTTCTAGACAGCTCTATAAACTTACACACATAACTTATTTTTCACATAAACTTACATATAACAGAATACCTTATTACCGCATTTTATGAATTTTCTGATCCCATTTGAGTGCTCTGTCCTATTAAAATAGTAATAAATTATACTTTTGTCGGAAAAATATGGTGCCCAAGCCGAGAATCTTCTTAAAGGATCTTTTATAGCCCTTTTTCTCATCAGTTTTGACTCAATTTCGAGTCATATTTCCAATCATTTGCGGGACTTTTTCTAGTCGTACTTCAATAAATCACGTTTTGAGCACATCCATGAGTCATTTCCGAGTTCTTTTTAAATCGGACATTAATTTAATCTCATTAATCTTCAAAAGAGCTTAAAATGCATTTACTTTCCCCTTTTCCGACCATACTTATGTTTTTCTTTCTTCTCGAAATCGCAAAATAGATTGAATTTCAAAAAAGTATTTTTAATAATCAACTCAAGTGATTTTGTACTATACTAAAAAAAAAAAATTTTCTTCGGTCATAATACTGAGAAAACTAGAAAAGATCTTAAGAAATTGACTTAAATAATTGTGTGAACCGAACGTTTTCTTTGTATACAGAGAGTTCGGTTCGGGTTCAGGTTCGAGGGCTCAAATATTTGAAAGGTTCGGTTCATTGTCCGGTTCGATGTATCCGGAAAACCCGAACCGGTTCTTTGGGGTTCGGTTCAAGACCGTTTAGTAGCCTTGATAGAAATTCATGCTCTATATTGAAATCCCTTAATTTATCGTCATCACGTTGTCTGGGAAAATGTCTTCCATAGAATTTACTTTTAACTAAGAACTGATGAGTTTGTGTAAAAATCAAAACACTAAATATGACAAGTCAAGCATCCCCAGCTTCGACATGCGGCTTGCTTCGTTTTACAATTCATACATTCTTCGAATTTACGAACTAGCATTTGTTGACATTGAACATTTTTTTAGTTTCATATCAATAATTCTGGGTATCAAATTAATATTCTAAGTTTCAAATTAATACCCAAAACATTAATCTAATACTCTCTAGGCTTATATTGAAACAAAAAAAAAATGATACTAGTTTCAGTTTCAATTTGAGACAATGCGTATCAAATTGATATCCATAAAAATTTTTTTTTTTGGGTGTACGTCCAGTAGAATACTGGAAGAAAGACGCACTCGCTTACTAGGTGATAGCTTTGAAAATATTCTGTAATAAAAATAACTAAGAAATTGAAAACAGTTTTTATTGTACAGGGTGGTCCATCTAGTGTTTGGAACTTAAACTATTCATAATTTGACTTTAAAAACGTCAAATGTCATTCGGAAAGCGACAAATTTTTAGTAAAAACTTTGACATTTACGAAATGAGTCGCTATTTGCTTGAAGAAAGTTGGGAAATATTAAAAACATATTTCCAAAGTGGAAAAAAGTGAATAAACATTTAACAAAAAAAAATGTTCCGAAAACTCAACTTGTGAATCAATTCGTGAAGCGAGTTCGTAAAACTGGAATGTTGGTGGATAAACCTGCGCTCGACCGGAAACATTGCTGCGGTTGCTGAAAATGTGCGTGAACAACCATCGACGTCAACTCGCCATCGATCTCAACAATTTTGCAATAAGACCTTGCCATGAAGCCATATAAAGTTCAATTGGTGCATCAGCTAAAGCCATTTGACCATCCGAATCGTCTGCAGTTCGCAAATTGCGTGGAAGATCGTTTGGCCGAAGATGGTGAATTTTACCGAAAATCATCTTTTCGGATGAAGCACTTTCCCACCTCGGTGGTGAACCAACCTTTCCAATAAATGTTCAACCTTTGCAAATATCGAGCCGTTTTTTGTTTATAGCAAAATTAAATTCCAATTTTTAAATGGATCTCCCTGTATTTCATTACGAGTTAAATATTTACATACGTTCTACGATC
Source organism: Lordiphosa magnipectinata (assembly GCA_037044535.1). NCBI lineage: Eukaryota > Metazoa > Arthropoda > Insecta > Diptera > Drosophilidae > Lordiphosa > Lordiphosa magnipectinata. The sequence goes on from JBAMBO010001625.1 coordinate 230,639, forward strand.
TATCTACGTTCTTTTCTTCAGAAATAAATTGAAATTTTTTATTATTTTGTATAAAAGAACTGTCTTTAATTCTATAAATTCCTAAAAAAAAAAAAATATTGAAGGTCTGATTCGTGACGGGTCGGGATAGACGTGGGTCGAAATCGGGACGGAATTGAATTGAAAACTTGGGTTCGGGATCGGAACGGGTCAGAATAGACTGCGGACGAATTTTCCTTCCCGCGCCAACTCTAGTAGATTCCACAAAATTTTCAAAAGAGAGCTTTAAAGTGGTGAAAACCCTCTAAGCTCATTTCGATTCCAAATAAAATGCGATTATTGTGGTAATGCGGAGTTGCGGGTTTGTGCGGTGTCTAAAAAAAAATCATTTCAACTGTCGCTTTCCACCCATACAAGTTGATGACTTCGTGTCAATTGCCTGCTCCAAACTTGTGCCGCACCTTTTCATGTTATTTTTAGCCAACGCCACATGAAAATTCATGTTTTGCCATTTCGCTTTGATTATACCTACCTATATGTACTGCGTACCCATTAAAAAATAGGTACAAAAAATAATAATAAAAACGATATTCTGTACGCAATCATTAGCTAAATGATAGACATGTTGTGGGCGGTTCATGTGTGATGGGTTCAGCTCCTTCACTTTGCTTTAAAAATAATATTTTTCAGCTCCTGGCCAAACGCCTCCTGTCAACAATTTTGTTAGCAACGAGCTTTGCCAATGTACAGGAAGCAATTATGGTGGAGTGGGTGGTGTAGTGGGTGGTGCTGTGGGGCCGGGGGGCGATTGTCCACATGTAGTACTGTTGATGTTTACATGGCCGGCGCCTGATGATAGGCCCTGTCTATGGGTGTTGGTAATGAGGTTGTTTTGCATGTTTAGACATAATACAAAATTTTAAGTTCGACGTTGTGCGCTTTATCTATGAAACCAAAAAAGCCCTCATCGGGGTGAGGAGCGCTAGGAGCTTGGGCTGGGCTCAATGCATTTCGCATTTTGACAAGTAATTAAACGTTTTGCGGTTGACAACAAACAAAGACATAGCGCATAGCACTCTTGTGGTTGGAAAGCCATTTAAGCATCGTCATGCCCATCCTTAGTCAACAATCCACCTCCTCCAGCGCCAGCGCCGTGGCTCTTATGCGCGCATCAACTACGAGTATTGTGGCAGAAGCACAATAAAACGCAACTGAATCGAACGATTCATGTCGGAGGAAATGCGCTCAATTTTTGACCTATCGACAAATGAAAATTGTAAAATGAAATGAATGATTTAACACTTTTGCATTGTTCGTCATGCCATTCGAAATAGTGTCCAGGGATGAAATGGACGGAAAACAAATGAAATATTCATTTTGAAATGAATGTTTAATTTAAGATGCATAAAGTTGTATAAGAGATATAAAAGTAGCGAACGATGGAAACTATTTTGTGCTTCGTGCTTGAGCATCCGCGATCGAGTCAAACATCGTGAATCGTTTTTAAGATAGATTTTTCCTAAGAGGAAATGTTTCCGAAATTTTGGAATTTTCATAAATCATATTTTGCTTTCCATTTAATGCAAGTGCTAAACATTCCAATCGAACACGGCTATTAAGCTATAATATTAATGAGCTTATATTTTTATATTTTTTCTATGCAGCTTTCGGATTTGATCAAAAATAAAATATATAAAATTCAGAAAAATGTATGAAATCTTTATTTGAGTTGCTATAACGATTTTTATAAATTAATGTTTAAAGATGATTGCATGAAAACGTTGACCGCGGCTGCGCCTCAAATGGTTCATACGCTGGGTCAAATTTAAGCATACTCTCTCCAACATATCGGCCGGTATGTTACGAATAAGTTCTTCAATATTGGCTTCCAGAGCGTCAACTGTTGCGGGCTTGTCGCTATAGACATGAGCCTTAATATAGCCCCACAATGTGAAATAAACTGTTCACCAAACTCGCCTCTCAATGGACCATTGTTTCGCGTGCTGTGTGGCATGTGGCACCGTCTTGTTGAAACCACACATGCAGCGAACTTTCTTCTTTTCATATCTTGACTAATAGATGGCGTTACTGTAACCACTGGAACTGACTTTTGGTCATAACTTAGGTATCGTTCAACCGATCTTTATCATTACTTCAGTCAATCGATAAATAATTTTGATTACTAAATATCTTTAGAAGGTACAAACCTTCTATCTACAAAACTGTGGGAAATATAACGTTTTTTCCAAATTGTGGGGGTGGGAGGGGCCGTGGCCCCCTTACTTCGACTCGACCGAAGTTTATATACCCTTGTAGCTTGTATAATTTATTTAAATTAAGGTTTTAAAAGATTTTCGTCGAACATTCTTAGCTGAGTTATTTCTTAAACTCAGCCACTACTCTGACCATTTGCTTGCCAGTTTGTTATATGACAGCTATGCGATATATTCATCAGATTTGGTCCAAACTTCCCACAATCGTATGCAAACCGATAATATTCATAACTGGAAAGCCGTCTTTAAGCTACAATTGAAAACAAAAAAGTTTTGCTCACTAGAACTACTTTTTCGACCTATCGTTCTATGGAAGCTACACACCTGATCATATTAATAGGTACACACCGGAATTTTTTAATTATAGATGGTTTTTTCGTACTTTTAGTGTTGACAACTTGAATTTTTGGTTTTTTGTTGTTGTTAATGTCTGGCCACACTGTGACAAAGAGTTGAAAGAGGAGCTGCCCCGTATATCAAAGCTTTTCTATAAAGTCCACCACACATTTCGCCTGATCATAATAATAGGTACAGTCTCCGTTTCTCACAAGTATCAAGTGAATAATTTTGTAATCAGTGATCTTTTGGTAACTAAAGGTAAATTACGTATAGCTCCTGTCAATACAGAGAAATAAATAATTATTTTTTTTAGAAAAAATGGGTCGAAATTCTCATTGTACTAAAGAAGAAGCACGTTTGGTTCTTAGTCTGAGAAAAGAAGGCAAATCTTTACGAGCCATCGCCAAATTAATGAACAGGTCTCATAATTTTGTTAAAAATGCATTAGAAAGAAAACCAAGACAGGAAACCAGTGGAAGGCCACAAAAAACAACAGAAACCCTTGACCACTAGATAGTAACTTTAAGCAAAAAGGACCCATTTAAGTCATCGAAGGCTATTGCAGCCGAAATTGGGAATTCAGTTAGTGCTCCAACTATCCGAAGACGACTACAAGATGCCAACCTACCAGGAAGAATTGCCAGAAAAGTCCCACTTATGCGCAAAAAAAATATCACCATGAGGCAAACTTTTGCAAGGGACCACAAAGACTGGGTAGGATGCACCGGGGAGAAAAAATGGAGAAACAAATTATGGAGCGATGAAACCAAGCTTAATTTGTTTGGGAATGACTGTGAAAGGAATGTTCGACGCCCTAATGGAAAGGAATTCCATCCACGGTTTACAAAAAAAAACAGTCAAACATGGAGGTGGCAATATAATGGTTGCTTCTCCTGGTACGGCGTAGGTCCAATTTATCAGACTACGAACAAAATGAATGCTGAAGAGTACAAATCCATATTGGAAACAGTTATGTTACCGTACTCTGAGGAAAATATGCCACTACGTTGGGTATTTCAGCAAGATAATGATCCTAAACACACATCAAGGCTGTTATCTAAATTTTTCAAGGACCAAAAAGTTGACGTTCTGAAGTGGCCAAGCCAATCCCCCGACCTTAACCCCATTGAAAACTTGTGGGGAGACTTAAAAAATAAATTGGCAAAGCATTCATTTTCAAATAAACAAAAATTCTGGGAAGGTGTCCAAAAACTGTGGTATGAGACACCAGTAGAGACCTGCCAGGCTATTATTAAAAGTATGCCAAAAAGAATAGCAGTAGTGGCCAAAAATAGAGGTGGATACACTGGATACTAAGTTAGGAAATACTAATTTACCTAAAAAAAGAACACAAAATGGAAATTAAAATTGTTTTTCTTACCAACACATGAAGTGTACCTATTATTATGATCACACTGAAAACGTATCTGAAACACAAAATGATCTCTTTTATGTTATATTATTATTCTATGTTACAATTAAGTTTATTTTATTAAAAACAAATAGATTAAGAACCAATGAGAACAAATTTTAAGTTTGAAACAATGAATAAAACTGTTTTCTGTTACCTTAAAGTCAGAGTTGATGTGTGTACCTATTAATATGATCAGGTGTGTATGTATATGCTATAGTCATCCGATTTGGATCTAACTTGGCAGAATTGTGTGGTAGCATATAATATTGATAAGTAACAAGTTTGGTAGCGATAGCATTGAAAACAAATAAGTTTTTCCTACTAAAACTTTTTTCAGAATTATATTTTGTATGGCAGCTATAATATACCGATTTTCATCAAACTTGGTGGAATTATTTAAAAGCTTAGAAAACCCATAAATACAAGGGATGAGGACGTTCGCATTGAACATAAAAAAGTTTTTCTAACTAAAACTACTTTTTCGACCGATCCGGCCGCTTACGACAAATGTGCGGCGTCTTTGTACCAAAAGACTTCTTGCAAAGTTCGGTTAAGATCACGGCTGCAATTGCAATTATGTATTTGCATTACCCTTCAGTTATTTTAAAATATTTCTAGCATGATTTGATTCCTGTATTTTAATGTTTCGTCCGTTCAAAATGTCTTGATTTGGGATTGGGATGGGGTGGACTTTTGCCAGTAAAGAATTCTCAATTCTCTTAGAATTGGGCATTCGGCCAAAAAGTGGAAAGTATCCTCCTTTGCATGAATATTGCAAAGCGAGCATTCGTTTTCAATTGAGGTATTGGATCTGTAGGTTCTGCAGTTCAGCGCAAGAAGATCACATCGAGCTCTGAAAATTTGTGATATTGAATTCACGTGGTAGCGATCATTGAAATAATTTCCTTCACCCACCGAGAAGCTTAGAAGCTTGTACATCGGCCTGTTTGTGCTTTGTTGGGCCTCTGCGATAAATTTTTCATTTGAATTCGCTGCAATACGCTCTTAAATCGACTCGTGCGATTCACATTATATTCTGCTGCCATCAAAAGCCATTCTTGAAAACATGGCCCTTCCCTTGAGAGCAGTTCTTTTGTTATTTTGTGTACCAATCTTGTTTCCGGCTTGTCCATCACTTTTCTCATGTATTGGAAATGCATGACTAGAGTATAGCAGTAAAGTTCTGGAAGCCCAGTGTCCAGGTGAATTGCATAGGTGGGACTATTTCGAGGCAGTTTGAACAGTTTCTTGATGAAAAACCGTAGCAACTTTTCTACTTCGTTATGTCTAGACTCTAGAGTATCCCCATACCTGTGATGCGTAACACATAATAGACCGAGCTGTTGCCTCAAACATTTTGTATTTTACGCTCGGTAGCACATTTGGTTTACTCATCAGACTGCCCAAGGTATTGTTTAGCGCCATTACAGATTCACTCAGCTTTAGTTTAAGATGTGTTTCAAATTTTCCGTTTGCACTAAGTGTAACTCCTAGGTACTTGTACAACGAGACTCTCTCAATCTCTGCACCGTTTATACTCCACGATTCATCTTGAGCTTTTCGGCCTCTGCCATCCCTAAGGACCAGTGCTTTTGATTTTTCAATGTTGATCTGCTGGTTTCAAGTATTGCAATAGTCGTTTAAGTGACTCAGCATGCTTTGCAGCATACTTGCGTAGTCAGCCAGAAGCACCATGTGATCAGCGTAGAGTAAGGTCTTTATGTGATTGTTGCCATAATAAATTCCTCCAGGCAGCGCTTCGTTTACATCGTTAATAAAGAGCGAGAGCAAGTGTGGACTCATCACGCAACCCTGCTTTACTCCTGCGTTATTTTCAAACCAATCTGATAGTTCTGAATCATCCCAAACCGCAGCAAAATTTTCATCGTACATCGTACCCATGATGCTGAGCTCGTAGATTAAGCTTCTTCTATTTATTGAAGGACAGTATAGATCACAATTACTAGCAAGTGATTTATATTACGCATGGTTTTCACGCCGAGCAATTGTTTTAAAATCTTCAGTAAATCATGGGTTTATTACTATCTAAATGCCCCGACAAACATTCTTCTACTATGAGTTCAGTACCAGCATTGGCTGCAGTATTGGCAGAGAGATTTCTACAAATTAAACTTAAAGATAACTCGTGTAAAATTTTGTGTAAATCGTTGTTTTAGATAAGTATCTTTGTTTGTTTTTGGTTCGAGTGTCCAATGTTTAGATAAAGTTTTAAGTGTTTTGCCCTCCTCTGCTCTCACTATTCTTTATTACATCTTGTTTCTTAATACGTTAAGATTAAGAAAATGTTTAGTTTAGCTGCAACCACCTGCAGCTGGTCTTGTAGTATTCCATAAAGTAATGCACGTTTTTTGATTTGTCAGTCCGTATAAATGTAAGATCTCAGAGACGGAAAGAGATGGAGATTCGATATGTATGGGGAGGTTATTTTAAATTTTCACCACGACTTTCCTCGCCCCCGCTATTTTGTTTAACAGTTAGATGGTTGGTTCCTTTTAGAGATATTTAGTTATCAAGATTATTTATCGATTTGCGGAAGGAATGATAAAGATCGAATGAACGATACTCAAGTTAAGAGCAAAAGAATGTTCGCTGCTGCAGCGCTGCTGCAGTGAAGTGGGCGTGGACATGTCCAACCACGCCCATTTTTATTTATTACAGTTTTTACTCATCATAGACCTTACAGTATGTATTTTTGCCCGATATTTCCACAAGAAGTATGTATGGCCGCTCACTCCATTTAAGCGCAACCACTGTACGATGGACGGACAGACGGACATGGCTATATCGACTCGGCTGTTGATGCTGATCAAGAATATACACTGAGAAGAAAACATTTAAACATTTGCATGGAGACGTTTTACTATTAAAAACGTTTCAACCCAGTTTTTGCAACTAAAACGGGTTTTTCGCTCTTTAAAACGAATATTTCTAGTTTCGTTAGTATAAATACTTTATAGGGTCGGAAACGATTCCTTCTCCCTGCTACATACTTTTGCACAAACTTAATATACTCAGTGTGCCTTTGGTACAGAGTATAAAAACGTACGCTCCAATGATACCACCGGCCCATAATGCACACCAAACAGTGCATTTTTCGGGATGCATTGGCAGTTCTTGTAATGCTTCTGGCTACACCAAATACGGCAATTTTGTTCGTTCACGTATCTATTCAACCAGAAATGAGCTTCGTCGCTGAACACAATTTTCCGATAGAAAAGTGAATCTTCATTCATCCGTTGTGGTTGGTCGTGTGGCTACAATTCTTGCACCAGCTGGATTTTTAAATGGTTTTATACCCAAATTCTTTCGCAAAATTTTCCACGTAGTGTAGTAACAGAGGTCCAATTGCTGCGAACGGCGCCGAATCGATAATTCACGGTCATTAACAAAACTGGCGGAAACAGCTGCGATATTTTCCTCTGACCGCACTACGTCTGCGTGTTGGTGGTTTAAATTAGGTCACAAGCATCTACCATCTATTATCTAGACTGAACCTTTGCTCGGTCGAACCAAGTGCAGTTTGCAACTGCAGTGGATCTACCCTTCTCTCATCTGTGTCACAAGATTCCGAATAGGAGGTCGCCCAAACTGACCATAAAATGGAAAAAGTGCACGATGCACTTTCTTAACCGAGCATAGATTTTGATAATAAAATTCAATAATCTGCAAGCGTTGTTCATTTGTAAGTCGTTTCATGGCTAAATTATAGACCAAACTTAACATGTTTGACAGTAACATGTGACACGAAAGCAGCTGAGCTGCCAAAAACAGTGTGACCAAAAAGAAAGTTGCCCTTTAGCTGTTGATAGACTAATGAAATCGGTTGGTAAGCTAAATACGTTCTCTTCAACCGAACTAAGGGGAAGCAGGTTAAAATTGTAAGCGATTTGTTGAGATTTGAAACAATAAGTTAAGCTTCAAAAGTTAAGGAACCGAATCAAACTATACGACGGGTTCGAACCTCCGCAGATTTGCCTTGATTTAAAGTTGTGTGGACTATAGTTGAGGCAGTGTTGGGTGTTGGGTGCTGTGCTTAGCAGTAGTTAAGGTATGGCCTTGGCGTGGATGGAATGTAGATCTGTTGTTTCTAGACTCTTGACAGTTGGTTTCATTGGAATGAATTGTCTTTCAGTGCTGCGAACTGTTTTTAAATAGGATGTTATTATGTCTAAGAGGGAGATAAGTTCATGTGTCTTAATCCCTTCTCGGTCATTCCTTAATTAAGTATGGCTTCTTCTCAGAGTGCACATTTTGTATTCATTGCGCCAGATGCCAAGAATTAAATTCATATTCTCAATTGATTTAATTGTGCAAATATTAAATATTTCAACTCTGTCAGTCAATTTGCGTCTAGTGTTGCATGTTATCATTTGGGTAATCGCATTGCAGTTACCCAATTAATTTCCAGCAGAGCTACTGCATCTGCATTTGCCTCATCAACTCGTCTCAACTCAACTGAACTGAGCTCTGAGCTCACAAATAAGTTGAGAAATGTGCGGCTAATGAGAAAGTTGGCTTCTTGCCTCAGCTGAGCGGAGGCAGACAAAAAAGCTAGCATACTGTTAGGGCAGTGCAGCCTGGTTAACTCAATATTTTCTTGACTCCGGCTGCTTTCCCTCCGCTCCTTGTGGCATTTTATGCTGCCGCTTTGTTGGTTACTTTTCCTCACTTCTCGACGTACTTGAGCATGCATGTGCAAAGAGGCAGCGACACTCCACCGCCGCCTGCCACCCGTCCCCTCTTAATCCAGTCTCACTTTAGTTCGCTTGCCGGCCCATTCATTCATTCGTTCATTTTGTGCAGTTTTGCGTTTTACTTTTCTTTTTCTGCCAAATTGTTAAAATGGAGCATGCAAAATAATTGCGTAGGCTCTAGCAGCAGGAGGAGGAGGGGGAACGGGGAAATGGGGCTCAGTTTATGCAACATTTTCCTTTATATAAAACATATATGCAGCCATGTTTCCAGCAGGCAATTCTTTGGGCAAAGTTGTTGCATACATTTAAGGTTGCACTTTAAACTGCAATTGTTGCACTGTCCGGCCAGATGCAGCGAGGAGGGTTGGCCACAGAGATGAGATGCAAGCACTTGTAGTAAAATTGGAATACCGGAAAGAACACTTGGGATAATGGGAAAAACTGAGTCAAGACTCTGTGATTAATAAATATGTATACATGGTCAGAGTGCGCAAGACTGAGCAACCTTTTTAAAAAGCGGGAGCCAATTTACCAACTGAAGAAAACCAAGAATATATCTCTCTCTTAATCGTATGTTTAAGTCAAAAACTTTTCTAAGCTCAACCAGTATACACTTCGTCAGTGCAGCAAATCGAAATTCCCATTACAGTTTTTATACCCTTGCAGAGGGTATATTAAAATTGTCCAGATGTTTGTAACGCAGACCACATAAAGTATATATATTCTTGATCAGCATGACGAGCTGAGTTAAAATAGCCATCCGTCCGTCTTTTCGTCTGTATGTATGAACGCACAGATCTCATAGTTGTTGAGAGTTATAGGTTTGATACTTATTATATGTGCAGGCAGATCAAGTTTATTTTCAATTTTGGCCACGCCCCCTGCAGCCCCGAAAATTTAAAAAATCGTCATATCTTCCACAGTTTCGTTGTTAGATGCTTCTTACCTTCTGGAGATATTTAGTTATCAGTATTATGTATTTGTCGATTTGCTGAAGGAATGATGAAGTTTGGATGAGCGATACTCAAGTTATGAGCAAAAAAAAAGGGCCCACCCCCAACCAGCCACCACAGCATTCTATTCAAAAAAGTCAATCTAAGAGAGAGAGAGAGACAAAAATATTGCACCATAACGGATAGCAAATGCGAGCGGCTGCCTGAACTGTACAGAGTATGTTATAGTAGGGCTTGACCGACTTTCTTTCTTGTTTTAAGTCTCCAAAATACGGGTCTAAGCTAGACGAGACCTTCCCAAGGCCGAGGATGGCTCCCCGATTTGCTCAATTACACCAAAAATAGAGGAGAAAAGTTTTATACCGATCTAGGAAGCAAAACCTTAGGTTCAAAAACCTTTGAGACGGGTCCACGAACTGAACCTTAAACTTCTTTATGGCCGCGAACCTCCTGACCGAAAATTCTGACAAATTTTAGAGTTGTTCCTTGGGCACAACTGTACATTTTGATAGTTCAACTTTGAACATCCATCTGTGGTAAATTATCACAGTCATACAGTTATGAGTATACATTTTTGTCTGGAAAAACTAATATCTGAAGTATTTAGCGGTTCTTTGACCATGGACAACCTTTAACTTAGATTCGTGATTTTGCATTGCATCTGGGATGATTTGGATTGATTTTTAATATTTTTGCCTTATCTTGGTCTTTTCGAGATATAATCATTCTTCAGTAACGGTGTCTTAATATACCCTCACACGAACTTTTTGGTTAGATATACGGCAGATTTCTTATCTGCTAGATTATTCCATATATCGAGTCCACAAAATATCCATATTTGAGCCCTGCATGAGAGTCATAGTAAACACTGCTTCAATTTTTGAAAAAAATTTTAAAATAAATTTAAATGAAACTGTTTGGATTCAAATTAGTCATTTCATATAATAGCCTGATTCCACTGACACATATACTAGATCATTCTTTGCAACACATGGCTAAAAAAATTCGATGTCGTTTATATTAGAAATGTTCTTAGATAGAAATAGCCATAGCCCAAATCCGCTAATTGCAGATGCTGTGACTCAGAAAATGCTGCCGGTCAACTACTCTGTCCACCACCTGACAATAAACCATATAGACAGTCTTAAAGATTTAGGAATTATCCACGATTCGGCAGGCCATCTCATTTTCTACCATAGAAAACGATTGTCTCTAGATCCGAATGAGTTAGTATTTAATATAAAACAATAATATTGGCTCAACTTCCCCGTCTCTTCCTTCCCCTGTAAATACCTTCCATATTTTCTTTTCTTTTTTCTCTTTCTAATTCAAGTTATTAGGTTTCGTAGGTTGTTTTCTTAATTTTAGATAAAAACCAACAAAAATTTATTGTAATGCAGATTTTTACCCGGATTATGGGTTTTCCTGTAACGTATGCTTACATTTGAAATTGTAAGGATGCAAGCAAATATTCATTTCCACCATACCCATTATTATGGCCAAGACAATTGTTTACTTGCCATCATGTACTAACTTTTCTGGACGCCACTGTTAGCGCACTGCTTTTGTTTTGATCAACTCAGTATTTATATTTGCAAAGTCAAATTTTCTCCCTTATCGGATTTGGTCGGACACGTAGACACATCTCAGAATTGGTCGAAATTCCGTTTTGATTCTGTCATTTATTCTTTTGTAAGCAGCGATCAAAAACGCATTAATAATCTGCGTGAGATTCAAGTCTATATTAAACCGCGTACAAGGTCCATTGAAGTTTACAATCCCCCGAAGCTTGCTAAATGCAGCATCATTGCCAAGGCTTTTACTTTCGGCCCCAAGTGCTTGAATATTAGCGATGGACAAACGTTTTCCTAATTGTTGGCTTATACGAGTCAATGTCTCTAACCTCACACAGGGTGAGCTTGTGAAAATGCTATATGCAAGTGTCTTATGCGAGAATCTGTTTATAGTGTTTCTGATCTGCGGTGCCTTTGTGTTCCTGACAGTAGCACCCAACCGTATTTTGTTGTGAAGCGGATAATGTTCATTGGGGCACGCCAGACCAGGCGTGGCTATGTGCCAGCCCTGACCAGACCAAGAGCAGAGATTTCCAAAGTAATGGAACATTCAAGGTCGTAAACCTGGTCGAGGCCTCGGACTCTAGCCCACACCCCCGTTTTTATGGCCCTTACCTCTTGCATTAGAAAGAGTTTTGGAATTTTATGAACTAATTTGATTAAGATGGTTACTTATAAAATTTTCGATGTCTCTTACAGTTCAGCCACACGATCTGCTTATGTTGCATCTGTAAATTTTATTCTTTAAAGCCTCCACAGTCAAATCAACGTCAGCAGGCCTGCTAACATCGATGGACCCGACATGGTAGTGAGTACGGCACAGCCGAATTGTATGTGCAATAGAATGCAGAAAGAAAATGATCGCAGTCGTTGAAATTAGATATGAAAAATATTTAAATAAATCCGAAAAATTTAGCAAGTGTATTCAGGAAATAGACATCTAAAATAGACAGCATAAAATTCCATAATAATTCATTAATTTAGTTTCTTGTAATTAATGAGAGTTAAATTTAAAGTTAATGTTAAATCCTTTTTGGCATAGAATTCAATAATAATTAGTTTCTTTTCTTTAATCTTTTTCATATAAGTCCATAAATAATCTACTAGTTGTACTTTCCCTATGTAAATTAAGCACCTCTATTGCCTTCGTCCACATAAAGCACTCTGTGCCCTGGACAATATTAAACAACAGTTTTTCTGGTCAGTCTTGGATTTGTCTGCCAAGGCTAAACCATAGTGTAGATAAAATAAACATGTGTTGTCTTCAAGTTTCTTTCTTGACAAATAAAATGCTAACAAAAATTCAGCATATTTTATAGGGAATTTAATCGAAAATCTTAAATCAGATACTTTTAGTTTTGATGGGCTTGCGGAGGTTTCAAAGTTTCCAATTTATTCTAAATTAATCTTTAAACTGCCAGTGTAGGCAGAGACTTTTTATAAAAGTGTCGATCAAATTATTTAAATATTTCATGTTAAATTGAATGTTCTACTGTGTAGGGTTAGCACTCTGGACTTTGACTCCAGCGATCTGAGTTCAAATCTCTGTAGAAACTTAATTAACTTATGCAATTTATTTCATTTTCCTTTTCATTTTTGTGTAAGGACCAAGTTAATGGCTTTCTAATAATATCTGATTTTGGATATTCGTTAAATTCTCTATCATATATAGAACTTCAAACTTCTAAAGCGGGGATTTTCAACTGAAAAGTACCGGATAAAGTTAGTGAAATTAAACGATTTCTGCATCCTGTCCAAATGCATAAAGTAAAGATCAGTTTTTGTGAGACAAAGCAGACGAATTTCCAATTTCGGCCAAGACAAAGTGTACAAACTGCGCTCGTATCCTATTTAACACTAGTTCTCAGCGTAATCTCCTAAACATGAGCTTATGTTTACGACTGAAGCTTTATCATTGCCAATTCACTTGCATATTTTGCTTGCAAAAGTCGTTTGTTTGTCGTACCTTATTAAATGCAGCGACCTCGTGTTGCTCATAACGCACTAGTGGCACCATCTACTCGTCGAGTACGAGGTGCATGATGTAGTCTGTACTCCAGAAATTGCAAATGAACGTTACTCATACGGGGGAATTGCTATAAATTTCAGTGATATTGGCCCACAGTGGATGGCGCCACTTTATTAGAATCGCTGGAAAGTTGCTTATTCCGTGCATTTTGTTAGTTCATGAAATTCATGGCACGCGGCTGGCTTTTAGTCCTTTAGCCAAAGATGGCAAGTGCTTGCGTAAAAATGCATAACGATGCCAAAAGTCAAAGGGGCAAAAGTTATTTTATACACATTTTTAATTTTTAGCACCGCACAAGGAGCAGGGCACAAGGATATGAAGCACACACACACACACACAAAATGGTGTCAGCGGTGGTTGCCATTGAAAAATGGAAGAAGAAGGAAAAAAAGAAACTATTATAGGTAGAAGGTGTTGGCTGGCAACATTTTGCAACTTGACTCTCTCTGGCCCCTCCCACGTGTGGGTGAACATAAATTGCAGGCACCATGCATAAATGGAAGGCGTTGTCTGCTTTTGATGCGTTACTTTTTTGTAAAGGCAAGGAGGCTAACCAAAAAATGAGTGATTTTTTGTTGTATGGGATTATCTGCATGCCAAGCCTAGATTCGATGCTTCAAAGAGAGGGCTTACGAGGGACTTCAGCTAATCTGGAGAAGGAAGATGTATTGATATGCCATTGGAGAAAACTTTCAACTTTGTCTAAGCTCTGGCACAGTTAAGATTTATGGGTGGGTTGGTCAAATTTAAGGGTGTTTCCTTTAACCAAGACTTGGAAATTCATTCAGTTGTCTTTTTCTTGCTAAAAGCTTTGCTCACATTTTCATATGTTAGCCTTGGCTTAAGTTTCAGCTAACTGACTAAGTGCCGGCTTAAAGAAATTCCCCAAACAACATGAGGTTTCATCAGCCAGTCCTGGATTTGGGCACACACACTCAGTGCACAGTGCACAGTGGGAGGCGGCAATTTATGATGGCATTTCAAGCAGCACAGCTTGGCATCTCCACTGACTGCTTGACTTGGAACACGCCTCCACATATCTAAGTGCAGTGTACTGAGCACGTTGAAATGATTACCCAAAGCAAACACAGACAGGGCAGCAAACAGTGACAGAGAGAGAGAGAGACTCGCCAACCCATTGTTACCGCGACTATGATGATGAGGACGCTGGGATAGCTTCAAGGCTTTCCATTTGCATCAACAACAAAAGGCTGGGCAGGTCCAGGTGGTGGCTGTGTGGGTCATCGGCATGGGGCACGCATGTGTGAAAAGAATGCGGCGGAGACCGGTTGGCATGATCATCCCCACGTGCCCAACTGCGTGTCTCTGTCACATTGTCGTATACGTAATGCATTCAGCTGGCTTGCCAGCGTGCATATGTGTGCACTCAAAGTAGCACACACACCCATACAACCTGCCTGCTCAGGTGCCCCTCAGTGGAGCGCACTTTAAAAACGTGTGTGAACAGGCACTTGATTGTGTTATTATTATTGTTTGAAGTGTTGCTTTCTGTGCTCGTTGTTTATCTCTGCATCCATTGTAACTGTAACTGTACACCCGTACTGGTGTCACAAAGGCGAAGAAGTGGGCTGGAGATGAGGAGGCATTCACAGTGGTAAGCAAGTTTATAGTTCATTATAGCGTTGTTCTTTTTTTTGTGGTAAGCCCAAGACAAGACATCCAGAAGGATCTATTTAAATGGCTGATTGACACTCTGCAAATTGCCAAATTTGTTATAATACTGTGGCAGCTCTGGCCACAATGATCATCGCTATCACGCAGCAGCAACGTTAGGCAGCTTGCACCATCCCTAACGCAGCAGCAGTTTCTGGCTGGCTTCGCTGCAGAGCGGGTGGCAACCGCATCACTCCGTACAATCATACAGTACAAATAATTATATGTGCATTAATGTTTTCATTGTGTTTTACTGTTATAAGTAGGAATATTATTATTTATTAAACTTCTTCCTAATGCTAAAGTAAACATAGTTACTTAAAATACCAGCATTAGTCACATAAGCTTCTTCTTCTTCTTTATTGGCCCGATGTTGCATCACAACCGCTTGACGGTCTTGGCCTCTGCAATGAATGCCCTCCACTCGCTTCTGCATTGTGCGAGCTGGCACCAGTTGTTCACACCAAGGTCGGAAATGTCTTTCCGCACTTGATCATCCCATCTTAGTGGTGGGCGACCCCTCCTGCCTTCTCCTCCAAAGTCAGCCGCCTTCGCTTTGTACGTCTTTTTTAATGGAGCTTCTTCATCCATCCGGACTACATGTCCTAACCAGCGCAGGCGCTGTTGCTTTATGCGCTTGACTAGACTGATGTCCTTATAGACCTCATGCGGTATCCATCGCCAACTTTTAAAGGTCCATATATCTTCCGAAGGATTTTTCGCTCGAAAACGCCAATCGCCTCCTCATCCGCTGCTGTCATTGTCCATGCTTCTGCGCCGTATTGCAGGACTGGGATGATGAGCAACTTGTATAGCGCTATTTTTGTTCTTCGAGAAAAGACTCTGCTCTTGAACTCCCTACTGACCCCGTAGTAGCATCGGTTTCCAAGAGTAATTCTTCTTCGGATCTCCAGGCTGATGTTGTTGTCGCCGGTAATCATCGTCCCGAGGTAGACAAAATCCTCTACAACCTCAAAGTTGTACTCCCCCATAGTAACAAATTGTCCAAGACGCGTAGACTTCTTGTCCGTGGATACTAGGTACTTTGTCTTGTCCTCGTTTACCGCTAAGCCCATCAGTTTAGACTGCTTCTCAATCTCTGAAAACGCCCTGCTTACCGCCCGTTCGTTTTTGCCGATAATGTCAATATCATCGGCCTATGCGAGTAGCATTAGATCTTTATAAAGAAATGAGCCCGATCTGTTGGCATTTGGGCACTGGCGCAGTATATACTCCATCAGTAGATTAAAGAAGTCACACGATAGGGTGTCACCCTGCCTAAAACCTCTCTTGGTATCAAATGGTTCGGAGAGGTTCTTTCCTATTTTGACGGAGCTTCGAGTGGTTCTCAACGTCATCATGCAAAGTCGAACGTACTTTGCTGGTATACCAAAGGTAGACAGGGCGTCAAAGAACCTTGACCTTATCGGTGTGTCAAAGGCTGATTTATAATCAACAAAAAGATGGTTGGTTTGGAGATTTCTCTCATAGGTCTTCTCCAGGGTTTGTCGTAATGTGAATATCTGGTCTGTGGTGGATTTACCAGGTCTGAAGCCACACTGATAAGGTCCGATCAGTGAGCTAATAAGCGGCTTTAGACGTTCACAAATAATGCACGACAGAATCTTATATGCGATGGGAAGGAGACTGATCCCGCGGTAGTTGGCGCAAACTGCAGGGTCTCCTTTTTTAAAAAGTGGGCAAATTACACTTAGACTCCAATCTTCGGGCATGCTCTCGTTGGACCATATTCTGCTGATGAGTTGGTGCATGCACCTTACCAACTCCTCGCCTCCAGCCTTAAACAGTTCACTTCGTGATGGTCCGGTGGGTCTATCTCTATGTTGTCGATTGGTGGCGTAGCTACTTCTCCAGAGGCGGTATTGTGTTCGTTGTCACCTCCCAGCAGGTTGCCGAAATAGCTTCTCCATTTGTCTAGCGCCACTTGCGGATCTGTGACCAGATTTCCATTTTCGTCCTTGCATTGTGTGACTCCGGGTTTGAAACCTTCGGTAAGTCGTCTAATCTTTCGATAGAATTTTCGAGTCTCACCCATGCCGAATAGCATCTCGACTTCCTCACGCATGCGCCTCTCTCGCTCATTCTTTTTCCTTCTGAAAAGGCGCTTCTCCTCTCTTCTTTTCTTCCGGTATTGCTCTTTAACAGCCCGCGTTGCTCCCGACTGCAGAGTTCTCCTGTAGGCAGCGTCTTTCTCTGCAGTAGCGTCGCGGCACTCCTCATCATACCAAGTCTGCTTTCGAGGGTGCTCGGCGTATCCGAGTATCTCCTTGGCAGCCGTACTCATGGAGTGTGATATGTGATTCCACTGTTCGCTTACACCAGAAGGGAATGGTGAGTTTTCCCTGAGCAGTTGGGTGAGTTTAGTTGTGTAGGCTTCAGAGGTCCGTTGTGATTGCAGCTTATCGACATTTAGCTTTCGACGTGTACTAGTACGTGAGGCATGTGCCACACTGAGCCGCGTGCGCACTTTGGCTGGAACAAGTTGGTGATCCGAGTCTATGTTGGCACCTCGAATCGCACGCACGTCTAGAACACTCGATGAGTGCCTTCCGTCGATCACAACATGATCAATCTGATTTCGCGTTAGTCACATAAACACAATATTATATATTAACACAGGCGTTGTTGGACCTAACTTAAATATTAACATTTTATCAAACGAGTACAAATTTTAATTATATAAATAGTTATTGAAACCGTTACAAATAGACTATTTACAGCTATGCTCCTACATTCACTTTCGCAAAAGTTTTTGCAAATTTGGTCTCCGAATCGCGAAACTTTTGCGAAAGTAAAAATGGGAGCATGGCTGTATATTATAAATTTAATATTTTGTATTTATTTTTTTTTGTTTGTTATTAAATGTGATAGGTCTATATTATGTTTGTTTTAAATGGGCTGTTAAGGTTTGTTTAAAAAGTCAATAAGTCGTTCATTCAGGGTTCCCATCATTATCTACAATTGCTCTACTACTCATTTGATCTACAACTGGTAATCGCTACGATAAGGGCTACGAATAATCACGCATGAATTCAAGTTTGGTTTTGGTATGCGTAGTGAAAACTGTTAATACTCCTGCCATTAGTCTGTTATCAGGGAGTTTGCACGTAACTTCTCTTCCTTATTTTTATCGAGTTGATTGTGTCGGCTAGTCCATTCCAAAGATAGCCAGACTAAACGCTTCTCCATGGTTGAACTGGATATGCTGGAGCAGCACTTCCTGCTTCACAATAAAGCCTCTTTTAACTGCTTTCCCTCGGCAACCACTGTCAAAGTTATGAAAGTGAACTCGAAAAACTGTCATGCATTCTCCACCTGCCTCTGTTCTCCGCTGTCCATTCTTCATCGTGTGCATCCTTTGGCAGCACTTTGTATGGCAACACACTTGAGTGCACTTCATGTGCAGCGAACCGGCACAAGCTCTTGTCATTCCATCAATGGGTAGCCCATTTTTGTGTGAATAATATTTTGATTATCACTCAATAGTCAATATTTCAGGAGTGACAAGAGGCAGGCACGAGTCGAATGGGGAATTGCATTTTTGTATCGGGCTCAAGTCAATCCGAGTGTGCATTATTTACACGCATTGTGTTGTATCCATAAATGACGCACAATCTGTGCCATAATTCGATCATTTTAACTGAGTTTTGGGGTCGAGTGCAAAATTTCGATAATGATAATTTGCATCTGGGTGCGTGCTGTCGGGGTAATTTATGAAAACTACTAAACGAATGCGCCGAATGCGAGCAAATTATGCTTTTCTGCAGTGCCAGCAACATCTCCATTTCGCAAAAATATGGGTTAAGTGCAGCAGAATGCCAGGATGCAGGATGTTTTTTTGGGGCGCGGCCCGCCTTTCATTGTCGTAAACAACAACAGAGAACGCAGGATGTGCACCCAGTCTGAACGGAAGACAGAGATGATAAAGCCCTCTTTCCAGCTCCAGCTCCAGCTACAGCTCCGGCTCCGGCTGGCTCCCTGCTCATTAAAAATTACCGTTCTTATGAAAAGTGGAATTAAAACGTGAAGTTGCTAGGCGTTGGGCGCGAGAAGGTTTTTAACTGTTTATAATACGCAACGTGGCAAAAGTACACAGAAAGATAAAGGGGGGCCAACTGAAAGCAAAACAACAAAGCTAAATGAACAATGAATCAAAAACACAAAAGCAACTTTTCCCTCCCGCCCAAAGAGAAACCATCTTTTGACAGTGAAAGCACCCAAAGGCAGTCACCAAAGAGAAGAAAATTGCGACTTTTAACAGCGTGAATGCTGGCAAGTGCTTAAGATTGTGGTGCAGGGGAAGTAAGACATCAAGAATTTGAATGCTCTATAAAATTTGATTTCTACGATTATATGTGTAGAGTCTGTTCAGGTGAAGGATTTTATCACTTAGTTTGCCGGAAATGACCAAAATGATGTAACTAGAAGGAGCGGGTGCATTACTCACGATTGGATTCAGATCGAAAACGGGAACCCGCCTGTATATCTGTTGCTGCATTTATTTTCTTGTGCCGCTTTTGCAGTGCTCGAGGCAATTGCGTATTTCGGACACAAGTACTTTCTCATTTGCAACAAAAATGAAATTAAACAACTAACTACAAATGTAAATTACCCATTTCTAATAGAACGTTATTTTTTTTTAAATATTTTGGAGTGCTGAACTCGAAAATCGATTTCAAAAATCGTTTTATGGAAAGGTTATTCAATCCGGAACGCATTGAAATGGGTAAAAGGAAATAATGAAGTTGTGCAAATGTAAGTAACAGGAAGTAGGAATCATTTCCGACCCTATAAAGCATCTTCGTCTGTCTGTATGAACGCGTCGACCTCTGTGAGTACAGTGACTATGAAAGATAGAGCCCCTTTTTTGCTAGTAAATACACTTAGAGAAAAAATCAAGCTGATCGTGCTTGATATCAAGCAGTTTTGATGTCAAAAGTACGGTAAAACGCAATATTCTTGGATCTAAGACAAAAATACTGAAATCAAACATGAATTTTTGAACTTGAAATTCTTGGTTTTAAATTAAGTCGGCTTCATATCAAGCATAGATCTTTTTGGTTGTAAGCAAAAAAAGTACACTCAGAATCAAAACGGCTGGGAGAGTTCTAGATCGATCGGGATAGAATTTATACAGTTTTGTACTTAAAATTTCAAGTATGTTTTGTTCTTGGGTGTACTTAAAATAAGTACAAAACCTTCTGAAATCGAAAATTACTGTTAATGTTATTAAAATGAGTACAAACGTTCTTGAATCAAGAACTATTCGTACAAAAATATCTTGGATCGAGCACAAAATAGACCTGCAATCTTGAATCTGTTTTTAAAATTCCCTCCTGGCTCTTACACTTTAGTTATGGAGTTGGGGTGGATTTCGGACGTACAGTAAAACCATTTTGGTCTTTGGATAATTCATTTCCTTTGGATTTTCCAAGCCTTATTTGATTAAATAGAGGGGAATAATTTTATACCCTTGCGAAGGGTATTATAATTTTGCCAAGAAGTTTGCAACGCATAGAAATATTCATTTCCGACCCCATAAACAAATTTTGGTCAAGATCGGATGACAATATCATAGCTGTCATAGGAACAATCTGTCGGAAAATGGGTCTTAGTGAGAAAAACTTTGTTGCTTTCAATGCTAGCGTCATAAAACTCGGCCATTATTAATATTATATGCTTTCAAATAGATTTGCAAATTTTGGTCAAAATCGGATGACTATATCTTATGGCTGCAATAGGACCGATCGGTCGAAAAATGGTTCTTAGAGTAAAAAACTTTTTTGTTTTCAAGTATTTCGTTCTTAAGGTCGTTGATTATTGATATTAAAAGCTTTCAAACTAATTTAAAAAAGTTGATCGACATCGGGTGACTATATCTAACCACCGATCGGTCGGAAATGTGTCTTAATAAAAAATTTTGTTTTGTTTTTAATGTTAGCGGCCTTAAACTCGCTGATTACTAATTTTATATGCTTTTAAATAGATTCACAAAATTTGGTCGAAATCAGATGTTTATCTGTCGGAAAATGGGTTTTAGTTACGAACATTTTTTATTTTTATGTAAGCGTTCTTAAACTCTGACATTTCAAAAACCGCATTTGCAAGGGTATAATAACTTCGGCACAGACGATTTTTTGTTACCAATCAATTTTATATTGCAATTCGCCGGCTTGAAAACAACATCCTCGATAGTATAGTAGTATAGTATATGGTTAGTATCCCCGCCTGTCACGCGGGAGACCGGGGTTCAATTCCCCGTCGGGGAGATGGAATAAATTTTTTTTTTTAAATTTTTATCAACCAAAAAATTAGGCACATTTTTTTATACTCTGTACCGAAGGTACATAGAGTATATTAAGTTTGTGCAAAAGTATGTAACAGGGAGAAGGAATCGTTTCCGACCCTATAAAGTATATATATTCTTGATCAGCATCAACAGCCGAGTCGATATAGCCATGTCCGTCTGTCCGTCTGTCTGTCCGTATGAACGAAAAGATCTCAGAGATGGTAAGAGATAGAGGTTTGACATGTATGGGACATATATTTCTTATACTTGCAGGCAGATCAAATTTATTTTCAATTTTTGCCACGCCCCCTCCCGCCCCCGCAATTTGGAAAAAACTTAATATCTCCTACAGTTTTGGAGATAGATCATTCGTTCCTTCTAGAGATACCTTGTAAACAAAGTTATTTATCGATTTGCTGAAGGAATGATAAAGATCGGATGAACGATACTCAAGTTATGGGCAAAAAACGGCCAGTTAACACCTCGCACCCCCCACCAACAACCACAGCAACATACCCTAACCGTTCAACACAGGCAATCTTAGTGCGAGAGAGAAAGAGAGAGAGAGAGAGAGAAACTTAGAGAGTGCACCGCGTTGTGTGTGGGGTGTTAACTGGCCGTTTGACTCCTGAGCAAATGCGAGTGTAAGGGTACAGAGTATGTTATAGTCGGGCTTGACCGACTTTCTTTCTTGTTGTTCTATTTGTTCTATTGTAAACAATTTATATTTTGATTTTAAATGTATTCAAAGTGTTTGTTTATGGGGTCTACAATGGAAGTTTAAACGGCAATGGGCACCTGTGGCCCTTTCCGAATTCAAAACGCAACTTAATGCAAACAAGACGAAATATATTTCGTATACAACTTGTATACAAGCACCGCGAATCTGAGACGCAACAGATGGAGAGTTATTAAATAAGTCAAATAAACCGATTGTAGTTGTAGACCGCGCATCCAAAAAAAGTTTATTAAGGAAATTGGTAATAAGTTAAGCGAAGTACACGCAGACAAATAATTCTACAAGTTTTTAATGAAAACTTGGTTAAAAAGCCATGATTGCAGATTTTGCAAGACTTAAAACATTAACTATGGTTCCATTCACTAGTAGTTTGATCAAACATGGCCGAAAAGTTCGCCAATTTAGTCAATTTATATATGAAATTGAAAAAAAAAAGAATCTCCCCGACGGGGAATTGAACCCCGGTCTCCCGCGTGACAGGCGGGGATACTAACCACTATACTATCGAGGATGTTGGAAACGTGGCGAAAATATAGTCAATTTAAGAGAAAGAGAGCATCAATTTTTATTTTTCCACTAAAAGAAACTAAAAATAGTTACAAATATTGTGCGTAGATTGTTTATTTGTGCCCATGCGACATGTTAGGCAAATAATTTACAATTTCATTTTCGAGTTTCATGTTGCGAGGGAACGCACAAAAGGGTTAGGAGGCTGATGCTATTTTTAGAATGCCAGAGAGCGCCCACAGCTGAGAGAGAGAGAGAGAGAGCTCAAGTCATGACTCCTGACTGAAAAAAGAGCGACTTAATATAAAAAATGAAAAAAAAAATTCATCCGAATTTTGGCTATTGGCTGAAATTCTGCAACATGAGCTCGGCTTAAAAAAAAGGTATTTTGCTAGATCTGGCATAAAGAAAACAAACCGAAATTACCCAATCATTAATTTTTTTAAATTTTCATCAACTGATACCCCCTTAATTTTGGGACAAATTTGGATGGAATTTACAACAAAAATTTAAAAAATTGCGGAAACCATTTTTCGAGCACTTATATGGGCAGGCGAATTGTGAAAAATTATGCCATTCCAACAATGGAACTGGATGAGTTCGACGAGATTTCGAGATTTCATAAAAAAAAGAAGATTCTTTATACACAGAAAAAATAAGATCAGGTATTTCAATATAAGATCAGTAATATCAATATTTTCATATCAAAGTGAAACTATGATGTACTATTGATTGATTGATACTAAAAATATTATATTGAAGTGTGAAATGATCAAAGTGATATAAAAATTGCACGAGTGATATGATTTCAGATCAAAGTAGACATCGAAATTCTGAAAATAGAAAGAGACACACAGAGTTTCTCAAACCAAAGAGAGACAGCAATAGTCTATCTCGAAAAAAGCAAAAACAATGCTCATTGCTCTGCTGCCGCAAGCGCGAAAACGTGTGCCGGTCGATTTTTCTTCGTGAACGTTTCGAAGTTGGCGTCGTAAGTAAAAAAAAGTGCGGTGCCTACAAAAAAATGTGAATAAAAAGTGAATTGCATGTGTGTGTTTTGTTGTAATGTTATTGTACTTGCAAATTTATAAATTGTAACAAGTAAGAGCGTTGTAGTCGAGTTTCCCGACTACAAAATACCCTGTTCAATTGAGACACATATGCAAACACACTCTCATACACAAGCGCATGCACACATACGAGCGCACACATACACACAAGCGGCGTGCGCAGGCAGCGCTACCTGCATGAAGTGGCCGCCTCCTCCCCCCGCTCCCATAAGCTAAATTGTTTAATAACTTTTGTGTTTTTGCTCGTATCTTATTTTCCTTTGGAGAGTAATTAGATATAAGGCCTAGGATGGTATTAATTAACCAGGTTCTAACTTTAAAATTGTGGCTGTGACAGTTTTTTGCGGTTTAAGGGTGGTGGGGGTGGAATGTTCCAAATCTGAAACAAACTTGAACTGGGTACGGTATACATCTATGTGCATGCCAGAATTTGTGTCTCTATCTCTTATGGTCTCTGAGATCGACGCGTTCATACAGACAGACAGGCAGACGGACATGGCTATATCTACTCGGCTGTTGATGCTGATTAAGAATATATATACTTTATAGGGTCGGAGAAGCTTCCTTCTGGCTGTTACATACATTTGCACAACTTCATGATCCCCTTTCCCATTTTTAATGGGAGCAGGGTATAAAAAGGCTATTGCCTTTATTCAGTCGCTAATAGTGTGTACGGTTATATTACACACAATCATACATACATATTGTGAGTGTTTTTATACCCTTGCAAAGGGTATTATAATTTTGCCCAGAAGTTTGCAACGCATAGAAATATTCATTTCCGACCCCATAAACTATATATATTCTTGATCAGGGGGACGAGCTGAGTTCATTGAGCTTTGTCCGTCCGTCTGTCTGTCTGTCCGTCTGTCTGTCTGTCTGTCCGTCTGTCTGTCTGTCCGTCTGTTTCTACGCAAACTAGTCTCTCAGTTTTAAAGCTATCGAGCTGAAATTTTGCACAGAGTCTTCTTTTTACTGCACGCTGCTAATATGTCGGAACCGACCGGATCGGATCACTATATCTTATAGCTGCCATAGGAACCATCGGTCGAAAAATGGGTTTTAGTGAGAAAAACTTTTTTGTTTTCAATGTCAACGTGATTAAACTCGGTCATTAATAATATTATATACTTTCAAACAGATTTGCAAATTTTGGTCAAAATCGGATGACTATATCTTATAGCTGCCATAGGAACCATAGGTCGAAAAATGGGTTTTAGTGAGAAAAACTTTTTTGTTTCCAATGTTAACGTGATTAAACTCGGTCATTAATAATATTATATAATTTCAAACAGATTTGAAAATTTTGGTCAAAATCGGATGACTATATCTTATAGCTGCCATAGGAACCATAGGTCGAAAAATAGGTTTTAGTGAGAAAAACTTTTTTGTTTTCAATGTTAACGTGATTAAACTCGGTCATTAATAATATTATATGCTTTCAAACAGATTTGCAAATTTTGGTCAAAGTCGGATGACTATATCTTATAGCTGTCATAGGACCGATCGGTCGGAAATGGGTCTTAGTGAAAAAAAACTTTTTTGTTTTTAAGTAAATCGTTCTTAAGGTCGGTGATTATTAATATTAAACGCTTTCAAACTAATTTGAAAAAGTTGATCGACATCGGGTGACTATATCTTAAGGCTGCCATAGGCCCGATCGGTCGGAAACTGAGTCTTAGTGAGAAAAACTTTTTTCAGACGTTTATCTGTCGGAAAATAGGTTTTAGTAACAAAATTTTTTGATTTTTATGTAAGCGTTCTTAAACTGTGACATTTGCATTTGCAAGGGTATAAAAACTTCGGCACAGACGAAGTTAGCCTGGCCTTCTCGTTTTACTTTGAGCTCTCTACGCGGTTGTGAAGTAATGTTTAATTTTCATATAACAAATTTCACGACTGCCTACTCTTCCAAAATATTTGTAAACTTTTACATTACTTCACAACTATGTATGAGGATTTACCGTTTTAGTGTGTTTTAGAAGTGCGTGTTTAAATATGTACATATGCATGTATACATATTTTGTGTCCGCGATGCGTTTTTTTTGTGCTGCCCTTGAACGTTAAACAGCACACAATCACACATACATGCACATGCAAACATGCGTACACTTGCGTACATTTGTATGTACGCATGTCTGCATAAGCATGTATGTATATGTGTGCTTGTGTGCTGTTTGACGTTCAAGGGTAGAACAAAAAAACGCATGCTCAGTCTTTGCTTTCGACAGATTTCGCACACATGCACAAAAAAACTTATGCGAGCTTACATATATTAATTTTTTATAATTTTCAGAATAAAACGGAAGACATCCAATTGGTGTACGAAATGTTAATTGGTAAGTTTTGTTTTGAAATAATTACTTTTCACAATACATTAATTTTACAATTTTTCTAGAGTGTGGATTTAACTTCGACCGCCTTAATTACATTTCTTCCAGCGACAAAGAGCAGATTTTTCCAGAAAGACAATTGTCATAATAATTGTTATATGCATTATACAAATATAGCTTTGGTATTATAAAAATAAAGCATTGGTTCCACAATAATACCCTTTTGATATTTGAAAAATATCTCTTTGAAACTAAAACCATGTCCTACAGATATTTTGAAA
Organism: Lordiphosa magnipectinata; assembly: GCA_037044535.1. Classification (NCBI taxonomy): domain Eukaryota; kingdom Metazoa; phylum Arthropoda; class Insecta; order Diptera; family Drosophilidae; genus Lordiphosa; species Lordiphosa magnipectinata. The sequence continues at coordinate 256,829 of JBAMBO010001625.1, forward strand.
ATATAGCTTCGCTACTATAATAATATATCATTGATATTAACCAATATCAATTTGTTGATCTAAAAAAATATCACTTTGATGTGTTCGAAATGTCAAAGTGATATACTCGAACATATCATCTGGGTATTTTTCAGATGAAGGCCTATTTGATGCTACAAAATACCAGATTGATACTAAATACCGTGATCTTTTTTTCTGTGCTGGATCAGATTTTTCCAGAAGCTTCAGTTCTTGGTTTTGAATTACATCTAGGGCCAACTGGGGAGTAGATTATAGGGATCTGATATACCCATACCGAGCGGCTCTTTGTTTCTTATTTGGTGACCAGACCTTCATTTGAGAGGATTGGATTGATGACCAGTGAATGACTAACTGTTGTAATCTCCATCTTCTATCTAAATTTTCTTTTCCATTCTTTCCTTAAAGTCCCAGAATTACACTCGGATACGTCGCTTCTGTAACCCTATTTGAACTGCGATGCTTCTGTGAGTTGACCCTAAGCCCCCCCAAGAGTGGCTCGAACCTCCAAACTTGCCATCCGCACTACCGGGGCTTTTGCATGCTGAGTGCTTAGCATATGACATTGATTTGACGGCCTGCGTCGACAGGATGGTTGCACCTTAAAGTCTAGTATAAATCATCTTAATCCAAAATTGTTGATTCTAGATTAAAATTGTGAAAATTATCTTAGGTTGAGAATTTCTCGTCCATAAGCTTGTTTTTTTCTAAGTGTAGACCCCATACCACCAACCCCATTTACCCTATATGAAGGTTTTGCCGTTAGCCAGCAACTTTGCCGTTTATTAGTTTTCATGACTTTCACCAAAATCTTATACAATAACAAAGCTTACAGCTTTTGCTTATTTGTTTTCTTGAGTGCTCACTGTACGGTTTCTTACCGCTCGCTTTCTGCTTTTCATACCGGAGGGGGGATAAAACTGTGGCTCGCTTCCAAGTCATTACAACTAATGGCCACCTTGGCCAGGAGCTGACTGCCACTCCTGCTCCAGCTTCAGCTGTAGCTCTGCAATATAATGTTTTGTGGCGAATGAGTAAGGGCTGGAGTCGGGATGGGGGTAGGAAGGGAGTGAAGAAGGAGAGTTGGTTGCGGCCTGCACAAATAACCGAGTAGTTTTGTAGTGGTTTTGATTTTGTAGCTAGCCGTATTACAAGGCACACGTACCGCACACGAAATCTATTTGCTCCATTTTTGGCCATTGTTCAGCGCTTCGCATTGTTCCGTCCATCTTTTTGCCACTCTCCCTAACGCCTGATTCTCTCTCGCCCTGTTGCCATCCCTGTCTGTGTAATTAAGCACTTCAGCTGAGTTGTAAAATGTGTCTGTGTTCAGCGTCGAGAATTTGTCGGAAAACAATTTAAGGCAACCATTGCGGTTATTTCTTCAACTGTTTTTTAGTTGTATTCCCTTTCATTATTGACTAGCAATTTGAGTGGACTTTTTTATTTCCTTATTGAATTTCAATGAACTTTCTGTCAATCTACAAGTGGAAACTGGGGGAAGGAGTATATAGAAACTAAAGTTGGTCAAGAGGCGAATTCAAATGGACTTGAGAAATGCCATAAGTACTTTTTGTATCAAACTACACAATTGGAAGGGAATTGTTCTGTGAAAGTTGCAAATTGGAGATTCAGAGACCTCAAATTGGCATACCAATGAGACATTGAATTTCTAAAGCATTAACACATCTTCACTAAGAAACAAGAAAGAAAATCGGTCCAGCCTGACTATAATATACTCTGTACCCTCAAAAGTTTGTATATATCTGATCAATTTAAGTCAGAAGCCACATATTGGGGCAAAAAAGGCCATAAAGTGTGTGAGGTGCTGCCCATCGGCGTTTCGGCCAGTGCTAAAACATTTCTAATTGTTTGCTTTCCTTATCTTTATCATTTTTGGCAAATCGATAAGTAGTAGTAGAAGTTTCCAACCATCTATTTACAAAACTGTGGAAGATATGACATTTTTATTAAATTTCGGGGGCGGAAGGGGGCGTGGCAAAAATTTAAAATAAACTTGATTTGCCTGCAAGTAAAAGAAGTATCTGTCCCATACATGTCGCACCTCTATCTTTTACCGTCTCTGAGACGGCTATATCCACTTGGCTGTTAGTGCTGATCAAGAATATATATACTTGTTTAGGGTCGCAAATGATTCCTTCTCCCTGTTACATACTTTTGCACAAGAGTTCAGAGTATTAAAAGTCTCGTGTCACGATGTTTGTGTAAGCACTCCTCCGAAACGGATCGACCGATTTGAATTCCTCAGTACAATCGGCGTAACCAAAGGAAAATATAAATTTAGTAAACAAAATTGCAAATTCCTACATCTAATCGTTTAAGCTGTAGTTGGTTGATAAATTTTGACCCATATTTCACCATCTTTATAATAGAATTTAGATAATAGCAGCAGCAATAACAAAATATAGGATACCTTTCTTGCGTCTTAATAAATTGTTTTTGGTCTGTCAGCTCTTATAAAACATTTGTCACTGAGGTCTTGAAAGCAAGTATAGCAAAGGAGGAGAGAGGCGGCCGCCCATACCTCACGTTCGACTCAAGGCGCCAGATCCACTATAGGAAGCTATTGTGAAACTGTTAAACTCCTAACTTTTATGGTTTAATCTAGAGCCCGTTGATTACAAAATGGAATCTTCTTATATAGAATATAGATATATAGATATATATAATATGTCTTATCTAAAATATCCCAGAATATTTAAAAAAAAATAAACAATTAACCAAATTCAAATACAAGCAAATCAGAGGTGAAAGTGCAGCGTGACCGTTACACATTTGGTGGTATTTTTCTGTGTCATACTGGACCGTACGCAGACCTGCGGACGGAATAGTTTATCCGAGTACCAGAGAACGGCTTCGTACGATTACAAAACGATCATAAACTAATCAAAAAGCGTTTGTTTTTGAAAATTAAAAAAAAAAATTACATTAAGATATAAAAGAAAAATAGAAACATCAAAGTTTTCCGCGGCTCTAATACACAGCAGATGATGGTCTTCATACGCTGAAATGTACAAGTAATCCGAATTGGCTACCTCTTTAATAGGCTGTGTTGGTCTGTTTGTAGCAGGAATTAATATAATGCCATTTCAAGAATTAAAATTAAATTATACCAAAAGTAAAGAAAAAAAGAAGAATAAATTGTTGCCTGAACTGTTCACTCTGAACGGCTGCTTTAGACTAAAATTATTTAGGGTATTGCATTGCTGCTTGACATTTCAATGTAAAAACGCCTACTATGTCGAGTCACTACATCTTTGTTTTTATAATGAAGATAACTGTGCGTTTGGTTCTCTTTTTTAAGTAACTTGCGTTTCTCATCAATGTTCTTCCTCCCGTAACTAATTCAAATATGCTAACAATACCTAGCGGTAACCTCATATGCCGTTAAATCATAATTTGGTGTTAGCTTTTGTGGAAATACAACATATTTATCCTGAGTCCTTACCCTTGGTTTTCTTAGCGCAGTCATAGTCTTTTCCCCTATTAGACATACCGTATACTTGGTATCTTATCAGTCAAAATATGAATTTTTTGTATTTCGTGTCTAGAATCACCAACAATCTTTCAATATACTGAAAAAAGTCTAATTTTGTGGCCTTGTATCTTATAACTATCTTAACATTTTTGAGTGTTTTGCTGAAAGACTTAAATGAACCAAGTCGGGTGGAGGTAGTATTTGTTCGTTGAAGTTTGTTGTACGATGTTTCTAATCCTATGGAATATGGGCGGAACAGCAGCATATCCAGCGCTTGTAATTAATAGTGCCTTTCCACCCTTTGCTTCCAAACCAAAGAGATATGTCCGGTTCCTTAATCTAAAGCCCAAAAATTAAAGGAATCCAATTATAATTTTATCCAAAATCAGTTATTATTTTTATACTCTGTACCGAAGGTACATATTCTTGATCAGCATCAACAGCCGAGTCGATATAGCCATGTCCGTCTGTCCGTCTGTCTGTCTGTCTGTCTGTCTGTCTGTCCGTCTGTCCGTCCGTCCGTATGAACGAAGAGATTTCAGAGATGGTAAGAGATAGAGGTTTGACATGTATGGGACATATATTTCTTATACTTGCAGGCAGATCAAGTTGTAGGTGTATACCGTACCCAGATCAAGTTTGTTTCAGATTTTGATAATATCCCCTCCTTAAACCGCAAAAAACTGTCATAGCCACAATTTTAAAGTTAGAACCTTGTGGCTTAACATATGCTATCCTAGGCCTTACATCTAACTACTCTCAAAAGGAAAATAAGATACAAGCAAAAACACAAAAGTTATTAAACAATTGTCTCAATTGAACAGGGTATTTTGTAGTCGGGAAACTCGAGTACAGCGCTCTTACTTGTTTTTCTATTTTCTTAGATTTTTTGTCAATATTAGAAGCGGGCGAATAGACAGATCAGAAAAAAATTCCAGAGCAGAACAAAAGTCGAAGCAAATGAAAATTTATTTTTAAAAAATCTCAAAAACACCATTTTTCAGCACTCAATTGCTCACAGATTCTGTATTTATTTGTAGATTTTGTTCATCGATATCTTATTTTCTTCGAAGAAGTGCGGTTCCTAAGTAGAAAAAATAAAAATAGTTTTTTAGAATTTTTAAATATTTTTCCCAGTCGTTTGGAAACGAAATTAATTGCGTTTTCGAGCAAAAAATCAATTTTTTTGAAATATTTTTTACTATTGTATTCAAACTACTTAGCCGATTTAAAAATAGTGTTTCGTGTGATTATTGACCATTCAATTACCTTTCGATTCATATCTAGCTTGACTTCATCTGACCATTATGAATTGAGATATGGCATAAAATGTAAGTGCACCTACCGAAAAAATGGAAAAAATTCATATTTAAAAATCGGTGCCATGAAAAAATTTTTGAATTCGATTTTTGAGATCACCAATCCGAACTACACTTAAAAATAATTTCACTAAAAATTTGTCTTTTTGGCTGTAAAATTGTGTTATGAGATATATGCCTCTTGTATGTCCCAGAACGGGAAGCGTAAAACCTAGCGATCCAAGAGTTCGCTGCATCGCGCTGAATGCCAGAGCAGACAGCTTTCTAGTCCCAGAACTCTAGCTGCTTCCCCTCCTGAAGTGCGGTGGTACTGAAAAAGGAGCACGGAGGGGGTGATATTCTCAAGTCCCACACTATCCGGTTATCATTACAACTACTTAGGAGCTCCCTGTACCTGCTTGGGCATGACACCTACCCGGGAATGCACATGGTGTGAAGGACTTTACAAACGCTTGAGTGTAGGTGGTGTCTTAATCATCAGACATATCCCTCTTGGGTGTCCCAGATTCGCTGCTGAACAGTAAGAGTTACACCATTGGCTAGAAAATTTCAGCCGAAAACATAGTGTGATATAGTAAGCAGTCAAGCGATTTGCTGTCCCTGCTTTAGGTAAGCTTCACAGTCTGGATAGTCAAAGAGCGAATACGGTCACCCAGGAAAATTAGTCCCAGTTTTTGCCAATTCTTACGCTGGCCAGCAGACCCCTCTGATGGCAAAACGTTACGGGCGAATTCATTAATCGTTGCTTAGAAATCCAAACTCTTACCAATTCCGATCAATCGAATTCGAAAACGAGAACCGGCCTGAATATTTCTGCTGTTCCCGAAACACTTTGTCATAAGTGTTCAAATAAATTCTTATTTTTAGCTTTACGCACACTAAAAGAATAGATCTTTATCGAAGAATACCGAAGAATTGAGCTAAGAAAAGTACATTTTTTTTTTGTGTAATTTCTGGACTTCTTCAAAGACATCAAACTTTTGTCAGTAGTCGATAACCACATTCTATCTAATCTTTCACTTGACTATCAATTATTCTACTAATGACTTTCAATTCAATTACATCCGCCCGCCCCGCTTACTCGGTACTTTGGGAATGCTCTTGGCAAATTTCTTAATGCCAGGACATAGAATGAGCTCCCTCAGAGCAGTGACTGTTTTTAGTCTCCCTTGAGTTAAGACACTCAAATGCACCAGAGACTCTCACACACACGCACACACACACATCTCCTTGTAACACTTTTCAAACTTGTTCTTTGGCTGTGCCAACTTAATGAAATTATTTCCGTATAATTTATTTGCACTACGAATGAAATGATATATGTAAGTGCGTTGGGCTTGGATGCTTTGCTGGCTCTCTAACCCAGCCCTGGGGGCTGCATTCATTAAGTGCAACAACGACCCCACTGATGCAGCCAGCCAGGTCCCTGGTGTCTCCTTTTCGGTCTCGGTCTTGGGCTCCCTTGGCGTTGTCAACAAGCAGCTCCACTCGCCTGACATAATCGTCTGTCTTCATCATCATCAACAGCATCATCATAATTATCATTATCATCGCGTCAGAAACAAGAGAGAAAACACAGAGGAAACGTAAAGAATGAAGAACCTGTGTGGCAAGAGAAATTTATGCTTGACATAGAAACACAATTTCGCTGACTGTCGGCCATTTTGCTCTTGTACGTGGTTTTTTTTTTTGCCAGGCTGGCTTTCAAATTGAGTTGCAACACGGAAAAAATAAAAATAAAACCTCCCCGGAACCCCATGACAGACAAAATATTACTCGGGCACTCGAGTTGCAGCCAGTGATGTGACACAGTAAAATGTAAATTAACCACATTTAAGGAATGGTCCAACTGGGTTTAACCGTTGGTTAAACGTGTGTTGCACTTTGTTATTTGATGCCTCAAATTCATAATAAAATATGATAGAAATCCCAAAAATGTAGCATAAATTCCAAGTATTAAGAAATCGAATTTAAATTTGGCACAGACTTAATCCTAATTTTGAAAACAAAATTAAGACCGATCTGACCACGTGTAACGTTCGCGCTTGCTTATGAAAAATTGTTTGAATTTTTAGGCCTTTATGCTAAATTTATCGCATTTCCAGTTGCAGCCAAATGTTGTATGCGATAAATCACTGCTGAGCTTCTAAGGTCGCTTCCCAAAGCTTCACTTTGAGAGAAGCGATCTAAATATTCCCCCCAACTATGAACCGCTTTACCCGATTTGGAAGCTTTGCCTTGAGCCTATAAAAACCCTCCGTGGTCTACACATGGCCTCTTGTCTATTTATCATTTATTTGGCAAGCATCATGCTGAACAAACGACAAGTGAAGTAGCCACGTGGGTGAAAGAAAAGAATCCTAGTACACCCTGGTTCAATAGCTTGATCAAAATTAAACGCTTTAATTAATTTTACCGTCGGTAAAAACCTTGCTGGTATGTGACTTTTGCCTTATACCAGGCCCATTAGTGACTCCACTTGAAATTTACAGTTTGAAAGCCACTGTTCAGCCTTAATTTGGCCAACCGCCCACATTCTGCTCGCCCACATTTCGCTGCCCCTCATGGGATCCCAATTGGATTAGAGTACTGGCTGAGTCTGGGATGTGGGCATAGAAATTGTGTGAGAGCCCTGCTTTCCCAACTGGAGCGATTGAGAGCTTGGATTGATTCCATTTATTGGATTCCAAGTTCCCCGTGCCCGTGAAGAGAAGCTTCCGAAGGCTGCATTTAGGCAGTCTGCATATCCCGCCGTCAGCTGAAGCAGTGCCCCATCGGTCGTCCCGGTTTTCACCAGGCAAATTAGCCCGAATCGGATTAAAAGGGAGTTGTTTAGTGTAAAAAAAATCAAGAAAATAATTAGGTGCATAGCCCCTCCCACCCCATATTCTTAAATTTAGTCTGAGCTTTTCGTTTCGGTTTCCCTCCCCCCGCAATATTCTTGTGCCCGCAAATTCACCTCGGCGCTTGCGTGCATCCGAGAAAAAGCTCGAAGCTCCGCGCAGTCGCAGACTCAAGATTCTGGAAAGTGGAAAGTGCAAACGAAAAATGTTCCAAGCATAATTAAAAATCAAAATAGAGTAAAGAAAGGGAAAACCAAACTAGAAATGAATAATAAAGAAAAAAAAAGAAATAAAATCAATTCCCCACCTCATATTAAACCTACACACAAAACCACAACAACCACACATGGAAGGCCTTCATATCTGCTGCTGTATGTACACTGCCCGACAACCGATTAGCAGACTCTCTAGCCTATCAGTTTAAGGGCCAATAACTCAGAACACTGAATAAGTTTTAATGCGCATTATTTTTTATACTCTGTACCGAAGGTAGATAGAGTATATTAAGTTTGTGCAAAAGTAGGGTAAGTGCACAGGGAGAAGGAATCGTTTCCGAGTATATATATTCTTGATCAGCATCAACAGCCGAGTCGATATAGCCATGTCCGTCTGTCCGTCTGTCTGTCCGTCTGTCCGTCCGTCCGTCCGTCCGTCCGCATGAACGAAGAGATCTCAGAGATGGTAAGAGATAGAGGTTTGACATGTATGGGACATATATTTCTTATACTTGCAGGCAGATCAAGTTTATTTTCAATTTTTGCCACGCCCCCTCCCGCCCCCGCAATTTGGAAAAAACTTCATATCTCCTACAGTTTTGGAGATAGATCATTCGTTCCTTCTAGAGATACCTTGTAAACAAAATTATTTATCGATTTGCTGAAGGAATGATAAAGATCAGATGAACGATACTCAAGTTATGGGCAAAAAACGGCCAGTTAACAACACCCACCCACCCCCACCAACAACCACAGCAACATACCCTAACCGTTCAACACAGGCAATCTTAGTGCGAGAGAGAAAGAGAGAGAGAGCGCACCGCGTTGTGCGCGGGGTGTTAACTGGCCGTTTGACTCCTGAGCAAATGCGAGTGTAAGGGTACAGAGTATGTTATAGTCGGGCTTGACCGACTTTCTTTCTTGTTTCTTTTATTCTTCATCATTTTTTCTCATTCTGAGAATAACTGTGAGTTCTGAAAGTGTACCGTTATTTTGTTTTGCTGTTTTCTTTGAAGTGCGACAAAAATGCATGCATATTTTTTGCGACAGTCGATTAGCACATTTTTGCTTTAGTGTCAATTTTCGCGTGTAAGTTGTCGTCTTTGGCTGATTAAAATTATTATTTGTTTATTGTGACCAATTATCAATTTAAAAAATAATAATGGGAAAAGCAAAATCGTTGAATGAGTCTGAAAAAGCCAAAATAAAGGCTTACAGGGAGTGCGGTCACTCGATTCTTCAAATATCAAAAAATATTAAACGCAGCCGTAAAGTTATTACCTCATATTTAAGCAATGAGGATATCTATGGGAAAAACATGAAAGGTCGGCCCTCATCAGTAATAACAGCAGCTGACAAGCGAATTATATTAAGGCACGCATCTAATTCTCACGACTCAGCCGCCAAAATAAAAGAAAAAACTTTTGTTAAAGCATGCGTTCGGACTGTACAAAGAGTAATATCGAATGCTGAACATATAAAGCGTCTGAAACTAAAAAAAAAACCACCACTAAACCAACTTCGAAAGATGCAACGGCTCGATTTCTGTCGATCGAATATGTCCTGGACCAAGGAGTGGGAGCGTGTAGTCTTTTCAGACGAAAAAATGTTCAATTTGGAGGGTCCTGATGGATATGCCTACTACTTTCATGATCTCAGAAAGGAAGAGCATACTTTAGATCGATTGCACAGCCGTGCCGGTGGTGTCATGGTGTGGGGAGCTAGTACTTACTATGGCACCATAGAACTGCAATTTCTAACCAGCCGTATGAATGCCATTGCGTACAATGGTGTACTGAAAACGGCTTTCCCTGCAATCAAGGATATTTTTGGATTCTTGGAATGGAAGTTCCAGCAGGATAACGCACCTATCCACACAGCCAGGATCGTAAAGTCCTGGATTGTGGGTCAAAACGTGGAATTGCTAACTTGGCCGACATACTCGCCCGATCTGAACATTATAGAAAATGTTTGGGGATGGTTAGCACGCAAGGTGTACGAGTCAGGCAGGCAATATTCAACTGAAGCTGAACTCATTGAAGGAATAAAAGAGTCCTGGGAGGCTATTTCACTCAATTATATTAAAAAATTATATGACTCCTTACCCAAGCGGATGTACAAAGTCATACTTAACCGTGGAGGCTCAACACATTATTAATTATTTTACAAATATAATCGAAAATATTGAAATTAATGTTAAAAAATAATTTGAATGAAATTTGAATCCATTTTCTTTTGTCATTTAAAGTTTTCAAGCGACTGTGCTAATCAAATGTCGCAAAAATAAAAGTTAATTTTGTATGTTAAGTTTGTTTAAATTCATTTAAAATGTTATTAATAAAGTTAATAAACTATCTATCATTTATTCTTGTGTATAATTTAATATTCTTTTAATGGCAAAAAAACTCATCTTAAAAGCTTTATTCGTTTTCCTGATATTAAGCTCCTAAGACTCGGACCATAGGGTGTGCTAATCGGTTGTCGGGCAGTGTATGTATGTAAGTGATCAAACAAACCAATTCCCATTTTGCGTTAAGCCACCATTAAAATAAACCAACCCCTTTTGAGTTTAGTTATGCTACAATCACGGTTGCCACTTGAAAAAATTGAACTACACCAAAAAATATTTCAAAAAAAGAGCCATTTTCATTGGAAAAGAGCCAAAAAAATTTTCTACCCTTTATTCACGTTATATTTTTATTTAATAAAATAAAAAATATCTCTTTCACAATATCGTTAAGTTATACATTCATTTAATTATTTGAGTATTATTAATTAAATTTTTAAATTAATCATGTATTAATTAGTTACTGTGGCAATTTCTTTCTTTTAAAATTGAGATTTTAATACCAATGGCTTCCTCGGACTTAATTCTTTATTGTGTCCAAATTTCAAAACAATCGGATGAGTGGTTACAAAGATAAAACGGTAAAACAAAACAACGTAAGTCTTAAGAAGTCTGAATAAAAATTGGTCTGTAAGTCAAAATACTATAATAACAACTTGATCTTATCACAATGACTTATACAAATATACTTAAAGAAATAAAGCTTCCAATCTGTAAAAATTTTGCACTTTACAACCAAATACTTTTTTCACATATTCATTAAGGGACGATTTCTCATCTCCTATATATGTAGCTGCTATTTGCCAGATGGCTACGCACTGGAGCTTGTTAAAGAATACACATTAACACAAAACATGAACTTTAAAACACACCTTAACCACAAACTGAAGGATGCTACAATGGCGGTGAACAGCACATCGAAAAGCTTCATGGGAAAGAAATGCATTGCAAATTCCACCAAATATCAGTTTTTCCAGGCTACTGCAAGAGCGATAATGTTGTATGCGGCGGAAGTATGGGGACATCAAAGTTACGATGACGTGGAAAAATTGATGAGAAACTTCCTTAAAAAGTTATTTCGACTGCCAGTGAATAAGCTAAGCTATGCATTATACCTAGAAACAGGCCTATCGGCGATGTACCTCAACATGCTGTCGACTCATTTTAGGTAAACAAAATCATGAGACTGCCGCAACATCGACTGCCGAAAATAGTGGCCCTAGAAATACTCAGGGAAAAAACGCAGTGCTTCAAAAATTGGCAGCAGCTCTTTATTGCACACAGTGTAGAGTGCGACGTTCTAAATACTGAAGAATGGAATGCAGCGCAGGAGGCTGTTCTTGTTGCGATAGACAAAAATCATAGATTTCAGTGTGAAGCTCAAGCCAGAAGAAGCGAATCGAGAATATGGTACTGTCAGCTCAACTACAACCTTGGCATAAACAATTATTTTAGTGAGCAATTTAGCACGGAAACCATTGGAATTATTTTCAAAACCAGATGTGAGTTGCTTCCACTGGGATACCGACCCACTACATCGATAGTATTTGTACTTTATGTAATACGCGATCGAGAGAAGACATAGTTCACCTTATGGCAATATGCCCTATCCTGGCGGAGTATAGAGAAGCATATTTTAATAAAATATATTTGGAACAGAAGGAGGCAATTGAACTACTCAATGGGAAAAATTGACAGGAATTTGCGAAATTCGACATAGCTATAATAAATTATAGGAAAAATATTATACAAGAAAACTTTTAAATTTAACATATAAATTAGTGAAAAATTGTTAAATAAAACTAAGAAAAAAAAAATAATAATATTTTGTTACAGTAGAAGGCTAACGGTAAATTGAATATAAACAAACAACTACTACTGCTATTTGCCAGATAAACATTGAATTTACTTTGTAGCTTGCCAGACAGACATGTATTTAAAATGGTATATCTTCGTTCAAAAAAATCGTAGAATTGTTTGAGATACTAAATTTGAAAGTTGAAGAGTTCCACTTTCCGATAATATCATAAGGATTCAAAATAAAATATCGGACTCAAAACTAAATGCGCCTTAAGCTAAAGTTACTAAAAATCTAGACTTCATGGACCATTTCCGAAAACATATTTGTGTTTAGCAGATGTACATAAATAATCTAGAACCGCTACCAACCCTTCAATTTTTGAATAAAGTCAATTTTTGGTGTCTTGTGTTGATTTTAAACTAGATTCTAGTCTCGATCTGATTGAAATTCCGTACTCAAATCTTTAATAATCTTTAATTTCATGAATACAATTTAAATAACTTTTGATTTCTGGTTCATTCATTAAATTAACTGTTTCTTTTGGCTTAAATTGTAGACTTCTAGAGTCTGTTTGTTGATGATATCTTGAAAGCTCAATTATTTCGCTATGCATCATCATCTCAGAGCAGAAGAGGATCACCAACCCACACACCCACCAAGATTGGTTCTGAAAATTTTTTTTTTTTATTTACTCTGGCTCTGGGGGGATTTGAACTGAAAATCTCGGTGGGAATGACGCCTTAGACAGCTGAGCTATGCCGCGCCTCTAAGGCAAGGCATCTAATGTGTTGCTTGTATTGAGTAAGATGTACTTGTATTGAAAACATACACCAATTCTTATAATTCTTAAGTTCGAATTCAGTGCTCTGCTCATTTATATACGGGACTGAAAATTGCTCACGTTTCGTGTTAATTTCCAACATGTAGAATTCAGCATTTGTAATTCTAAACGTTTATGTAGAAAATCTACACGTCGCGTGTGGAGAGCAGTTTTCTAAACGAAAAAATTTAAGAATTCAGTACCGATTTAGAGCTACATTTTTCGTTTAGAATTTGCACACTCGCAATATCCAAACGTTAATGTAGATAACCTAAACGTTCGTGTGGTATTCATTTAGCTGCATGAAAAATGCATGAAGTTATTTGGAAATAAGATGATTTTCTAATGTCGTATAGACTTTGCTTTTGCCCACGCAGCATTTAGCTTTTCTACACACGGCGTTCAGTTTTTGAATTTCTACACGTTACGTGCAGTTTTTCTGCATGCTACGTGTAGCTTTCTGCATTCAACATTTTGTTAGTATGTCTATGCTATGTATGTCTTTTTTGCAAGACTTGTCGGCGCAAAGAAGGTGAGCGTATGCCATGCATATAAACAAATACGTGTAACTTCTTTTTTACAGAACCTTTAGCTCCTTGTACGAGATGGCTGATGATGAGGAACTTTGGCCCAACACTAAGGAATTCAATTTTGGACGACGGCAATTCTGTATGTCGAACGTATAAGCTGCACAACTTTATAATGGTCGGACTTGGGAATTCTTTGCATTTCTAGATCCAAACGTTTAAGCTGTGGATCGTTGATCTAATAAAACGTTCAATCACTTAATATACTCTGTATTCCTTTGGTTCAGAGTATTAAAAGTCTCGTGTCACGGTATTTGCGTAAGCACTCCTCCGAAACGGATCGACCGATTTGAATATCTCAGTACAATCGGCGTAACCAAAGGAAAATATAAATTTAGTAAGCAAAATTGCAAGTTCCTACATCTAATCGTTTAAGCTGTAGTTGGTTGATAAATTTTGACCCATATTTCACCATCTTTATAATAGAATTTAGATGATAATAGCAGCAGCAATAACAAAATATAGGATACCTTTCTTGCGTCTTAATAAATTGTTTTTGGTCTGTCAGCTCTTGAAAGCAAGTATAGCAAAGGAGGAGAGAGGCGGCCGCCCATACCTCATGTTCGACTCATGGCGCCAGACCCACTATAGGAAGCTATTGTGAAACTGTTTAACTCCTAACTTTTATGGTTTAATCTAGAGCCCGTTGATCACAAAATGGAATCTTCTTATATAGAATATAGATATATAGATATATATAATATGTCTTATCGAAAATATCCCAGAATATTTTAAGAAAAATAAACAATTAGCCAAATTCAAATGCAAGCAAATCAGAGGTGAAAGTGCAGCGTGACCGTTACACATTTGGTGGTATTTTTCTGTTGAAGGGTGGTGTTTTGGCGTTGAACAGTCATACTGGACCGTATGCAGACCTGCGGACGGAATAGTTTATCCGAGTACCACAGAACGGCTTCGTAGGATTACAAACCGATCATAAATTAATCAACAAGAGTTTGTTTTTGAAAATTAAAAAAAAAATTACATTAAGATATAAAAGAAAAATAGAAACATCAAAGTTTTCCGCGGCTCTAATACACAGCAGATGATGGTCTTCATACGCAGAAATGTACAAGTAATCCGAATTGGCTACCTCTTTAATAGGCTGTGTTGGTCTGTTTGTAGCAGGAATTAATATAATGCCATTTCAAGAATTAAAATTAAATTATACCAAAAGTAAAGAAAAAAAGAAGAATAAATTGTTGCCTGAACTGTTCACTCTGAACGGCTGCTTTGGACTAAACTTAATTAGTGTATTGAATTGTTGCTTGACAATTCAATGTAAAAACGCCTACTATGTCGAGTCACTACATCTTTGTTTTTAGTTTTGGTTGATCAGTGTGTCTGGCTTCCATTGGAGTTAAATGATTTGCTTAAAATGAAGATAACTGTGCGTTTGGTTCTCTTTTTTAAGTAACTTGCGTTTCTCATCAATGTTCTTCCTCCCGTAACTAATTCAAATATGCTAACAATACCTAGCGGTAACCTCATATGCCGTTGAATCATAATTTGGTGTTAGCTTTTGTGGAAATACAACATATTTATCCTGATTCCTTACCCTTGGTTTTCTTAGCGCAGTCATAGTCTTTTCCCCTATTAGACATACCGTATACTTGGTATCCTATCAGTCAAAATATGCATTTTTTGCATTTCGTGTTCAGTACACGAAAATCATCTAGAATCACCAACAATCCTTCAATATACTGAAAAAAGTCTAATTTTGTTGCCTTGTATCTTTTAACTATCTTAACATTTTTGAGTGTTTTGGTGAAAGACTTAAATGAACCAAGTCGGGTGGAGGTAGTATTTGTTCGTTGAAGTTTGTTGTACGATGTTTCTAATCCTATGGAATATGGGCGGAACAGCAGCATATCCAGCGCTTGTAACTAATAGTGCCTTTCCACCCTTTGCTTCCAAAACCAAAGAGATATGTTCGGTTCCTTAATCTAAAGCCCAAAAATGATAGGAATCCAATTATAATTTTATCCAAAATCAGTTATTATTTTCCTAGTTGAGTTTTAAATGTTCTGGAAAACAGAACAATATTAATTCCAATCAAGTTCTTCAAAACGGAACAACAAAATTGTTCTTAACGTGAGAACCTAGTACTATAAACAAGACTGCAAATCTCTAAAATTTTGCAGGAGGTTCGTTCCGGGGGTTCGAACACGTTGTAAAGTCTAAGGTTCGGTTCGCAGACCGGTTCCTGGAACCCCTGAACCCAAGGTTTTGGTTCGAACCTCGGTTCGCTTGAACATAAAATAACAGTTTCGATATATTCTATGTGTAGAAGATTTGTAGAACATATGGGATAAAAATAGAACAATGGGATAATGGGCATTATATCTTCCAGGCTTTTAGATCAGAAAGATCAAACTTAAGTGTTAAAAAAGGCTCTTTCAACTGATACCTGAGTTGCTGGAACAGCAAGTATAGTTAAGTAAATATCATTTTAGTCCTCGTTTTTTTTTTACCTTTTCAAAATTTTAAAACATTTGTTGATGTGTTTTATGTTTTCTTTGACTATTTTCGAAGAAATCTTTAACTTCATTTAAAGATTTTATGTTTGATATTTGTTTATTGCTTTCATGAACTTCTCTTCTTACCAATCAAACGTTGAGTCATTTAAAGTTGAATTTGGAAAACTCTCATTAAGAATTTCTTTTTGGAGCTTTAGCATGTCTGTCAAAAGTCTTCTCTTTAAAGAACTCTGAATGCGAAAATCTTAAAGAGCTAGAAATTTTCGCCCATTTGGTAGGTTGAGTTCCATCGCGTCACACAGTCTGGCACTGTTTTTTTTTTTTAAAAGACTTTATATAGTGTAAGTAAGGAGTCTCTTACAAAGTGTGCGAACTCTACGAACGTCAAACTGAGCATCCTTTAAAAAACGTTAACTACTAAATTTAGCACAACGAAATGTAATTATAGAGTCCTCCATGGAATCTTTTGAGTTAACTTGGTCATCGTCCAAATCAAGAAATGCTTTTAATTCACATGAGCAACCTTCATCAACATTACATCACAGCCAGCATTTTATGAAATAATTGAACACATTCGAGTCTTTTTCGAGTCCTCTGTCTGATTAAAATAGTCATAATTGCGCTCATTTTCTGATCATAAATGATACTTTGGTCGGGAGAAAATTGTACCCTAGCCGCGACTCTTTTTAAAGAGTCGTTTATAACCCATTTTAATGAGCATTTTCGACTCATTTTCGAGTCATACTTACAATCATTTGCGAGTATTTTTCGTCATTTTTTAACAAATCACATTTTGAGCATATGCATGACTTATTTTCGAACATGAAATAAATAACTTTTTAATCATCAAAAGGGCTCGAAAAAGACTCAACAAGGTGATTCTTGCTAAAATGATCTTACAAATGCTCGGTAGGATTCTTCATAGTTGCATTTCTTTTCTGCTTTGCAGTTTTCATTTAAAAGTTCTCCTTCTTGAACCAGCTTCGATCCATTATCGACGGTGATAGTATAAATCTGACCTAGAGAAATGTCGTGATAGCAGTCCGATTACAAGGAATTTCTATATTTTCCTGTTGGACACGTTGGAAAAACTACTTAATTTTATGAACCGAACCTAATTTTTCGAAAAAGTGGTCCGGTTCGGTTTCAGGTTCGAGGAGTCAAAAATATTAGGGATTCGGTCCATGGTCCGGTTCGTCGGACCCAAAAATCCCGAACCAAACCGGTTTTTAGGGGGTAGTTTGCAGCCTTGACTATAAATGAGAAAAACCGTTCATGCACTGTATTTGGTAACGCTTGTTCTCATCTTGAATTCAATGTTCTTGGTTTTTCCTCTTGTGTATGATTTTTTAGTTTTCCTTACTGTCAATTTAACCATCTAACAGGCAAGATCGTAAGAACAATCGTATTGTAGTGATCATTTTGTAGTTACATATAGCCAAGTAAAACTTAATTTTTTAAATGAAATGTTGTCTTTACGTTCGCCAGGTGAAAATAGTGAAGACCGTCTCTAGACGGTGATGCCGGCTTCCATGTAATATATAACATAGGTGTATATTTTCTATCAAACCAATTTTAATAAGAAACGAGAAGGCCAAGCTAACTTCGTCTGTGCCGAAGTTTTTGTACCCTTGCAAATGCTGTTTTTGAAATGTCAGAGTTTAAGAACGCTTATATAAAAATCAAAGATTTTTCTAACTAAAACCCATTTTCCGACAGATAAACATCTGATTTCGACTAAATTTCGCAAATCTTTTTGAAAACATCTCAAATTAACAATCGTCAAGTTTAAGAACGATAAAATTGAAAACCAAAAAGTTCTTCTCACTAAGACTCATTTTCCGACCGATCAGTTCTATGGCAGCTATAAGATATAGTCATCCGATTTTGACCAAAGTTTGCAAATCTGTTTGAATGCACTAATTAAACATAATGGATGAGTTTTGGAACGCTAACATTGAAAACCAAAAAGTTTTTCTCACTAAGACCCATTTTTCGACCGATGGTTCGTATGGCAGCAATAAGATAAGTCAACTGATCCAGTCGGTTATGACATATTAGCAGCATGCAGTTAAAAGAAGACTCTGCGCTAAATTTCAGCAAACAGACAGACCACTATAGGAAATTTTGCCATTTATTAGGCATAAACCCATTTTCCAAAAGTCTTCAAAACTTAAATTATTTTTTGTCATAAGTTCACAAATACATCAGTCTTCAATGTTACATAACAGAAAAAATATCACCTAACAGCACTCTGTTAAATGAGCAGCTGATGCTAACAGACAGTTCAATGTTGAGTGTGTGTTTTTTTGCAGCAATTTGCAATTGATATAAATTAATAAAAACAGAGAGTTTTGTCAAATATTAATGATGGAATCTAATCGTTGTGGTATGTACTATGTATTAGTATCTTTGATCTGTAGAAATCAATCGTGGTGTCTTTGTAGTTGGGGGTATTCGTAAGGCATCTCACAAAAAAAATTTGTGGAGAAAATGCAGGGCTGTGACGTTTTGCATCTTATAGAGCTATCAATTCCGCTTCCGTTTCACTTTATCTCAATGCGGATTGATGAATTACGCATTTTTTGCAAAATTCAAGTGGAAAAAAGCGTTAAAAAGGATGTTATTTTGGATTGCTTTAAAGAGGGGTTAAGCCATAGTCTTTCAGACGCATCTGAAAGATATTTAAAAGAAAAAAGCAGGATGTTTTGTACAAATCTGGAGATAAAGTGGCGGAAATGCAACCGAAGTATGCAACTCTTTGAACGTAGACATTCTGACTGGCTTAAGCAAAATCAATTCATAACCATTAAGAAGCACATGAACCCAGTTGGTTGTCCCCGGTTGCCATTTACGCTTAAGGGTATTAACGGTTGGAGGGAACAAGCTGCTGATCTATCAATATCTGAGGGAGATAACGTGCGTTTATTGTTACAAGCAGCAAGCACAGCTGCTCATAAAAAAGGGGCAAGCTGCCCTTGCAGAAGTTCTTAAGTTGCTTTCTAAAAGTCCGGAAAGGGCAAAAATGATCCGAAACGTAATGTCACACCCAATCAAGAACCCTTTGCGGTCTTCCGCCGACGATGCCTTGGCATTAATTTTGGATCAGGGACTTACAAAAGACCAATATTGTGCAATTAGAGAGGACTTAAGATCAAAAAATGCGATATATATCCGATTTATAAGGAAGTGATGCGAAAGCTAAAGTCATTCTTCAAAATCTTCTAGACCACACTGCTGCAAAATGATGTTTTATTACATATAATGAATGCTCAGGGCACAAATTTCTTAACTGCAGATTTAAATCTAAGTTACGGCTTTGATGGCAGCACTGGTCAAGCTAACTACAATCAAGCATATTCCGACCAAAATGACACGGATGCAGATTCAAGCCTATTCGCAACAACAGTTACACCATTGCGGATGATTGATCCCTTCGGTAACTCCACAATCTATTATATTTTGTCGCCCCTAAAAGATTGAGTTTACGAAAGAGACAAGATACTCAACATTGAAACTCCGATATGGTAGATGAAATAAAGAACTTGCGATTCTATAAAATTTCGATAAATAATGATAGATTCATTTATATTAAATTCAGTTTACATCTTACTGTTATTGATGGCAAAGTGCGTAACGCCCTAACCGGAACAAAATCTTATCAATCATGTCCCATTTGTGGATCAACTTCAAAGGATTTTCATAATAACAAAAATTTTAAGTACGAAAAATTCCTTCCTATTTATGATAATTTAAAATATGGATTAAGCCCATTGCATTGCTGGATAAGATTATTTGAATTTGTATTTTTTCAGTAAACCCACAAAAGCAAATGCTTTGAGTTTGCTGCCGCAAACTGTGTTTCTGATTACGCTGCGAAAGTTTAACAATTTTATACATATTAATATAAAATAATACGAAAAAAAAAAAATTATAATTTTTTTTAAGGCGGGGTTAAGTGCTTCCACGCCCACCTTTTCCCAAATATAGCCCAACGGTATGTATAACTTAATGCAAAAAACAAGACCGCAAAATCTTGCTTATGTTATGGACGGACAAAGCTCAATCGACTCAGCTCGTCGCCCTGATCAATAATATATATAGTTTATGGTGTCGGAAATGAATATTTCTATGCGCTGCAAACTTCTGAGCAAAATTATAATAACCTTTGCAAGGGTATAATGATACAAATTATGGCACAAGTGAGTCATCAAATTTATTTATTTTTGTTAGCTTGAGCTGTTAGAGAAAAAATAATTGGCCTTATTTCGTGCGTCAAGGCAAACAGGTCGACTCTGATTTACTGAGACTTGACAAGCCTGTTTCCCTTCTGCCAATTCGCCGATGAACTTCTCTCAATCCCTTGGGATCCACTCACTGCACAGCTGACGTCCATAGCTTATGAAGGTACGGAATGTGTGAAAGGTTAAAACTATTTTTTCGATATCGTTCAACTGTAATTGATAGAATTTTACTGAGCATGGGGCCATCTCTTCCATTTTGTATGAATTTCCCCAATATAACTTTGATTGCCTTGCATAGCTAATCTGATTGCCTGGGCGCGAATCTATATTTATGGATACATAATCCGCCGCAAAGCTTTAGCATTCTAACCGCAAGGGGAAACACAAATTTTGTTGCCAGCCCACTGCAAATGGGGAAGCGGGGTATAAAAAAGAATGCGACAAGAACTCTGTACAGGTGAGTACACGCTCACAGACAACACATATATGCATATACATGAGGAACAGGCGGAGTAAAGTGGAGGGTTTGGAACTGTTGGGGTGAGGCCAGATAGCGTAAGGTCCCATGCATCATGACGACGCTGTTGACACTTCATAAATACATGAGTTGCACTCAGAGCCTGCCACACAAAACACACGCAAGCATAGCATATGCATATGCGTGTGTGTGTGTGTGTGTGAGTGTGTGTGATGGGAAGGGGAAGTGTATTCAATTGTTATTCTTCATTTTCTTATAAAGTAAGCAAAAACGAAGCGGTCTTAAGAGTATACGTTTAGCATAAAGGATAAGGATTATAACCAAATCTCTGCAGAAAATGTAAATTAGTAACCGGGGATCTGTAAACATATTCATGTAATGAAGCACTCTAATAACAATACCGAACTAGTGCTAATGGTTGAGAGGATGGTTACACTGGATGGATGATGCGAGCATAAAAGGAAGCGCTAGTGGATTGACACTGACCGAGACGGACTTGTGTTTATAAATGGACAGAGACGTTTTGATAATGTAAATAGTAACTGTGCAAATTATGTGTAAATAAAGACCGGAAAACTCCAAAGAGTCGGTGGTTAACAGATCAGTGATTGAAAAGGTACTCAGTTTTCTAACCGTGGTAAGGTACAAGGTAAATATACCTAGGTAAGGTAAAAGGTATCCGGAATTTCGAGTACCTAGGTAAAGGTAAAGGTTAAAAAAAAGTTACATCAAAAGTGATCTCAGGATTTAAATTGACCTGCGATGGATTGGTTTAAAGAAAAGGTTTGCAAAAGCACAAATTTGAAGACTTGGGCTGATTATTGGGCGCTTTTAAGAGTTCACGATTCCTAATTTGTGATTTTTTATATTGAAAATATCGCGATTTTTTGGTCCGTTTGATAAAACCCCCCCCCCCCCCCCTCCACCCCTTTACCAGTTTATTTACCCGTCTTCGTGGCAATCAAAACTCATATAAGAATTCTTGCAAATTTCTAATATTTTTAAGCCGATTGACCAACACCGCCATCTAATCTTCGCTATAACCTAAACTCATTATAAGATTTTGCAAATTTGGCGAACTTTTGATACTTCATATTTAATCGACTATTTACCCATCTTCATGACAATCTAAGCTCTTATAAGAATTTTGTAAAAATTTCGGGATTTTTTTTAAACCGATTGATCGGCACCTTTTCTTTGCCCGTCTTCAATTGCCTATTATTAAATCTTCATGATAATCTAAACTTATTATAAAATTTTGCAATTTTCACCCGTCAACTTACCCGTCTTGCTGGACTGTTCGATCTAACCATTTACAGGTCTATTGAATCTTCATGATACTCGAAACTTATCAAATTTTTTTTCGAGATTTGCTACCTACAATCAGTTATACTATGCTATCTATCAAATCTTTATGATAATTATAATATATCATTTTGTAAATTTCCCGATTTTTTTGGACAGTTTGGTCTACACCACCTATATTTATTTATCCTCTAATATTGCAGTTAATCAAATCTTCATTATAATTTTAAGTCATATTAAAATTTTGCAAATTCCGCAATTTTTTTAATTGTTCGATCTACACCTCCTATTTACCCATCTTTCGTGAATATTCAAATTAATTATAGAATTCTTAGAAGACAATTTGGAGGAACTTTGGGAGCAGCTATACGGAGCACTATTGGAAGCAGATTGAGCAGCTCTAGAAGCTATGGGCCTGCTTTACTCCGATTGCTCCTAGTATTTTGATAGTAGTTTTTTGTATGCTATTGACAAAATTAACAGCATAGAGCAGAGCAATAGTGTTTCAGATTTGATATTGTGCTCAGGTAACTGCTCTGCTCTTTTCACATTCAGAGCAGGAGCAAGAGCAAAAAATAAATACTACGAAATAGCAGAGCATTTTCAAACACTGGTTTCATATGGAATTTATTTCATTTTAAATTTAAAATTAAAGTCTAGTAAAGTTTTCAATAAAAGAAAATCGTTTAAAACTCCTTTATTAGGAGTATCTTTAAGTGGATCACAATATTTCTAAATATTCTAGCATTGAAGCTGATGTATTACTTGAAGTAAAGTAGGCTGCAAAAATCCTTAAAAAACAACAAAATCTTTCGCCCTGCAGAAGATTAATAGCCTTAGCGTAAGTGTCTGTAGCATTATTCAATTCTTGTAGTGCAAGGAGCTATTCATTTAAGTTTACAAATTTAACCTTTCTTAACTTCATCTGCTGCTACTGTGGATCTGCTAACAGCATTCCAATATGCTTTCCTTGCTTAAATTATATGTTCAGCACCTTTCGTGACAGCTAAGTTGAAAGTGTGTGATGCGAGTTCAAAGTGCCTTGGCAAAATAATTTCAGCATGAGCTGAACCATTCAGCTCGATTACCTTCTAAAAACTCAGGCTTCACTCTTGTTCCTTTAAAACTGTACATTTTAAATGCTTCACAGAAGCTATCAAATTAACAATCGCCGAGTTTAAGAACGATAATATTGAAAACAAAAAAGGTTTTCTAACTAAGACTCACTAAAGACGCATTTTCCGACCGATCGGTCCTAAGACAGCCTTAAGATATAGTCATCAAATTTCGACCAAATCTTGCGAATATATTTGAAAGCATATAGAATTAGTAATCAGTGAGTTTAAGGAACCATGGCAACCATAACACAGTTTGACAATATCCAACATTTTTAAAAACTCAGCATAAGACCCTAAAAATATTATAAAAAGGACCTCTGTAAGCATCACCTCATACCCAGTTTTACGAATAAAGCCTCGGTTTGCGTTTTAAGAACGATAAAGTGGAAAAAATTAGAAAAAACGAGAAGGCCAAGCTAACTTCGTCTGTGCCGAAGTTTTTATACCCTTGCAAATGCTGTTTTTGAAATGTCAGAGTTTAAGAACGCTTACATAAAAATCTAACAATTTTTTAACTAAAACCCATTTTCCTACAGGTAAACATCTGATTTTGACCAAATTTCACGAATCTTTTTGAAAACATATCAAATTAACAATCGCGAAGTTTAAGAAAGATAAAATTTAAAACAGAAAAGTTTTTCTCACTAAGACTCATTTTTTGACCGATCGGTCCTATGGCAGCTATAAGATATAGTCATCCGATTTTGTACAAAAATTTGCAAATCTGTTTAAAAGCATATAATATTAATTATCGCCGAGTTTTATGACGCTAGCATTGAAAAAAAAAAGTTTTTCTTACTAAGACCCATTTTCCGACCTATTGTTCCTATGACAGCTATAAGATATAGTCATCCGATCTTGACCAAAATTTGCAAATCTGTTTGAAAGCAGATAATATTAACAATGGCCAAGTTTAACATTGAAAACAAAAAAATTTTTCTCACTAACACCCATTTTTAGACCGATGGTTCCTATGGCAGCTATAAGATATAGTCATCCGATCCGGTCGGTTCCGACATATTAGCAGCGTGCAGTAAAAAGAAGACTCTGTGCAAAATTTCAGCTCGATAGCTTTAAAACTGAGAGACTAGTTTGCGTAGAAACAGACGGACAGACAGACAGACGGACAGACAGACAGACAGACGGACGGACAAAGCTCAATCGACTCAGCTCGTCGCCCTGATCAAGAATATATATAGTTTATGGGGTCGGAAATGAATATTTCTATGCGTTGCAAACTTCTGGGCAAGATTATAATACCCTTTGCAAGGGTATAAAAACTTATTCTCACTAAGACCCACTTTCCGACTGATTAATCCTATGGCAGCTATAAGATATAGTCATCCGATTTTTACCAAAGTTTGCAAATCTGTTAAATTACTTACCTAGGATCAAGAGTACCATATACGGATACTGCGGTTGAATACCTTGGTGTGGTTCTGGATAGCCGCTTGACCTGGAATATACATGTGACTCGGGCAGCTCCTACGGACAGCTAAGGCGAATGAGCTCGAATGGCTTCTGAAGCCTTGTAGCGTTATATCGTTGCGATCTAAAATCCTTGGCAATTATCATGCTTTCCTGGACCTGGGGGATCCCTCTATGGGGTACGGGCAAGCTCCATTACCCTCAAGAAACTAGAGTCTTCTATGCGACGTCCCTGGTATGTGTGGCATACAATTGAATACTGCGATCAATATGTATACACACCAACAGGGTATCATGGCCGACTGGTTTCCTACTCGAATAGTCTTGCCTCTGAACCGGCGACAAACAGACTCAGAAGACGTCTCAACCTACGACCGCCTCAGCAATTTGGCATAAGTTTCCCCTTGGCATCATCCCCTAGCAATCTTTGCACGCTGCTGATTCCCAGCAAGACGACAGCTCATAACAAAAACAAAAAAAGGCATTCCCCCCCAAATTTTCGCTCATCACGTCCTAAATAATTGTTAGCAATATATTCCTGAGCTGAGCATCAGTTGCTCTCTCGATCCACAAGCGCTATCAATAGGCTAACTATCGAAAAGAAACTATGAGTTTCGGTCATGTTGCTGGATACACATGCAACTAAAAGGTAAACTAAAAATTCCTGGCACAGTTTTTTTTATATGAAGTTTGCCAGGAATTTTTAGATTCCGCGGTGCTGGATACACGGATTTATCGTTGAAAGTGAACCACTAAATAGCACCCACCCGGAAAATAAGCCAGAAAATATAAGAACTAGCATTTTTTAGGGAATATTACTTAGAACAAACACGACTACGCTTCACACACTTACGATAGGCAGCAATACAGCGGCGATAAGTAAGCAGAGGCAATTCTTCACAAATTTTGATTGGCATCAGAGCGATAGCAGGTGGTACTTTACACAATTCGCGTGGCACCACAACGGCAATGGTTAGTACTTTACACAGTTTGTGTGGCGTCACATCTAAATGCTACAAAATGCTTTTCATAGAGTTTTACTCAGAGTGTTATTTCTTACTTATCATAATTATATTTTTGGTATTTTTCTGCAAATAATTATTTGCAATTCGAGTAAGTTCAATTTTTGAAAAGTTCAGCTTGAATTCCATCCCTGTCCACATTACAATGACAAATCTCTCTACCCTTTGGGTAACATTAAGTTAATTCTCAATAATTTTGTGTACACCTCTTCAAAAGCATTTCTTTGTTGTTATTTTCGCTGCTGTTCCGTCGAGTACTTCAACAAATTTACACGTGTATCACTCATACGCGCTGTTGGCATGCTATTTGCTTGCATTCCCCGCCCACTCTCTACCCATTTCAGAGTTGTCATCGCTTGTTTCACGCCTGAATCGCCCGGATGCGGGTTACGAAAAATGGTTGAGCAATAAAACAACAACAAGAAATAACGAAATTTAGCAACTAAAAATAAAAGCACACCGTAAAATTTCCATGCACACTTTCGCAGCATTGAAGTCGCTTGATGAGAACTTCGGTTAGAAAAGTGTGCGCCAGCCTCGCGTAGCCGCCGGAAGTAACACGGAAGCTCCCATGCTCCCTTTTAATGTGGCCCTCGGGCGAGGGACCCGCGAAATAGTGCCATGAAGCATTTAATAAAGAGTACTGCAGCAAACAAAGACTGCAGCCATTGCTTGAGTGGGCCAACAGAAAAATGAATCACCGACAAATTACGGTAAGAAAAGGAAACTTCAAAGCGGAAATGGCGGCAACAGCATTTCGTTATGGCACATCACATTTTTCTGTTTTTGTTACTTTTCTTTTCTGTTTTGTTATATGTGCTGTTTTATGGCCCAGAGGCCAACACCTCTCAGGCTCAAGCTCCGGCTCCGTTTTCAATGCAGAAGTAGTAAAAATTTTGCCATGAAAAAAGGTCTTATGAAATATGCATATGATCATTTGGCCACACACACACACAGAGTCTTGAGCAAAAATTTCATTAAAGTTCAAGTAAAAAGTCGTTTTATTTTTTTCTCCTTACTTTACTTTAAGATGGTCGCTCGGGGAGAAAAACATCCAAGAGTGGCAAACAGTGAGTGGAGAGGCCAAACTCAAAAGGTCACAAATGAAGCTGCGAGTTTACCTGAAATGAAAAGACAACGACAGAGAGGAGGAGGGAATTATTATTAAGCCAAGAATAAGAACTTGTAAGACCGTATTAAATATATGTACTCTGCCTTTAGTTGTATGCCTCAGTACTGAATTCAGGCATATTTTAAATTAAGCACACCCCTGAATTCCATTAGATGAATTAGTAGGCATGAGTTGCCTGTGTTGAGTTAGTGATTAAAAATCATCTTAAGACAGAATGCTTTTAACAGGTTTGCTACCAAACCGAGAGCCAGTAAGTTGAAAGTATTGAAAATATTTTTAAAAATTAAGATGTTCAAAAATGAGTTACACGGATTTAAATACTGGTTCTGACTGGGTCAGATTAATCGCTAATAGCTATTGGTTCAAATTTTATCATTATGGAACCAATATTCCACATAACACAAACTACCCACCCACTTCCCACCAATTTACCACCCACTTATGTGTGGTACCACCCACTCAATGGTTCTTTGAAGTGTTACTGCATAGATTTTCTTTAAAAATAGTTCAGTAATTGTAGAAGGATTTAAGAAAAAAACGATTTAACGATATATCGATATTTAGTAAACTCGATAAATCCAATTTCGATTTTCTGAATTTTTTTAAATGATCGACAACCTTAAACCAAGGCTGAAATCTGATCCACAATCGAATCCAGGGATCGCAAATAAGAGTTATGGGCTTTAAAAATATCAGAGCCAAATAAGTGTCCTAGATATTGTTGGAGACACCCCATGCCCGAATTTTGAGTAACCAATCCAAAAAAAGCGTTAACTTTTATTTTCTATTTTTAAAATAAAAATTGAAAAATAATTCTTATTTTTATTTAAAAATTTAAAATAAGACTATAATAAGACAATAAAAATTGATTTGAATATAATTTAAACCAAGCAGTGCATTACAAAAGTAGTCATATATCTATGATCTGTGTTTCAATACCTTCCATTGATATATATCATGTCCTTGAAGGATCAATATTAAGGATATTAAATAATAAATAATGTTGATTACTAAATATATGTCGAATATCCATCTATAGAATCCACAAAAATGTAGAAAATATGACGTTTTTTTCCAATTTCGAGGGCATAATAGTAAAATGGGCAATTCAATTCAGTTTGTTTCGGAACAAGGCCGATTATCTTTTTTATCTTTATTAAAAGAATAACGTGTATAACTTTGTAGGCTGTTGCTGACTGTGGAAATGAGATGTCAAAGTTAGTGCACCTATAGGCTGATTGAAGTCTGATTAATTTAGTTCGAAATTGACTATCAAATAGGGAGACTTCCAATATTTCGTTCATTTCGTCTAAGCATTCTCATTTCATTACAGTGTAGACCGCGATGGGTCGTAATCGGGACTTAGTTGTTCGAAATTTTTTTAGCTTAAACTCGGAAAAAAAGATTTCAAAGTGTAAAAAGATATTTGTGTGCAATTGGTCACTGAAGAGAAGGTGTCATTCACCCTCCTGGACTCGGCGCCCTTCAAGAAGTTGATGGAGCAAATTTTTCGTGGATTAGAAATGAACCTCATTACATTCCGCAATGTTATGCAACACGTAACAGAAAAATATGACTTGGTTAAGGGAAATCTTTTCAAATTATTGAAGAACAAAGTTATATCCTTAAAAATTGATATCGCTTCGAGACGTGGAAGAGGAATTTTGAGCGTTAATGCCCAGTATTATCGTGAGCAACGCATTGAAATTAAGACACTGGGAATAATTGAGCTGCATAAAAAACATTCTGGAATGAACTTAAGTACGGAAATAGAAAATATATTAGAAGAGTTTTCAATTTTCAAGCAGCAAATTTACTCCAAAACATCGGATAATGGGAAAAACATTATTAAAGCTGTGGAATTCTTGAATCATGACCCCGACACCGCAGTGAGTGAAGACGTTGATGAAGAGGAACTTTTGAAGGATGTACTCATTCACTCAATAGCTTCGATCAAGTGAGCCGCTCATTCCCTACAACCAGCAGTGAAGGACTTTTAAAAGAATGATAGACGGAACAAACTAGCAATAACCTAAATAAGCGCATACTCTCCCAATCCAATTGAAATAAGTGAGAACATTATGAAGTATTGGGAGGACAAAAATTACATGTATCCTTGTTGTATCAATTGGCGAAAGTGCTCCATTGCGTGCCAGCAACCCAAGTGTCAGTTGAACTTGTCTTCAGATTTAATAAAAAAAATATTGTTCCGCAAATTGAATAAATAATGCATTCCTAGTGCTGTAAAACTTACATAAACTCTGGGCATTCAATTTTGGAAGAACAGAGTATGTTACAGTTGGGCTTGACCGACTTTCTAACTTGTTTGAATTATGACAGACTAGAAGTAAGTAAGCGATATGTATAATCAGTGGCACTGAATCGATAAAAAATTGTGGTATCCTTCATATTCATCCTTCAAGGACATGATATATATCAATGGAAAGGTATTGAAACACAGATCATTGATATATGACTACTTTTGTAAAGCACCGCTTGGTTTAAAAGACATTCAAAATTATTTACCATTTTTAAAATAAAAATTGAAAAATAAGTCTTATTTTAAAATTTGATAATAAAAATATTTCTTAAAAGTAATTTATATTTTTAAAATTATAATCGTTACGATCCCTGATCGAATTCTGGCATTAAGCGTCACTTGAACCAGACAATGATCCGAACCTTTTAAAATAATTGATCAATTTGTATTATTTTACAAGTTTTATGCTTTTAACAACTGTGTCTTTGTGTGTATATGTAAGGGGAATACCAAAATAGAAACAATGACTACAATGAAACAATAAACTTAAATTCGTGTGTATGTGTACATTTTGTGCGCTTATTTCGTGTGTGGAGGCCAGAAAACTGCTTGACGTGGGTCTTGGTAATGCTCCGGTGTATGTGTGAATGGTGTTCGTCTTCTTCTTCATTCTATTTCCGCTTTGAGGCACGCATGGAACGTTTCTTGGTAGCACTGCTGCCACCATTGGCCTCATACTCTCTAAGAGCACGATCGTATACTTCTTTGGCTCTGGCGGCCTTGGCAACCATCGACCTCCACATTTCTCCGGCCCGCTGGGCCACCTCGGTAGCTTTTATGCCTGGACTCTCCGTCTTAATTGCTTCCCTCGAATTCTTCAAAAATAGCATGTATGAAGAAAGGGGGCTTTTAGGTTTTTCGGCCATGTTGGATTTCTGTTTCTTTATTTTAGAGTTTTATTTTGTTTGATTGACTTGTTTGAGCGTTGTTTAAACTTATCTTTAAACCCTGACCTCCTCTTTTCAATAAGTCTTTTAATATTTTAAATATTTTGTTTTTATTTATTTCTCGCTTGCTGAATAAAAAACCCTAAAAATGATTAAAACCGTCTAACTCTGATTAAACATATTCGCAAATTAAACTAACAAAAAAGTTTGTTAGTCAAACAGGTTCGTTGTTCCTTTGATAACATAAATCTAACTAGTTGAATTAGTGAGCTTTTTTAGTGGCCTATGGCTCAGGTAGACAGCAAAGACTTGATCATAAGAGTAGGGCCACTGAATATCTAGGCGAAGCGAAGGACCTCAATACGGCAAAATGGAACAAAGTAGGTCTCAGCATTCCCAAAGCTAATATTTGTTGTATAATTAATAACTGACGGCTCCCAAGTGTGCGATAACTCTTACTTTGACGAGGTAGACTCGCTCAATCGATATTGCAGCAAATAAATTCTTAACCTACCAGATAGCACACCAACATACGTACTAGCCTTAGAGACGGGGATGGAAAATGGTCACATCTATACCTACATTTAAAATACATAACTAAGAGAAAGATAAATCCCGTAGTACAAAAATCTTTTACTCAAAATGAACGATTGCGGAATAGTTTTAGAAGAAAGTCAGATGAAACAGGCATGCTGACTAGTCTTAATCAAAGAGCACTCCAAAACTACGTGACTAAGGCAAGAAGTAGCGAACAACATATATATAGACTACTTGATTACTCCAAAGAACTTACATACTGCAATGAAGCATCTTCAAGAAGTAAGATAATGCGAATAATGAAAGCGAGAAGTGGCCTGTTATGTCTGCAAGGTAACACACATCAAATTGTTGCTACAAGGAAGTGCACGCTTTGAAATATGAACGATATGGAAGACATAATGCATTTCCTAGGTCGGTGCCCTGCGCTCTAAGAATTCCGTAAATCTCGTAAAAAATTGTATGATTTGTGTCTGATTTGTAAATGTCTGTACTATTTTCACGGTTCGAGAGGGACGATCGGATATGTCGTGATGAACGGGCAAGTACGCTGTAGTACCTGAGAACGCAGTGGGCTGACGGTTTTTCGTTAACCATGCCCCAGAAGAAGATAATCTGTAGTAAAATTATGTAAACCAAACTTATTGAATGAATAAAACTACTACTACTTATTAATAATTGTAACCAGTGAGCCCAACTATGAGATACCTTGCTGTAAGCCGGTAATGGAGAAGTTCGACTGCATAAGTGAAATATTTTTCATATTTAATTTTAGTTTTCCCCATACTTGAAGTATAGAGAAATCAAATATTGAAATCAAACTTTAAACACATAATTTGAAAAATCCAATGGCAAATATAAAATACATTAAATTTTATTTGATGCTGAACCTAGTTCAAGGATAGTCGTATGTTCAAAGATGTCTGGCTTTTGTATAAAAGTCCCCAAAGTTCTGAGTTCGAATCCCAGTCAAGGTGTATTTAAAAAAATTGTAAGTGTTATGTTTTACAGAAAGAAGACTATGCCCTCCCCCCCCAGTGGGGAGTGATTAAGCCATAATCACTTTACAGATCTGCTAACTGCAAAGGGTCATTGATGGAGCTGCGCATAAGTTGTCATTTTTAGATGGCATGGAAGACAAGTCTCGAATCGAATTTTTTTGCCGGTTCTGTTACCTTTTAAAAAGGCAAAAAGTATTATTCCAATGTTATACGATTTGTCAAGTATTTGAACCAAGAAAGTTCTGTCAGGTGAAAACTAAAAGAGTTATTTTAAAAGCCAGTTAATTAGTTGCCCAACGAATCATTCTTCCTACGAGCGATGCAAAGTAATGATCTAAAATGATCGAAATTTGGTGGTAGGGCACGATTCAGATTGCATGTATAAATTCAGTTCATAGTTTTCTTGTTTAAATTTAATTTTTAATGGAATACTCTTAATTATTTATTTAAAATATTAAAAGGCGGCGAAGCCGGTGTCCAGGTGCAAGTGCACCTGACATTTTCCACACAGATTTTACATCGCCTGGCCTTATTCTCGGGCTGATTGACATGTTTGTGTGGCGGACTGTGGAAGTGGGCGGACTGTGAAAGTATTGTTTGGTTTGGTTTCGGTTTCTTCATGTGTCAAGTTTTCCTTCTCATCCGTGGTCAACAATAAATTTTTGGCCAACTCCACTCCAAGTTTTAGCTATATGAGTTCAGGCCGATTTAAGGTCTTATTCATAAGGCAACTTCAATTTGCACGCATTCACAATTGAAAATTCTAGGAAAGCTAGCCAAAGAGGCCACCACCACGCTTTTTGAATCTTATCGAGATGCGAAAATTCGACACAGCATTGTCGTAGGTCGGAGATAATTCCTTCTGGCTGTTACATACTTTTTCACAAACTTAATATACTCCGTGCACCTTTGGTACAGAGTATAGGGATAAAATGGAGAAAATACAAATAATGAAAAAAAAAATGTATACAAAAGAGAATGTATACTCTGTGTAGCTTTGGTACAGAGTATAAAAGTGCAGTATTTGCCTACAATATAGGAAGAGAAAACGGTTGAGTACTGTTTTCGTATGCCTGATTAAAATATTTCCCATTCTGTTGTGATTGCAAAGGCTTCGGTTTCGTTTATTTGTGATGCTCGATCTTTAATTTGAATTCTTAATGAATCCGAGAGATGTGTCTATTGTGTTATGCTGTACATAACAAGGTGATTAGCTGGCAAGCATCAATTATCCGGTCTACAGTTAATTTCGTTGCTCTAGCTCTTTTAGTCTCTGAGATTTGGGTGTTCATACAGACAGACGGACAGAAGACTTGGCTATTGATACTGATCAGGAATATTATATATGTACCTACGTACATTTGTAATGCTTCGAGTTACGGGTATAAAAAATGTAAATTCAATTCTCAATCAAAGTATGCTTTGAATTGGCCTTCACATTCAAGTAGAGTCAAGTCGTTTGCTTCGGACATTCACAAACAAAATCCCTCACACCTAACAGTCGACGGAGCACCTAAATATTCACATAATTAATTTCGTAAACTCCCGTTTCCAAGTTAATTTCCAAATTTTGAAATTTCTGCTGAAAACGATGGCTTCTCTGGTTCCTGGCAAAACGCTGCTTATGGCTGCTGCCGGCACGGCCGGTGCCATTGTCCTGGGCTATTGCGTTTACTTTGACTACAAGCGTCGCTCGGATCCGAACTACAAGCGGAAGGTGCGTCAGCGTCGTCAGGAGGAGGAGGCGGAGAAGAAGATGGGAATGGCTGGTGGCCATAAGCCAGCCGGTATGCCCGATTCAACTGATAATGCGGCCTTGGAGCTTTACTTTTTGAATGAGATTAAGACGGGCGAACAGAAGATCGCCCAGGGACGCATTGATGAGGGTCTCACACACTTGGCAAATGCCATCACAGTTTGCGCCCAGCCTGGAGCTTTGGTGCAGATGCTTCAAGCCACTTTGCCGGAGCAAATCTTTCGTCCATTGATGACGAAGCTGCACGAGATGCAGGCGCGTGCCACTGACTCTGATCCCAATACTGAAGAAGGAAGTGCGGAACTCACGAGCACCTCTAGTGCCGTCGAGATGCCCTAAGCACACACACACACACACTCATAGACACATGCACGTGAAAGCCAAATGTTTATTTTAAAATCGTTGACAACAAATTGAAAATCGTGTTTTGAGGCCAAGCATTTGGGGAAGTGGAACGGGCACACTTTTAATTTATTTTAAAGCAATTAAAATGTGGGGGTAGAGCTGTTGCTGTTGTGGGATTGTGTATCCGCCGAGTTGGTGGCCTCACTTGGCTCGGACTCATCGCTGCGTAACTGCATCTCCTGCAGCTTTAGCATCAAAGGTAGGAAAATTTGCTCCGGCAAAGCGCCCTGAAGCATTTGCAAGAGAGCTTCCGGCTCGGCGCACAGTACAATGGCATTGGCCAAATGTGTCAGACCCTCATCCAAGCGTCCCTGCGTAATGAGTTGCTCGCCGATCTTGATCTCGTTCAAAAAGTAACGCTCCATGGCGTCATGATCATTCAAATCGGTTGCACCTCCCGGCCTGGTACCACCTTTACCGTTTTGGCCTGCCATCTCTTGGTTGTACTGTTCCTGCTCACGCTCACGACGCTCGTGCACATTCTTCTTGTAGTTGGGATCCGAGCGACGTTTGTGGTCATAGTAGATGCAATAGCCCATGATAAGAGCACTGGCCGTGCCGGCAGCTACCACAATCACCGATTTGCTGGGCAGCTTGGGCATCAGAGAAGACATTTTCTTTGAACAAAATTTTTAACAAAATTTGGTTAAAGTAACGAAAAAAAAACAAAAAATTGGTTTCCGAATTGTATTTGTGGTGAATTTGGGGACGATGTTCCCTCTATTTGATGCACAAAGTGGAACATTGATTGTGAATTGAATTTAGAGGAGAGATTTTCGTATGACATTTAAGGCAAGGCCAGAGATGAGCAATGAAAGTGGAAATGGCATCCATTCTGTATTTCTGAAATGAATTAATCGTTTATGCGCAGTTTTGATATTCGATGACACATTGTTGCAATGCGTAGTATCGAACTGACCAGGTCGCAATCGATTTCCTGGTGTGTACTTGGTTTTAGTGTGTTTTCAGCCCCGGGGTGATGGGATCATTTATAGCGCATGCGAAAAGGCACTTCCGATTACCTCCAGTTATTGAATCATTGGAAGACCCTGTGTGAAGATATGCTAAGAATGTAACTTGACTTAACTGGCCGTTTTTTGCCCATAACTTGAGTATCGTTCATCCGATCTTTATCATTCCTTGAGCAAATCGATAAATAATTTTGTTTACAAGGTATCTCTAGAAGGAACGAACGATCTATCTTCATGTAGGAGATATGACGTTTTTTCCAAATTGCGGGGGCGCGAGGGGGCGTGGCAAAAATTGAAAATAAACTTGATCTGCCTGCAAGTATAAGAAATATATGTCCCATACATGTCAAACCTCTATCTCTTACCATCTCTGAGATCTGAGATCTCTTCGTTCATACGGACGGACGGACGGACGGACGGACAGACGGACATGGCTATATCGACTCGGCTGTTGATGCTGATCAAGAATATACATACTTTATAGGGTCGAAAATGATTCCTTCTCCCTGTTACATACTTTTGCACAAACTTAATATACTCTATGTACCTTCGGTACAGAGTATAAAAAGTTTCATTGAGGAGACCCGGAGGTAACACAACTTTTACCTTCACTGAAAATTAATGTTTTATGCTGTTCAACACGGAAAATTACCATGGAAGAACATTTATTGTTATAAACACATATGGCATGCCAATTAAAAAAAAGTTATGAAAACACAATGTCTATACCATTGCGATTGCTATACCATATTGCGATATTTCTAAACCATAAAAAAACACACTTGTCAAAATATGTAGCATACTTAAGTTAACGTCTCACAAGCAAATATTTTGCCCAAATTCTGATGAAAATTTGGTTAATTAGCCATGATTGCAGATTTTACAGGACTTAAAACTAAAACTATGGTTCCATAAGCACATAACTTCACCAAATATGGCCTAAAACTAACACAATTTTGCAAAATTTTTATAAAAATTTGGGCAAATTATTTGCTTTTAGGACCTTAGCTTTAGTTTTCAAATCGGGCTATGCAGCTTATTAGAAAATTTTTGTAGGTTCCAGTTACTGACCTGAGATTTACCCCATGCAGTTGTATAAAATCAATCAATAAGTTTAATTTTTGTCAGACATATTACTGAAAGCAACACGAATGCTGCCCCATGTTGCTAATGCATAAACGATAGAGTTACCGATTATTTCTTATCTTCAGCTAACCCCATCATAAATTTCCGCCGCATCCAACCAAATGGTTCTATTAAAAGCTGCTCCGCTTTGGGGCATTTGTTTGTTTTGCGCACGAAGGGAAATTCATAAAGAATATTTATCTTTTAGCCTGTTGGCCTGTCATTATTCAGCGACTGGACTAAATCCTGGGTTGCTTTTCATAAATTAAGCTACGAGACACACACACACACACTCACACACACACGCACACAAGCAGAAATCTCGCTTGTAACGTTGACGTCAAAGTATTTATCACAATGACAAAAGGGGGGACAGACATTACTTTGGGGTTTTAAATGTAACACATTTACAAATTGTTTACAAACACACATGCACACATCACACACACACACGTGCTCGTCGTGGTGATAAATGATAACAAATTAGCGGTTTGTCTCTTAAGCGAAAAAGAGGGCATCAGGCATACAGCAGAGCGATACCAGAAAGTTACCACAATGCAATAAATCACATCACCTGAACGAACACACACACACACACACACACACACACACACATGTATTCAACGAGCATAACCAACATGGCGCCTGGTTGAGCGTGCGTACAGTAAAGATGACTTAGGAGCAACTTTGATTGAAAACATTTCAAAAATTGTGTGAAAAATCTAGGGATTACTAATACAAGAGAATGATGTAATCAAGAGGGGAGGCACAAATAAAAATAAACATTACGAATATATGAAAAAAGAAAAAAAAATGAGTAAGTTACGAAGGAGCAGGTAAAATAATAAGACAAATTAAGAGGCAAATGATAGTTAGGAGTATGAAAATGAAGAGAAGAAAGAGAAGCAAATAAATGAAGTCGTGTAAAATGAAAAGAAAAGGTATGAAAAGAAATTACAAAGAATGATAAAGGATCCCAAACAAGGAAAGTTAGGCGAAATGAAAGCAAGTGAACGCATTAGGTACAAGGGAAGCAGAGGAAAGAAATCCGGATAAATGAGAGAAACCTAAAACTAGCATTGAACTTGCTAGGAAGCTCAATAGAAATAAAAGAGAAGTACGGAATATGACAGAAGTATGGTAGGAAGAAGAAAGAGAACACAGATAAAAAGAAGTGAATCTGAATGAAGGGCGAAAAACTAAGAGAGACATAAATTGGGGAAAATCTAAATATCATAAAAATATGTATGACAAAGTAAAGAAAGAGAAGGAAAAGTAGGAGAAAGCAAAAAATTATTCAGAAAATGTGACGGAAGAAAAGGTATGTAAAATGAGCGAAGGAACAAATAGGTAGAACGAGATGGCCAAGCTTACTTCGTCTATGTCGGCGTTTTATACCCTTGCAAATACTGTTTTTGAAATATCAGAGTTTAAGCAGTCCTAACACTAAAATCAAAAATATTTCGTACTTCCGACCTATCGTTAACAGATTTCGGGCAAATTTTGCGAATCTGTTTGAATGCATATAAAATTAACAATCAGCGAGTTGAGGAACGATAAAAAGGAAAAAAAAAACTTATATTCACTAAGACCCACTTTTCGACTGATTCGTCCTACGGTAGCCTTAAGATATAGTCATCCGAATTCGACCAAATTTTGCGAATCTATTTGAAAGCATATGCAATTTAATAATCAGCAAGTTTAAGGACACTTAAATTTAAAACAAAATAAAAATTTCTCACTAAAACCCATTTTCCGACCGATCGGTCCTATGGCAACCATAAGATACAGTCATTCGATTTCGACCAACTTTTTCGAATTTGTTTTAAAGCATTTCATACTAGTAATAAACGAGTTTAAGAACGATATACACACCTGATCATATTAATAGGTACACACCGGAATTTTTTAATTATTGATGGTTTTTTCGTACTTTTAGTGTTGACAACTTTTTAATTTTTGGTTTTTTGTTGTTGTCAATGTCTGGCCACACTGTGACAAAGAGTTGAAAGAGGGGCTGCCCCGTATATCAGAGCTTTTTTATAAATTGCGAGTCCACCACACATTTCGCCTGATCTTAATAATAGGTACAGTCTCCGTTTCTCACAAGTATCAAGTGAATAATTTTGTAATCAGTGATCTTTTGGTAACTAAAGGTAAATTAAGTATAGCTCCTGTCAATACAGAGAATTAAATAATTATTTTTTTTAGAAAAAATGGGTCGAAATTCTCATTGTAACTAAAGAAGAAGCTCAGATTGGTTTGCCAAGCCATCGCCAAATTAATGAACAGGTCTCATAATTTTGTTAAAAATGCATTTGAAAGAAAACCAAGACAGGAAACCCGTGGAAGGCCACAAAAAACAACAGAAACCCTTGACCACTAAGTAGAAACTTTGAGCAAAAAGGACCCATTTAAGTCATCGAAGGCTATTGCAGCCGAAATTGGGAATTCAGTTAGTGCTCCAACTATCCGAAGACGACTACAAGATGCCAACCTACCAGGAAGAATTGCCAGAAAAGTCCCACTTATGCGCAAGAAAAATATCACCATGAGGCAAACTTTTGCAAGGGACCACAAAGACTGGGTAGATGAAACCAAGATTAATTTGTTTGGGAATGACTGTGAAAGGAATGTTCGACGCCCTAATGGAAAGGAATTCCATCCACGGCTTACAAAAAAAAACAGACTAACATGGAGGTGGCAATATAATGGTATGGGATTGCTTCTCCTGGTACGGCGTAGGTCCAATCAGACTACGAACAAAATGAATGCTGAAGAGTACAAATCCATATTGGAAACAGTTATGGTACCGTATGCTGAGGAAAATATGCCATTACGTTGGGTATTTCAGACAAGATAATGATCCTCAACACACATCACGGGTGTTATCTAAATTTTCGAGGACCAAAAAGTTGACGTTCTGAAGTGGCCAAGCCAATCCCCCGACCTTAACCCCATTGAAAACTTGTGGGAATTAAAAAAGAAATTGGCAAAGCATTCATTTTCAAATAAACAAAAATTATGGGAAGGTGTCCAAAAACTGTGGTATGAGACACCAATAGAGACCTGCCTGCGGCTTTTATTAAAAGTATGCCAAAAAGAATAGCAGTAGTGGCCAAAAATAAAGGTGGATACACTGGATACTAAGTTAGGAAATACTAATTTACCTAAAAAAAAGAACACAAAATGGAAATAAAAATTTTTTTTCTTACCAACACATGAAGTGTACCTATTATTATGGTCACACTGAAAACGTATCTGAAACACAAAATGATCTCTTTTATGTTATATTATTATTCTATGTTACAATTAAGTTTATTTTATTAAAAACAAATGGTTTAAGAACCAATGAGAACAAATTTAAAGTTTGAAACAATGAATAAAACTGTTTTCGGTTACCTTAAAGTCAGAGTTGATGTGTGTACCTATTAATATGATCAGGTGTGTACATGAAAACAAAAAAGTTTTTCTCATTACGACCCATTTTTCGACCGATCGGTCCTATGGCAGCTATAAGAAATAGTCATCCGATCTCGACAAAATTAGCAATCACGGCTCTGTGAAATTAGACCGCGTGAATTAAGACCGCGCTGCATTTTGTATGGCGGTCTAATTTCATTCTGCAAAATGAATTTAGACCGTCATCACAAAATGAAATAACACCGCGCGGTCTAAAAAAATATTTAAAAAAAAATATTTTGTCTACGGCGGGTGTGGAAAAGAGTTTAAAGGTATCTATCCATAATCCGTTCAAACAACAAACATTGAAAGACTAGACCGCGCGGTCTAATTTCATTTTGTGATGGCGGTCTAAATTCATTTTGCAAAATGAAATAAGACCGCGCTGTCTAATTTCATTTTGACATCGCGGCCTAAATTCATTTTTCAGAATGCAATTAGACCGCCGACCGCGGTCTGGATTCACGCTGTCCAATTTCCATCACCCATCGGTTCTATAGCAGCCATAAGTTATAGTCATCCGATTTTGACCAAATTTAGCAAATCTGTTTGAAAGCACTTAATATGAATAAACGAAGAGTTTCAGAACGACATAGTAGAAAATCAAAAAGGTTTTCTCACTAAGATCCTATTTTCCGACCGATCGGTGTTATGACAGTCATAAGATATAGTTATCCGACTTTGACCAAATTTTGCAAATCTGTTAGAAGCTACCTAATATAAATAATTACCAAGTTTGGGATTGCTAACATTGAAAACTAAAAAAAGGTTTTCCCACTAAAACTCATATTCCGACGTATTGGTGCTATGTTAAGCCGTAAGATATAGTCATCCAATTATGACCAAAGTTTGCCAATATGTTTGAAAGCGTTTTATATTATTATTGGCCGAGTTTGGGGACGTTAACGGTTGAAAACCAAAAAGTTTTTCTCACTAAAGCCCATTTTCCGACCGATGCAAAGTCGGCGAAATGAATTCTTTAGCGAAACGAAGTTAATATCCTTCAAGGTAAATGAGATAATCGCAATCTGTTTTTTCCCCTTTTAGGTAGAAATAAAAGCAATAAAATATATATTTAAAAACAAACATTTTTTTTTTCTAAATTTCAGAAAGATTGCTTTACTTTTTCAAGGTTGGAATAAAAGATATAAAAAAAAAGTTTTTAACAAAATTTTTGTTTCATTTTTAAGTTTATGTTTAAGTCAAAGTTTTTGTGACTTTGACTAAATCAAAAACAGGCCACAAAAACCAAACATTATAAGTTTATGTTTAAGTTTTTTTACATTTTTCCATAGGTACCAAATGTCGACTCAGAAACGTTAGATGGAGTCAAGCAAGGTATGAATCGAAAGGTTATTGAATTTCCAAAAATCGCATTTAACTCTGTTTTTAAATCGATTAAGTAATTTCAAAACAAAGAGCAAAAATGTTTGAATAAATCATATGCAAAAAACGGCCAGTAAACACCCCCCACCCCCCCACCCATCACCACAGCATTCTATGGAACGGCAATCTTAGTGAGAGAGAGAGTGAAACTTAGATATGAGCGCGTATAACTCGTGAGCAAATGCGAGCTGCGACGTTAAGGGTACAGAGTATGTTATAGTCGGGCTTCACCGACTTTCTTTCTTGTTTTTTACAGATTTCGATACGGTCCAGCTCTATTCAGCAAATGCAAGGATAGAACATATTAGCCAATGATCTCGGAAATTTTAAAACAACAAGGACTCACACTGACAAAAAAAACTTAAAGACGACTTGGACATTTGTGGACATTTTTAGTTTTGCTCCACGAAAGACAGGTGCAGTCTACTAAGGGCAAGCTGTAAATAAGCATAACTTTCTCTACGTTTTACAAGTAATACATGTATATGGACGGGTCACTTACATTGATTTTTTGTTTCTGAAATACCTTTTTATGAATATATAAAACCAAGCTTTTATGTAAAACAACGAGAACCTAATGTTTCACAGCGAAGTTAACACAAACTGCGAAAATGCAGGAATTAATTGAAAAGCACTTGCCAAAACATATGTTGTATTTGATAGCTCGCAGCTGTTCAGATCAAAAATCGAAATGCTTTGAGATAAGCTTTTATAAGCTAATCAAAGTATCGGTAATCGATTTGTAAAAAAAAATTTAACGTTTTTGGAAACTTTAGTTTCGCTGCGCTAGCACGGCCGTTTCACCCACTGTGCGATGGTTTATATGGCAGCTATAAGATATCGTCATGCGATCCGGGCGGTTCCGACATATAAGTAGCGTGCAGTAGAAAGAAAACCCTTTGCAAAGTTTCAGCTCGATAGCATTCAAACTGAGAAACTCTTTTGTGTAGAAACTGAAAGACAGACGGACAAACAAAGCTAAATCGACTCAGGTCGTCGCCCTGATCAAGAATACATATAGTTTATGGGGTCGGAAATGAGTGTTTCTATGCGTTGCAAGCTTCTGGGCAAGGGTATAATAAAAGTAGGTGGCAGCAAAGCAGGAAGAAGAAAATGAGTTTAAAATGGGGGCCTGAACCAAAGGAGCAAATCGTCCAGAAATGTAGAAGAAATTTAACAGAAAGCAGATCCAAAATTTCAAATATTTTATAGAGCTCGGGCCTCTAGAGATATGTAAGGAATAAAATATGTAAGAAAACTTTATCTTAATTGACTTCGACCAAATTGGTCAGAGCTACAACTATTTCGCGTTAAGAGAATAAGAAACTAACACACGTCATCGTGGTAGGTAGCTGTCGAAAAAGACATTTCAATTACCTTTCGTTCTAGTCGATTATCCACTGTATCAAGCATACGCACCGTGCGGCAGTCAAGTGCCTAAGAAGTTGCCTTCTTATGCATGCATGGACCTTAGCCCCGAATCCTTTTCTTGTTGGTTTCCCCCCGCCCTGGCGTAACATTTATGAGTTGCTGCCCAAAGTTAAAGTCAGGCTGGGGTCGTTGTGGGTGTTAAGTGTGCTTGCGCATAATTCATGGCACACTCACGCACACACACACATGGTTGGGCGGGGTGGGGGGCCACATTTTAATTATCATTTTCGGATCCAGCAACGTTCCGAAAACTAGGAAATTTAATGAGCGGCTGCCTGCGGGCGAAATTAGAGCCACGAATTTACTGCGGGCCATAATGCTGGCGTGAGCTCCAGCTGCCAGAGCACTTGTGCTGCTGCTGCCTTCCACTTGGCAAACTTATTTCATTACATTTAAAAAGCCGCACACTATTTGCTTAACCGTTTTTGGTTTCTAATGAAGGAACTTGACGGGGCGCATCTTGGCCAGTCGAAGTCCGTGGAGGAAATGCAAATTGCTGTGCGGCTAATATGCCTAATTGGAATGTGCAATATGCGTTAAAACCATCTCTGGGGTCCACCTAGTTGGTGGATGTGGATGGTGGTGGTGGTTGACGGCTTTTAACTGCCATAAAAAACTGCACACACAACTGCCATAAAAATGTGACAATGTGTAGAGCCACTAACACCCACGCCCATCAATTTCCACGCACATGCACAGCCCGAACCTGGGCAGGAAAAGCGTGTTAGAGACACCGTGCGCCATATAAAAGTGATGCTTGATAATTTTAATTTCCTGTGCTAGCGGGTCGAATGCTTCATAAATTTTATGATGAAACTGCGACCCGCTCCACCCGCACCGTCTCTGGCCCAGCCGTTCGTTGGCTGCTCACTCGGGCGACGCACAAAAGCGCGCTTCACTTATTTCAATCAAATTACGGCCAATGAATATTGAACTATCGCATATATCGCCATAGCCCCATGCACTTTTGCACGTGCGTGTGGGTGTGTGTGTGTGTGTGTGTACACAACCCACGCGAAAATAGTTATTTCGGTTATTCAGATTGACAAGGCGAATGGAGTTGGTTATGGGACGAAGGTAAAAAGCACTTTTTCTATAATGTTCGCATTTATTTGCCCTGCACTAACAGAATGGCACTTTTTTCTCGCACACAGCCAACACAAAACGATCGCCGAAAAAAAAAAAAAAACGGAAAAGTGGGTAAAGACTATATTGATGAAATTCGATTAAAATTGCTTTTTTCAAATGGACTTGACAAATAGATAGAATAAATTGAAACAAAAAAGAAATTGGAATCAGGTCAAAGCTCATTTTCGGATAATGGTTTAAAGCAAACTGAAAAATTGCTAACGATATGCAAATAGAAATCGAAAATTCATAAGCAATTTTAAGAGTGTTTTGGTGCCGCTTTTGCGGCTGATCAGCTTATGCAGTTTGTCGAAATACAACCGTGGCAGTGGAACACTAAATCATCTAGCTCGATAAACAGAGAGCGGAGTCCAGTGACAAATGCAAAAGTGCTTTTGTTTAGGATGGTGTATCTTACAAAAATCGTAGAACTGTGGTTGATACGATACTTTATTTTAAGGTTTAGAAACGTTACTTTACGATCATGTTAAAAAGAGTCTAATCAAAGGTTTAGGTTTCACGAAACAACGCGTGTGAAAAGGGTCGAAATATGCATTTTTAAGCAACGAAAAGCTGGGAGTACCAAATCACCTCCACCCCTTCCATAAACTGGGTATGGCATAGTGTTATTTTAAGTAGTCCCTTGTCGTGGAAAAGAAACCTGTAAAGTGGCACAAGCCAATATTAAGATATAATGGGACACCTGGTACAAGCGAAGCCCTTTACGACGATAAACCAGATTGTATTTTAAATACTGCCGAAGAGACACTTTTTTAAATTCGTTTGGATAAACTCTATTTTGAAATATAAAAAATTAAAACTAATTTTAAACAAATTTTAGACTATGATTTCTGAAATATCCCTTTAGTTCAGGGCACTAGTTCGTAAGTAGCGAAATTACTACTTACTCTAAGACCACCAGTTTTTACCCGACTAACCCCTACAAATGCTTTTCATCATTTCCTTTTTTATATGAAATGTCCGCGCACATGGGGACTAGTGACACCACACCGTTTACCGTGAACTAGCAAATAGGGTACCCATGTAAAGGGTGCTGAAATGGGTACCCATGTAAAGGGTGCTGAAATGGGTAGCCATGTAAAAAGTTAAAAACACAAGCTGATTTAGTATAAGGTTGTCAAAAAAGTCTTGCGGTATTGTTATTGAATTTTCAATTGTTCATAAAATTGGTTATAATAATGCGATTTAAGTCAAATATGCACCGTTTTGTTCGATGACGAGTTCCCAACGAGATGCCAACTTCATAATGCCCCTCTTATAGAAGCTCGCTTCCCGATTGGCAAAAAACTCGGAGAGCCAATTTTCACAGGACTCTCTTGTGGCCAACTTCCGACTACCAAGCTCGTTCGCCATGGACAGAAATAGGTGGTAATCACTTGGTGCGAGATCCGGACTATACGGTGGATGCAAAAGAACCTCCCATCCGAGCTCCCGGAGCTTCTGGCGCGTCACCAAAGATGTGTGTGGCCTGGCGTTGTCCTGATGGAAGACAATTCGGCCTCTGTTGATCAAAGATGGCCTCTTCTGCATGAGTGCTGCATTCAAGCGGTCCAGTTGTTGGCAGTACAGGTCCGAATTGAGCGTTTGGCCATAGGGGAGCAGCTCATA
This sequence comes from Lordiphosa magnipectinata, assembly GCA_037044535.1. NCBI lineage: Eukaryota > Metazoa > Arthropoda > Insecta > Diptera > Drosophilidae > Lordiphosa > Lordiphosa magnipectinata. The sequence continues at coordinate 301,523 of JBAMBO010001625.1, forward strand.
GTGGATGATTCCCTGCCAATCCCACCAAACACACAGAAGAACCTTCCTGGCCGTCAATCCAGGCTTGGCCACCGTCTGGGCAGCTTCACCGCTTTTCGACCACGACCGTTTGCGCTTCACGTTGTCGTAAGTGACCCACTTTTCATCGCCAGTCACCATCCGCTTCAAAAACGGGTCGATTTTGTTGCGATTCAGAAGCGATTCGCATGCATCCATACGGGCAAAAATGTTTTTTTGCGTCAAGTCGTGTGGCACCCATACATCGAGCTTCTTTTTGAATCCAAGCTTCTTCAAATGGTTTATAACGGTTTGATGACTCATGCCCAGCTCTTGGCCGATGCTACGGCTGCTACTATGCCGGTCTCTTTCGATCAATTCAAAGATTTTATCGCAATTTTCGACGACAGGCCTTCCGGACCGTGGCGCATCTTCGATCACCTCTGCACCAGAACGAAAACGTTGAAACCATCGTTGTGCGGTGGAAATGGAAACTGTATCGGGTCCATAAACTGCACAAATTTTATTGGCAGCATGAGATGCATTTTTGCCTTTATCTGTAAAATATGCCGTATTTTCTCTTTATTTTGCTCCATGTTTGCGACGCTATAACTCACGAACGACTAAAAACAAACAACAATAAATCCAACACGTGTTAGCGCGTGAAAAGAGCTTTCCAAAAAGCTCTAGCGTGAACCGATGCGACGAATACAACTAGAACTACGCGCTTGCAAAGACAAGCTTGCGGAAATACCGCAAGACTTTTTTGACAACCTTATAGAACAAAAACAGTTATTTATTAACGTTTAGTCTTATTTCTTAAATATTATTATTATTTATATTTTCGTTTGCGTTATTATATACATACGCTACTTATATTATTGTTATTTGTATTATTAATTTTACAGAATCGCTTTTTCTGCAGCTGAATAGCCTTACGCAAGTGGTCTTCAGCAGGCCCAATTCCATTGGACAGAGTAATCGCAACTAGAAATATAAAATACAGATATTAGATGAATTTAGTGATTTGTCTTACCTTTTTTGTATATTATTCACTTAACTTTAGTTTTCACTTTGGATTCGTAGCTACGCGCAACTGCAAATGCTGTCACAAACTGAAGTAAACGACAAAAGTAAAGAATGTTCCAGCAATGTAGAAAACGCAGAAGACAAAAAAACGGTGCTAGCATTGCATTTGGTTTGTCCTTTGCTTTTCTTTCTTTTTTCGTACACTGGTTCGGCGCTCGATTACCATAGGGTTACTCAGGAAAGTAACCATGTACCCTGGTTCGCGGAGGTTACAGAATATACAGGTCATAAATATATTTTATGTTTTCGGTGGTTCCGCACTCGTTTACCATAGGGCTACTTAGGAAAGTACCCATGTTCGAACCAGCCAAGTAGGAAGTGCGAGCATGGTCAAGGGATAAGAAATGTAAATTTGACTGCATAAAGAAATACATATATGGTAAATAACGAGTTTAGTGGTTGGTCCATCTTTTGAAGTGACGACTGGTAAGGATTGTGGTTTATTGTCTAACTGAATTTTTGAAAGTAAAATCTTTTTTTTACGGACTTAAGCAGATTTGTAATTAATTTCAGGAACGCAAACTGCCATGCGTTTCAGGTATGGGCATGAAATCCCGGTTTTACACCTTAATTCATTGCTTAAGGACGCGAGCAGATTCGATTTTAAGTCAGGAACATTCGTTATAATTTATCGCAGTGAATTCACAATATGAGCTCATTGCAGCCACTCTTCAATTAATATTCAATTCAAAAATTATCCCCCTCTCCGCCCTCTTTCACCACCCTTCTTCCACGGTTCCCCCACTATTCTCCACTGTTAAACCACTGTTAACTCACTTTTAACTCTTCTTCTTAAATCACAACCGCTCAACGGTCTTGGCCGCCGCTACCAATGCATGCCAGTCGCCTCTGTTTTGTGAGAGCTGGCTGCAGTTGTTCACACCAAGCTTGGCAGCTGGTCTTCCCATCTCAGTTTCTGTCCTCCCCTCGTGCCTGTTCTCCCAATGACTTTGCTTCTTGAAATTGGTGACACCATTCCTGCAGGAGCTTGTTCATCCATACGGGTAACATGTCCTCTCCAGCGCAGCCGCTGTTGCCTTATGCGCTTGGCTAGACTGGTGACCCCATAGAGCTCATACAGTTCGCGGTTCTTTCGGATGCGAAATTAAACGCCAACTTTTAAAGGTCCATAAATCCTCCGAAGAATCTTTCTCTCGAAAACGCCAATCGCCGCCTCAGGTTCATACTTCTGCGCCGTATTGCACTGGGATTATAAGCGACTTGTAGCGCTATTTTCGTTTTTCGATTCGAATTCCCTAGCATCGGTTTGCCAGAGTGATTCTTCTTCGGATCCAGGCTGATGTTGTTGTCGCCGGTTATCATCGTTTCGAGATAGACAAAATCCTTTACAACCTCAAAGATGCTCGCTCTTGGTAACAGATTGTCCACGACGCGTAGACTCACAGCCACTGTTAAGTCACTGTTAGCCCACTGTTAACATACTGATAATCCCTCTTCCCATCCTCGCTCTCCTCCCACTCAAAAACACACAACCTACCTGCTGCTACTGCAAATGGTAAAATCCAAAGAATGTCGTTTCTACACAGAGGAAAAACCCATTCAGAAAATTAGTTGTCTTCAACTTAAAATAAGAATAATATGTTCTCTAAATTCTTCACTACAACCCAGCGGTGCAAATGCACATTACGTAATCGAGCACCTCTTAAACACTTCGAAGGCTGTGTGCCATTCAGCATCGATTACAACCCAGTATACTTCAACATTAGCATGGCCGCTTTGTGGACTGCTAGCTTTTGAAACCTCATTACTTGTAATCGACAAGTGGGCGATAGCCGAACGCTTTTCGGAGCTCCATTACAACTTCATATAATAATCTAAGAAAATGTAATGGACGGTGTGGATGGGCCGCCCACTAAACGATACACATAGTATCCCTTCAGTACCACTCAGTACTGAATCAGGGCTGAATCAGTCCTGATTTGGAAGGGATGGTACTGAAATCATGGCTGCCATTACATGCATTTCAGCCATGAATTTAACACAGGCAGGGCCTACAGCGTCATGACCTTCTCTTCTTTCAGGCATGATTTCAGTACTGAACTCATGGGTTAGTTTCATGGGTAGTACTGAAAACAGTTCTGAAATCAGTCATGAATTGGAGTAATTCCTACTTCTCAGGTCGGAATCAGCACTGACAAATTCAGTACTGAGGCGTTGAACTGCAGGGATGCGCTGTTGTAATGCAGATACTTTACGACTGTAAAGTACTTTTGAGTAAAAGGTACATATATAGACTGGTGATTCGGTTGAAGCACTGATCCTTGTACGCTATGCTATGTTAAGTTATTTATTAAAGGAATATTTAAACAATTTACTAGCCATTACAGCATACAAAAAATAAAACAAATCTACTATAAATCTATATAAGTTTTATTTTTTTCACTGATGCCGATATGTATGCACATGCCACACGCGTAAACGCACCAAACCAAACCAAAAAACGAACAAGCATCCGAACGCATTTAAAATTTTCAACAAACGAAGCATCGAAGACATGTACAAACTTCATATGAAAACTCGGTATACAAATATAGCGAGAGTGTTTTATACTTGTGGGCTGTTGTAATGCATGATGTGGGCTCGACTCATTTAGCTGTGTGCCGCTGGGAAGTAGCCCTCTAGTCATTTGGAGTTTGTTGTGTACAGCGATGTCTGTGATTTCTTCGGGAATATATGGGGGGGAGTGGCTGCAGAGCATATCCAGGCGCCTCTGCCTCCCTTTCTATCCAATCCAAAGAGGTACATATGTACCCGTTCCCTATTCCTCGCAAATTTGAGAAACCCGCTTATTTTATAATGTTCTAGAAAACAGAACAATATCAACTCAAATCATGTTCTTAAAAACGTAACAATATAAACTTGACTTGAGTTTTTGCGATCTCAAAAAATTGTTCTTGACGTGAGAACATTGTACTACAAATGAGAAAAACCGTTCATGCACTAGTTTTGGTAACGTCTGTGCTCATCTTGAGTCCAATGTTCTCGGTTTTATCTTTCTGTGTTCTTTTAGCCTCCCAGTAGAACGTCCGTAAAAGAGCTTCGCTCTATATAATTAAATTACGCTTAAATGGAATGTTGAAAAACTAAAAGAATTTATGACAATCTCAAATCCAGATTTGGTTTGAAGAATAATTAAAGTCGTGTTTAATTTCGGTTTTTTTTGGGCACAATTTGACGCAGTAGCTGCATTAAGATTGCATACCATTGCATTGATTTTGGGCATGTACCTCAGCTTTTGGGTCGACTCAGGGCTTTTGTCTCTTCTTTCGGTACAAATTTGAACGAATTTTAAATTGGTAGAACACATCCAGATTCCCTAGCTGTGTGAACCGTCAAGCCGAATGGACCACATTCCTTTTTCATAACATAACATTCAAAAATGCTTGGAAAGTAGCCTTGCTCTTCTTTGTACATAAATTTGCAAGATTTGCATTCCCTTTTTCCAACTTGAATTATGTTTTATTTCCTTGTCGAAATCGCATAATTGATTGAATTTCTAAAAAAACCCATCTTTAGCTATCATTTCAAGCGATACTTTACTATAAAATTATGATTTCCGATCATGATTTTGAGAAAGTTGTAAGAGTTCTTTAGAAAATGACTTAAATGATTGTTTGAACCGAACATTGGGTCCGGATGTGGTTTAGGAGCGGGAGATGAAATATTTGAAAGGCTTGGCGCAGGTTCCTATTCGAGAAACCCAAAAAAACCCCAACCGAACTTGTTCATTTGGGCCTTGGTTTCATTAACAATAGAAAATCCAACTATGTATTTTATATAAACTGTGTTAACTCTCGTTTAAAAATTTCATTAATCCATGAAATTTAAGTTGTAAATAATTAGAAAAAAATCAATTTGGGTCAAACGAGAATGACCTAGCATATTAAGAATTATCTTTGGAACTGACTGCTGCGCTGCACAAGTGATGAGACTTACTGAGACCAGAATCCTCCTAACAATGATCCACCGTCAATATCTCGAATGATACAGTTTTGTGGCATGGGCCACAAAAACAAAAGTTAAAGCTCACAAGACTTAAGCGAATGAAGACAGTAGCTAAGCTAGCATGAGATAGCAGTGTGATTCAACCTGAGTCTCGTTAGGGCGATAGCAAACTAATGGTCTACCTTATCCCATAAGTATGAAAGGTTTTGTAAGTGAGAAAACGAGGGGAAAATTGAAACCAAATACAGAAAATAGTTAACGAGTATTGTTGCATCACTGCACATTGGCGCAGCGACGCCAAATTGTTGCCAAAAGTAGAATTTTTCCGAAACTAAATTTAGAGACCATCACGAAAATCGACATGAAAAAAAGTTCTATCGGCTAGTTATTGAGATATTATCGATAATCTTTTTTTCGATTTTTGAAAGGTTGTCTTCACCTTAACTCTCATAACTTTTTTATTTTTTAACCGATTTTAAAGTTCTAACAAAAATGTAATAAAACTTGGACAAAAGTTTTGTTTTCAGTCAAAAATGTGCTAGGGCTAGTGCTTTTGATGCTCAAGCTGATGGCTCAACTGTAGATTAAAACACATTTCATTTCCAAAACTGAAAAATTTAACGTAAATGCATAATGCTTGTAGATGCATTATGAAACAATATCATCAGGTTTTTTTTATTGGACAGTGAAAACCATGTAATTTATTTATAATAAAAGTCCTCAAACGCAAATTTCAGACATGAAATGGCTATATTATTCAAGTTTTCTGTAAATGCTGAGCTAAGTTTGAAACTTGTCAGTCTGCCCTTTTTCACCATTGAGTTTTGTGACCTTTGACCTTGAATAACTGACACAAGATTTTATGTGACTTTTGACACTACGTTTAGAACGCCAAAACGAAGGTGTATAGAAGTTTCCAGCTTATTATCTCTCATACCGAGTTGAAACCCTCATTTAACTGGACTAATAATAGCCTCTGAAGATCCGCGATTCCAAAGTTTATTAAGCGATTCACAAAATTTTTTTAAGGGACAATTTTAGTCACAATTTTTGGTCTATGAAAATGTCGTTGGAATAACCATAGAAGAACTAACATAGAAGCACAATCTGCTACGTCGACAACTTTTCACTCAGATATTTGTCAGCTGTTCGTTTTTTCTTAACTATGTCCATCTCCCTCTAACCACCTTGTTTTCCTACGTCGACAGTAATTTTGAGTAACAGATATTGTTGTCTCTATGAAGTATCTCCTTGTCACAATAAAGTCATCACTCAAAAAAGAGAGGCGTTTCAAAGTGTGCTTCTATGTTAAATTTTCTTTGGTATAACCGAGTCAGAGTTTGCTTGAATTCCAAGCAAAATGTTTTTAAAGAGGCTGAGATGATACACAAAAGAAAGAATATTTTCTTAAAGTGTCATTGCAACCTTAACCACACAATTGGTAATGCTTTTCATAGACCACAATTTGAAATTTATCTCAATTGTAAATTACATTCTTAATATTATTTTGATTCAAGCACAAAATATTTGCTTTTTTCATTTATATTGCGGAAATCAGGGGCTAAGCGAAGGTTTGTATTAAAACCTTCGCCCAAAAACATTCAACCTCAAATTTCCGAACCTTAACCATTGGTAAAATTTAGGTTTGAACCCTTAAACCGGAGCTCCAGAAAAAATTATTGGTATTGCAGCCCTGGTTGAAACAACAAAATCCAGTCTTAGCGGCGCCAGCACACACAAGCAAGTGCAGTGTGTGTGAACGAGACTCGCTCTGTAATTGGACTGCTCCCAAACTCAAATTTTGTGCCAACCGTCTGCTCTATACCATAGCCGTTAAAATAGAGATGACAGATAAATGTCCCTGTTGTCACTTTCGACAAAAACGATGAATTCGAATGTTGCACATGTGGTTAGCATCAAGTGTACAAATGTAATTTAATCGCATAATAAATAGCCGAGTTGGAAAAAATTTTGCATACGTTTCGGCTTTCCCCCCTTAGTAACACAGGGAGGCTATTAAGTATTTTTTCCCATGAGAAACGGGTCTGTCAGGGCCGACTTCAAATTTACGCTCTCGTTTCTGACGATTTTCATTAGAATTATTTACAATTTGCTTTGGTTCGGATTACCTATATCTAGTCCCAAATTTCAGTTTTCTAGCTTAATTGGTTAACTAGTGAATTTCGGCTCACTGTGCACTGACCACACACCATTTGCTTAACTCGAATCGGTAGAGGGTTGGCTCGTCTCTTTCCTGTTTTTGGTGCTAGAGCCTGCGTCCGCACACACATGTGCGTGAAAAGTGTGCGGCATTGTTGTTGTTATCGTTTGGCTTTTGCCGTTTGGTTGGGTGCATAATAAAAATTGGCACATATTTTTGGTCTCTATGCGATTGTTTTTGTTGTTCATGTTGTTGTTGTTGCTGGTGCATTTTCACTTTTCACACACACACCCCTGCACATGTGACCGAGCAATCGTGTGCCATTTTTTTTTTTTTTTTGCAATATTTTTTTGCATTTTATTGAATGCTCTCACACACAAGCATATGTGCGAGTGTGTGTGTGTGTGTGTGTGTGTGCAATGTATTTATGCATAAATTATACGAATCGCAATGCGTTGACTGTCAGTTGGCCAGCGAGCATAAAATGTACGCGAATAATTACAGCGCAGCAGCAGCAACCCAAAGAGATGGAAAATTCTTCAAAAATAAAACTGCAGTCCATTTCCAGTGCCTGGCAGAGAGTGTCACAGTTGCACTTACGCCACCTGGCCAACATGATGATGATGATGATGATGAAGAAGGCAACGGCGACGAGGAAACTGCAGCAGGACCATCGAGGAGAAGTAGGACAAGCGGCAGGAGCACAAATTTTTAAACCAGAAACAAATAAAAACCAAATGGCATCCGTGTGCTGCAATAACATACCGAACGTTGACATCATTTAAGAAAAATGCAGACTTAAAGACCATCCACTTGGCTTAAAGTTACGGAAAAAAAGATAATATTAACTAAGTACTGATGTGACGCCAGCAAATTGGTTCGTAAAACACTATCAGGTCCGATTCCTATTGTATTTAATAAGACGATTTGAGAATGCCGCAGGCTCCAGGTCAATAAGTTAGGTTTTTGTTTACAACTATTCTAAAAACAAAACACACACACCATAAAGGAGGCTGGTTGACTATATAAGTGTTTCATGAATCACCACGATTCAATCATCAGCAGTTTTTGCCTGTCTTCTGCGGGTTAGCAGAGGCTACCTCATGCCAGCATTGCTATAACCGCTTGGGAATTCCAAAAGCAGGCTTATTGCAAAATCCAACATCAGCAACCAACGCCAAGTCGTAGAAGCTTTTTGTGTGTGTGCGCCTCCTCTAATCGGCCATTCTGTTGTTATTCAAGTGCTATGGTCAAGATTCTAAGAATACGCAGCATTGAAGACAACAGAAGAAGTAGAAAACTTCGACATCCCGCAGGAGTCTGAGAATGTTTCAGCCATAGGTTCATCAAACAAATGAAAAACTACATTCTATGGCTCAAGCCTTAACAAATTCCTAATAATTTGTACTTTCCGTGATGAAAAACCAAAATTCGATATATAAGTGCCAGCTTACGGCGGCGTAGACATCAAAACAAATATGAAGAAAATTTCTGAAGTAACAAAAACCACAAAAAAAAAAGAAAATGTGTGCGTGCTCGTGCTCGTGGCTGTCTGATGCACACGAAATCATGCGTATTTGTAACTCTGCTTATAAGCAAGGTATGCAATTTTGAAAGATCGGACCCCAAGGAAAATGATTGGAATTTTTTTGTATTTTAATAATTGTTTTGATTGAATTCCAACGAGGTCAACCGCAGTGTTGAGGAAGTTTGCATTAGAATACAACAATGCATGATTCCTGTTAACCATCCGCGGCATAATAGAAGAAGTTATGATTTTACCTGTTACTTTGAGAAGACACTAAATATGCAATCCTAACAAGAGTGTCAACATTAATCGTTGTCGAATTTGAATGAAATAGTTAGGCCTCTTCCTGCGCTCCCTTATAATATTTATTCGTTGCTTTGTCTCTTTGAATTCTATTTTCATTGTGTGGATCAGAGATCTGCATGAGTGCACTGCAACTACAGGAGTACTGCATTCTTACTTGATAGTTTTCACACTCGAGTGCCTCAAATGACTACAAAAAGAGATGGCACTGATGGCATACTTGTGCTTTGGGTACCGATTGCCAATTATTCCCGCGCTACTCGTGTGACTCAAATTTGTTACTTGCACATGCAGAGAGCGTGTGTAATCCACACAATCACCCCAAAAATTTTTGTAACGCTCTTTGTATTTGTCTCTCTCTCTCTCTCTCTCTTTCTCTTGAGATAACAACAACAACTTAACAACGCTTACAGCAGCGATAGTACCCCCTGTGGGGCGAAGACATTTCGCTATTTACACATATACAAGCCGAACGCATGCCGAACCTGAGGCCAAGAGAGTAAGCAGGCCTTGAGTCGCTGGCTAGCCTTCGATGCGGTCAGATCGAAGCTGGTTCACGGCTCTTTATTTTCGGACACCAATACACTCTCACTTTTTGGCTTCCCTCTCGTTGTCCAACGCTGGTTTACAGTTGATTTTGCAAAGAAGAGAGAAGAGAAAAGAGATCGAGACCAATAAAAGTTATGCAAACCCATATTTTACTTATGTGTGTGGTGTGTGTGTGAGCGGCAATCGTCGACGAAATCAACAGGCGAGGCCGCTCAAAGGAGAAACAACCACTTTAACAGACGATCAATCAGACACTCATTCGCAAACCATACCAATAACAGAACGAGTGTGTATTTGACTCCACTGCAAAAATTCGAGTGTCATTCGCAAGCCGTACGCTTTTAAAGCGAGTATTGATGCAGTCAAAAAAACAGGCACTCTTGCACATCTCTGGTGTGGATGTAAAAAATTCGTTTATTCAAGAAAATATTGTTTCAGCGATTAACAAAATTAAAACAAGGTCAAGCCTGACTGTAATATACTCTGTACCAACAGTAGCAGCGCTGCTGATGCGCTGCGGCAGCAAACATTCTTCACTACTTGATTTTCAGCACTTACCAATAGACGGTGGCACTACTGAGGCCTTTTAAAACCTGAACAATAGAAGGCGCCACGACTGTGACCATTTCAAAAATTACCCATAGATGACGCCAATACTGATCTTTCTGTTGGTCATAACTTGAGTACTGTTCATCCGATCTTTACCATTTCTTTGGCAAATCGATAAATAATCTTGATTTATAAATATGTCTGCTAGGTACAAACCATCTATATACAAAACTGTGGGAGATTTGAATTTTTTTCCAAATTGCGGGGGCTGCAGGGGGCGTGGCAAAAATTGAAAATAAACTTGATATGCCTGCAAGTATAAGAAGTATATGTCCCAAACATGTCAACACTGTTTCTCTTACCATCTCTGCGATCTGTGCGTTATACAGATGGACAGACAGACGGACATGGCTATATCTACTCGGCTGTTCATGCTGATCAAGAATATATATACTTTATAGGGTCGGAGGTCCTTTTATGCGTTACAAACATTTCGATAATTTTATATATTCTGTATTACGATGATACAGTATCACCACTTCTCCTACAAAGGGACTTAAACTCTCTCAATAATTGGCGCATGAATTAACAGTCAGCCGCTCAACAATAAGAAATGTAAATATTTAACTTTTCATCGTAATACGCCTTATCTCTACGACTACATGGTTGAGGATAAGCCACTGCAGCGCATCTATAAAGTCGATGACTTGGGAATACAATTCGTAACCTAAGTTATGTTTCAATGGTCAAATATCGGCTATTACTAATAAGGCAAGGGAGTTCTTGGCTTTATCAAAAGATGGTCTAAAGAATTTAATGACCCTTATGTCACCAAACAACTACACAGAAAAAACAAGTGAGAAAGTCGGTCAAGCCCGACTATAAGATACTCTGTACCAGTTAATGCCGTCGCTCGCATTTGCTCGATTGTTATACGTGTTATACGCTGTTATACGCTCATCTCTAAAGTTTCTCTCTCTCTCTCTTCTCCCAAAGATTGTGTTTGTTTGATTAGAGCGGTGGTTGGCAGGAAGTGGGAGGTGCCGGTTAACTTTTTTTGCTCATAGCTTGTGTATCTTTCATCCGATCTTTGTCAATTGCTTCAGCAAATCGATAAATAATTTTGATTTTTAGATTTCTCTAGAGGGTACGAACATTCTATCATCAAAACTGTGTTAGGTATGATGTTTTTTCCAAATTGCTGGCGATGGGAGGGGGCTTGGCAAAAATTGAAAACAAACTTGATCTGCCTTGCAAGTATAAGAAGTATTTGTCCCATACATGTCAAACCTCTATCTCTTACCATCCCTGAGATCTCTTCGTTCATACGGACGGACAGATGGACATGGCTATATCGACTCGGCTGTTAATGTTGATCAAGAATATAATATACTTTATGGGGTCGGAGATGATTCCTTCTGGCCGTTACATACTTTTGCACAAACTTAATATACTCTGTGTACCTTTGGTACAGAGCAGAAAAAAGTCGAGATATTTTCAATCTTTTTAATCTTGGAGTAAGCGCGGGATGAGCTTGAAAATTCAATCTCAACTTACAGGATATTATACATAATTCAAGCTTTCCGCGATTGGCCGAAGGTGCTAACGTGAAAGTGTGGACCAATACGATCACCTGCAGGAGCTTAAAATCTGTTTAAAGAGATTTACATAGTAAATTATGAGAAGCTTTCTTTTTCGCCAATGTTTGCATGTGCGTTTTAACTTTCAATAATCAGCAACACATAGCTCACACCATAACCCCGCCGAAAGTTCTGTTGATCATTTACCCCTGACTTATACAGCACTTAACGCCGAAAGATCTTTCGTCGTGGGAAAAATTTCGGTAGAGTGATCGAGTGTAAATCGAAACACATATATGTATATGGTGAAGACACCTTCTGTGGCTGAGAGAAATGAGTTTGTGGAACCCATTATGGGGTTAACTATATTCGGTGCGTATAAACTTGAAGTTAACGTAAAATACAAAACGATATTTTGAAAGAATACTCATCTTTATAGAATTAAAATAAATTTGCATTGCTTCTGCCAGAAGTCTTGGCTCAAGCAAACTAAGCAAACCTATGCGGAACCCACCCCAAACTACCGAATACAAAGCCGGAACCAGCGCGTGCTCCGCTTAGACAGATAAAACTACATCAGTTCGCTAAAGCAAGAATGTTGCAACGTTCGGTAGCAGGTTACCTGCTACAGGATCATGTGTTTGATCTCCACAGTACCAGAAATATCAGGATTAACTCGAATCTGTACAAAAACAGTTCTTACTTTTCGCCCTGCGTGACTAAAATTGGGATCCCAATAGGCATCTTCCACCATACGAGCACACACTACGCTTATTGGACTTTCCATCCCTGAATAATCGCAGGATGTACCTTAAAGTGCTTGTCCTTCATCAGCTACTGTCAGTTGAGGTTGACTCAAGCGCTCTGCTTAGCCTAATAAGCTTTTGCGAGACATTATGTCCCGATTTATTTAAATCCTTGCCTCACGAACTATGCTCATCATGAACCCTTTGTTAATTTCTGTCTAAACAGTAAACTCCCCATTATAAGATGTAAGGAGTAGTCTATTGTCTAATTTTAATTCATTATTGTAAATAGTTTGACTGTACTTTGTTAAGCTTTAAGCAACAATAAATTAATCCTCTGCAATGGTAAGGGGGCAAATTGGAATCAGCTGTTTGTCTATCGATGAAAATATGAATAATTCTATTGGGGCTGAATTAAAGATTAAGAGATTAAAAGGCAGCGGTTAAGTTTGTTGATTGGTTCTCGGCAAACACCGCATGAGACATTAAAATTCGGCTTACCTCAAGTCAGTTTGACTAACCGGACATTAAGAAGTCGGCTCTGAAAAGGAGACTTTGGAAATAGAATGTAAAATGTTAAATTGGCTCAAACAGCACCTCCAAAGGAGGGCCAGGGCCAAGCTTTCTCTCAATTCGGAAATAGAGTATGTGGGAACCAAAAGGTTCAAGCTGATCCTCGCCATACTCCAAGGATGCTTCGCAAATGTCTCACATTATCATGAGCCCAATTAAACCCTTCCAGCTTGACAATTTTCCAGCCACGGATTTCAGTATCAGCTCAATAAAGAAGATTACACAGAAAATCAAGTTGCTTCCATTGTATAAATCCCATAATGTCAGCCATAATTTCGTATGAATATTTTTTTAATTCATTTATATTTACCACGAAAACCTTTTGCAAACTGTACTTGCACTTGCAAAACCAACAATTGCCATAATTATTTATTGTTATTGTAGAATGAAATTGCCATGGTAATATTGTAATGTTTTTGCAACTCATGCCAAATAAAATTAAAGCTCTCCAGTGCGGGGTGTCTATGTGTGTGTGTGCAACTTCCATCAGCTTCAACTTTAGCTTTTGGGGTAAAACACTCTGGGCAGGAGTGGAGCTGCCACCTGGCTGCCTCTGTGTCTGGCATTTGGCTCGACCTGGGTGCGAGTGTGTGAGCCAGAGGCAGTTTAGATTTGCATTTGGGAATATGTTCCTAAGCGCCTCTGCCTGGGTAAACCCACACACCGCACACACACCCACACACTAGTATAATAAAATTGCCTTTGGAAATTAGTTGCACTTTGCTCATGTTACATTTGCTGGGGTTTCCCCCCTATGGCCAACTTGCTCTCTTTGTTTGTCCAAAAACAAAAGCAAATAAAGATGTGGCAAGCGGAAATTTAATATTGATTGTGTGTGTGTGTGTGTGTGTGTGCGGGGGGGGAGGTGTGGGTGTGTGTGTGTGTGTGTGTGCACAAATGGTTGCGCTTTCAGTAAATTATCATGATACCCCACAGAACAACAAGAGCTCGCCTGTCTGGCATTGGCTTTAACTTTAGTTTGCGGCTTTTGGTCATATTTTTAGCTGCTTGTTTGTTCTTGGCGTTGGCTGCTTTTTTCGTTCTCTTTTGGGCAAAGTTAATTAAAATGCTTAGTTGATTTCCTAAAGGGATTACCAAGTCGCTTGGTGTGCGCGTTTTTTGCTTTTAGTGTGCAGTTTTTTTTAAGCCCATAAATGTGAGCGCCCACTTGTCCTTGAAAAACAAGTCCAAGTCCTTTCCAGCTATACTTGGGCTTCCCACAAAAAAAAAAGCAGTAAGCTTTGCTGTTGCCCAGAAGGCGTATGCCATGGACACTCCAAGTGGGAAAAACTGTAAGCGCATTGTGGCTGTAGCTTTCGTATGTTAGTCTCTTTGTTTGGATGGGAAACAGAATCAAATCATCGCCCATTCACATTGATTAAGCACCGAATATCATAAAAATATTTCAAATTTGTTTGCTCAATTCTTTTGGTTGATGAAATTTCCGCCCCTCTGGAGCCCGCACCGCTGCATCAGCGTCAAACGTGAAGCCAAATGCCAAATTGGGTTGAAAATTGTGAAATTTCGCCTGTGGTCAAAAACCGTTGGTCAGCCGGAGAATGCCACTGACAGGACACTGACAACGACACCGACACCACCATCACCACCATCACCACCGCCACACCACCACACCACCGAACATACCGACAGCGCCAGTGATAATTAAAAATAATTCGCTGCCATGCAAACTAAAACACAAACCAAAAACGATTGCCGTGGCCCCAGTGACACACAGACACGGTCTAACCGGATGAGGCAAGGACATGCAACGCATACAAGCACGAGTGCATACACATGGCACGCGCAAACATGCAGGCATGCAGGACCGACCAGGACCGACCGGGGTACGTGCATAGGCCGGTCCAGAAAGGTGAAACCTAAAACCGCGCCTGTGATTAAAGCTGCAAATACGCGTTGAAAGCGCTCGAGTTGCTGTTGGCAGTCAGAAAGCAAATGCCGCGCGGGGAGCCTAACTCGAACTGGAGCTAGAGCCGGAGCCGACAACCAGGGCAACTGACATGAGCATTTTTAAATTTGAGTGACACGAAGGTGAAGGCACAAAGTGCTTGCCAGACGGCACAAGACGCGGCTGCAGAGCGAGTGACAGTGCAGGAAGCACTTAATGCAAGCCAAATCCAACAAAAGGCCGCAAAGGCAGTGGGTCGATGGGTTGCTGGGTTGCTGGGTCGATGGTTGCTCGGCAAGCAGACAGGCGGCAGCAGCAGCAGTCAGTCAGTCAAACAAACAAACAGCCAACCAGCAACGGACATGAGAAGATGAAGTACAGGCTGTGAAACATGTGCTGGCAACCAGCTTAAAGCTAAATCCACTCATTTCGTTCGAATTTCTCAGCGGCCCATAAAAGTATGCTATGGTAAACTAAGTGGAAATATTTCAACATTTACCATACCCCAAAATTTGCCCTTCACATATGCTGTGGCATTAATTGCTCTCAAATTTACTTGGCAATTGCTGTCTGTTGGGCGATTCATACCGAAATTGTGCAGTTCAACTTGCAACATTTTTTCCATTGATGTTGGGAAAAATTTAGTTGAACATCAAAAAGGTTAGACGGGAATAGCCAGCATTTTGTATGTGCTGGTTCGATTTGACATTTCCATTCGGAAGTTTAACATTTTTAACGATTTTGACACACCTTCAACTGAGGTTGCCGGCTATTTAAAAAATATATCTTTAATATTGAAAAAGTATCATTTCGATATTGATATTTTGTTGATATCAATAAGCAGGTCTATTGGTGTAAGTTGTCGTTTGACGATGAACGACACTCTGACAGCGCTTGAAATCTTAAGATCTGTGCTCCAAATTACTAAACATCTTTGTTTGAAATGTATTCTTTTATGTAGTAGTAGATTTATTTTCAAATTGTTTGCTTGGCAAAAGCCGTTTGCACACTTATATAATATTATTAAGTAGCTAGTATAAGAAGTAAGGAATTTAAATAATTATAAATTTTGTTAAAAATCCTCCATGACAATTTTGAGCCTATATTTAAGAGCAGCCGAGAGATACACTGCTCGCCACTTGAATAGGACACCCTGTATGCTCTCTTAAAAACTGCTCGTGACTCGAAAACGAAATGGTAGAATAACGGTATTTTTTGCATATTATCTTTGTGCAAGCATTCTCCGCTCTTTCTGGTATATTCCAAGTTTTGGAATAGAACCGGTATAAAGTTGTTTGCACTTTATGTGAGCATTCGCAAAAATTCAATGGAATTTTTGCGCCACTTGAATAGAACATGCATTTTATTTGGTCGGTATCGTTGACACGTGCACACAAATTTTGGTTTACTTAAGCTTTTTGCTTTAATTGAAGTGTATATAAAATTAAAAAAAATTAAAATGGGGCGTGGCACTTCATTATCTGAGTCGGAGAAAGGAAAAATCCAAGCTTACAAGGTTTCTGGCCTTTCTATTGCCAAAATAGCAAAAAAAAGTCGACAGGAGCCGTCACGCCATAACAAATTTTTTAAATAATGAGGCTAATTATGGTAAAAACATGAACGGCCGCACCCACAGTGTGCTTACCATCGCGGACAAGCGACTTATATTAAGAGAAGCTTCCAATTCGCACGACTCTTTGGCCAAAATAAGGGAAAAATGCAACGTTAAAGCAAGTTTGACAACCATGCGCCGTGTTATTAATAATGATACACACCTGAAGATACTAAAAGTCAAGAAGAAGCCACCTCTTAACCCGTCTCGGAAGTTACAACGCCTTGATTTCGCGCGCGCACATGTCACCTGGACTTCGGAGTGGCAACGTGTTGTCTTTTCGGACGAAAAAAAGTTTAATTTGGAGGGCCCCGATGGCTACAGCTACTATTTTCATGATCTTCGAAAAGAACCACACCATCTTGATAAGTTGCACAGCAGTGCTGGAGGTATTATGGTATGGGGGGCCATTTCCTATTATGGCACCTGTGAGCTTAAATTTATTCCAACCACCATGAATGCGTTGTGTTATAATGGTATATTGAAAGAGGCCTTTCCACACTTCCAAACTTTTTTTGCAAATCTAAAATGGATTTATCAACATGATAATGCCCCTATACATACGGCCCGGATTGTTAAATCGTATAAAGCGAGCCAAAACGTGGAGTTATTAAACTGGCCACCCTATTCACCGGACTTGAATATCATTGAGAATGTGTGGGGATGGCTAACACGTGAAGTATATGGTTGGTCAGGCCAGCAATATTCGAGCGTTCCCGAACTAATTTCAGCTATCAAATTAGCATGGGTCTCGATATCGTTGAATTATTTGGGAAAATTTTATGCATCCCTTCCAGACCGAATGTGTGAGGTTTTGGAGAAAAAATGAGGCTCAACACACTATTAAAAACTTTTTTTGGTTTAAAAACATGTTAGTAATTTCTTATTTAAGTAATATTGTTATTTGAAAAGGATTGAAATATTCTTAAATGGTTTTTAGATAAAGTGTCCTATTCAAGTGGTGCAAAATGAAGACTCCAAAATTTGTTACTTATTGGTTAACAATGTTTTTTGTATACTTACAGCTTTTGAATAATTTTGTAATTTTCGTCTAATTACTACATTTAAATAAACTTTATAAGAAATCAAAAATTATTTTCCTAGATGGCTTGGTTTAGCAGCAATTAACTATAGAAAATCGACTTTAGATGTGTCCTATTCAAGTGGCGAGCAGTGTAAGCAGCAAGCGTAATCCAATTTTCTTCGTTGAGTCGATCTCTAGTTTTTTCCATTGTGAAGAACCTTTCTCCAAAATATTTGTATCGTAGTTTTCCTAGGATTGGGCACTCCGAGAGGAAATGGAAGGTATTTTCATGTTACAAAGCGTGCACTTCTCGTCACTTATATGGGGTCTATAATTGAGTGGCAGCAGCTCGGATCTCGCTTGAAATATTACTTTTATGGCATTCACCGTAAAATTATCTCTAAAGTAATTATTTTGACCCAGGTTGAAGTTTAGTCCTTTATACAAAAGCCGAGTGACCTTAAAGGATTTCCGCTGGGCTTCATCAGTTCTTTCCAGTACAGTGTCGTGTGTTCTTCTCCATCCAGCATATTCCGCATAGCCCCACACTTCTGCTGCACATAGCATAATGGATCTTGCCATTGCTTTAAAAAGCTTATATTTTGCACTTGGTTTATTGTCTATTCTTGACATGAAACTTTTCCACGTGCTATTGATTGCAATCCTTGCTTCTACCAATTTGTTCCGCAGATGTGTCTCAAACCGCATATTCTGTGTCAGTGTGACACCTAGATACTTGTACTCCTTCACAGCTTCGGTTCTGTCCCGTCGAGGTACCACTTCTCCGCTCTTGCAAGGCGCCCTCTGCCATCTCGAACACCCTGATTTTTGATTTTTCCGTTTTAATCATAAGGCTCCACTGCTTACAATACACAGAAACGTTGTCAATTGTATACTGCATCTCTTCCGCACTTTCGGCCATACCATACCATAAGTATCTTACAAGTGACAGCTCCGAGTCTTGCACCTCCGCTTAGGTAGTCATGTAGGTCTTCGATGAACAGTGCGAACAGCAACGGGCTCAATAGGCATCCTTGTTTGACTCCTCTGTTTGTCACAAACCAGCCCGAGCATTCGTTTCCGTCCCACACTGTCATTTGACAACTGCAAGCATTTTCGACGATAATCCTAAATTGCTCAGTTTGTTTGAGGGCATTCCTGTTAATGGTGTCGAAAGCTGCACGGAAATTCACAAAAAAAAATGTAAAGCATTTTTTTCTGTTCCAAGTTATGCTGTGTGATGATGGTGAGAACAAAAATTCTATTAACAGTTGAGTAGCCTTTTCGGAATCCGAATTGGTCTCGCTATTCTTTTAAGTTTAATAAAAGATATGTCTTTTGTTTCATTTGTAACTTAAAAAGTTGTGAAAACTTATATATTCGATAACCGACATATCGCATCAGAAAAATATTCGATAATGACATATAGTTTTTTTAACAAAAATATTGATATTTCAATCACGGTTGCCACTTTTGGAACAAACGCTCCAAAATGGATCTTTTCCTCGTTGGAGCACTGAAGCCAGTTTTTGAAAAATGGAATTTTAACATAGCAAACAGTTTGTTCATAAGTTCAATAGCACAAATTGAAATTTGTTTTTAACTTTAACTACATTGTATAAAATTGAACCATTAGATAAGTAAATATAGATCAAACATGCAATCCTTGCAAAAAAGATTATTTAAAATAAGTATAAACGAGAAGTTCAAGGTAACTTCGTCTGTGCCGAAGTTTTTATACCCTTGCAAATGCTGTTTATGAAATGTCAGAGTCTAAGAACGCTTACATAAAAATCAAAAAAAAATTTAACTATAACCTTTTTTCGGACAGATAAACATCTGATTTCGACCAAATTTCGCAAATCTTTTTGAAAACGAATCAAATTAATAATCGCCGAGTTTAAAGAAAGATTAAATTTTAAACAAAAAAGTTTTTCTCACTGAGACCTATTTTCCGACCGATCCTATGGCAGCCTTAAAATAAATTTTGCGAATATATTTGAAAGCATATAGAATTAGTAATCAGTGAGTTTAAGGAAGTAGTTTGATTGCGTTTAAAATTAAGAATCAATGACCTTAAGAACGATTTACTTGAAAACAAAAAAGTTTTTTCACTATGATCCATTTTCCTACCGAACGGTCCTATGGCAGCTATTAGATATAGTCATCCGACTTTGACCAAATTTTGCGAATCTGTTTGAAAGCATATAAAATTATTAATGGATGAGTTTGAGGACGCTAAAATTAAAAACAAAAAAGTTTTTCTCAGTAAGAGCCATTTTCCGACCGATGGTTCCTATAACAGCTATAAGATATAGTCATGCGATCTTGACCAAAATTTGCAAATCTGTTTGGAAGCATATAATATTAATAATAGCTGAGTTAAAGGACGCTAACATTGAAAACAAAAAAGTTTTTCTCACTAAGACCCATTTTTTGACCGATGCTTCCTATGGCAACCATAAGATATAGTCATTCGATCTGGTCGGATCCGACATTTTAGCAGCGTTCAGTAAAAAGAAGACTCTGTGCAAAATTTCAGCTCGATAGCTTTAAAACTGAGGGAATAGTTTGCGTAGAATCAGACAGACGGACGGACAAAGCTCAATCGACTCAGCTCGTCGCCCTGATCAAGAATATATATACATAGTTTATGGGGTCGGTTAAGAATATTTCTAAGCGTTGGAAACTTCTGGGCAAAATTATAATACCCTTTGCAGGGGTACTTAAATGGCCTTTTAAAGCCACATGATTTTCTTTGTTTTTGTTTTAGCACTTCCGTGTGAAAAAATTAAAATGTTCGGCAATTTTATGTTACTTCTGAAAAATGTTGTTTCAAATCATTTAAAAACCTTCAACGGTACGACAAACAGGAAACACACAGAAAACATAAAAACCATGCGAAACAGGAAATTTTAATACAGAAAAACCAAAGCTTATTGAGCAAGTGTAATTCAGAATCGACCATTTTTATTAATGGGCTACTTGGCCATTTGGTTACGAGTTTGCTGTCCAGATTCCAAATTCGCGAAAGAAATAAATTTCAAATACAAAATTTAATCGGCCTTGCAACCGATTGGTAAAATGTCATCAAAGCCATATTAAGTATGGATTCCAGTCAATTTTATCTCAAATGCACTTGCCATTCTTTTCTTTTATGCTCAAAAGCTTCCACCTGATATCGAAAATCTTTGTCGAAACATCTAGTGATACTTTGCCTGGAGCCCTAATAGAGTCCTTCAATTAAAAGAGCTTCAAAAGTTGCCATGACAAGATGGCTATCATTGAAAAAAATTATCTTATCATCTAATCTGGAGTGCATCAGTTATTGTTTTCTGGATGAGTGCTTAGAGGTTAGTAACATTAAACCAAACGAGGAAGCCAACTTAACGGCTAAACAAAATAAAATAAAATATACTTTTATATTTAATCTACGTTCTAAAAACTATGATTGAACTTAATACCGAACACAACAGTGTGCGAGTTTTATTTAGAGTTAGTTTTTCAAAAATTCAAGGATTACGACTTTTCACGAGAAGACATTCAATCCCTTTTAATGAATAACGCTAGAAAAATTATTTTCGAGTGAACAAAATGATACTGTGCAATTTCTTAGCCATTTCGACTACCTTTATGACTCGGAACCCGAAACAGATGCTGCAACTTACTTATTCAGATAAAAAGAGTAAAATGAACCTAGTCTTATTTTGGAATGAAGTGTCGAAAATAAAAAATGGAAGAATTAGTTACTATTGTAAAAAATAGAATGTCACTGCCACATTTCTCTGCTTCTGCAGTTTAATTAAAAGAAAGCTTTAAACATTAACTTGAATTTCCGTTTATGACTAACATAATGCTATGTAGAGAGCATTCGTTCACACACAGATTTTCATGTTAGGTCAAGCAAATGACATTAAATGAAATTATTGATTGAATTATTTACTTCTATTATTACTCAATGAAGAACCTTTTGATCTCTAATAAGACAGGAATTGGCATAAATATTTGGAGGGACATTGCTATGTTTAGCTTTATAAAAAAAATTGTGTTGTATTTGCTTTGTTTTGATTATAAAAATTAATTTTGTTTTGTTTATTTTTCAGGTATTATAAATACAATTATAAAAAAAAACTATAATTCCCCGTACTTTTTTAGACAAAATGTAGTTCAGGATATTTTTTCATTGAAATGGAGTTTCTTTCAAATATATTTTGGAGCTTTTATTTCCGAAATGGAGCCTTTTCGAATTGTTTTGGAGCTTTTTATTTTTTCCTAGTGGCAATCGTGATTTCAATATATCGATATTATTTCTGGCATCCCTACTTTCAACTCACAACAGAAAACTACCATCAAAAACAGGGCGAGAGGTTGTGGTTTCCTAATAGCTTCTGTAATGTAGCGGACGTAGATAGATAGATAGATAGGTGTTTATTTTCATTTGATAATTTTCATAGCGTACAGCTTTACATTGATAAACTAATAATCAACAAACATTTAATGCTTGGTTTAAGACCGTCACCCTTCCTTCTGTTGTATAAAAAAAAACATTTACATATATAAGCATATGCTTATTTTACATATAATTAACATAATTTCATATTCTGCATGTTCAAACTTGAACATGAGACTCGACCACGATCCTAACGTTGCGTTACATATCATAAACCTATCATTCTTTGTAACATTAAATATTTAGCCTTTGTCACCTATGTCTTACACATGCCTCCTTTTGTAATAGCATTAAATATTAATAGCGGCAGTGACAAGGATCAGCCCAGCCCAGCACACACACCACTTGAAAAGGATCAACCATGGGAACCACTTGAAAAGGTCATCAGCTTCCCACCACTTAATATGCATCGTGTGAGGCAATGTGTATTATATTTATACACACGCAGCTATCTTACAAATACTGCGTTAGTTAAGAGTAGAAATTAAGGAATGAGAAATTTAGAAATAAAAGCAGCTCTCTAACACTTAGCGAGTCAGTACAAATGAAATCTTACAACCGTGCTCAACTAAAAGTGTAAAGTCTATACATTTTTGGGTCCTTCGAGCCGGATTTTCGATTTTCGTGATAAATTGTTGTAAGCACCACATTTTTTGGTTGATCGAAATCCGTAAAGTGGGGGCGAATATGGGAATATTTAAAAAAAAAAATGTGGCTGCTGGTGCGGGAGGTTGTGGGTTCGATCCCGCCTTGGACCATCTAATAGAAAAAGTTTTTCTTTCTTTAGAAAAAAGCTTTTACACACCCGGTCACCTTCACCAGCTACTGGCGCCAGCTGTGAAGTAAACTAGCCATGAAAAAGCAAAAGTCTCTAACTATTGCCGTTCGGATTCGGCGTTAAGCTGTAGGTCCCTTTCTATTGTGCGAAAAATTATAAGCACACACGCCAAGAGATTGAGAGAAGCTTGGCCCTGGCCCTACTTTGGAGGTGCTGTTTGAGCCAATTTTACATTTTCCATATACTCTTGACGCACTTACTGACACCTTGTTCATGTGTTGCATGCGGTTGTCTGCTTTTGATGCGTTTAGGAACCGAACATTGTGGTCAATCCAATCTGCATGCGAGTGGTTGTCCCCGAGTGATATGCCATGATACGCAAACATTTCTCTAACCCTCGCAACCCACCACAAATTATTTCGCATCATTATGTCAGCAAGGATATGCAGGAGTCTAGAATCTTCATACTCAAATAATATTCTTGAAAGAGGTACTTGAGATGAAGTGTTAGACTATAGATGTGTCCATCTTCCAGCTCTGCCTCAGTTCCCAATATGTAGTTGGTTGTGCTATCTGGTAGCTTGAGCATCCTATTTAAAAAATATCGCTGCAGTTGGTCTGCCTCTTCCTTTATTTCTCCACCCCAGATTTGAGCTCCATAGCACTGTACAGTTCTGCTGACTGAGTTAAAGATTTTCTCAATTAGATGCTAGGTTCACTGTTCATTTGTTGATGAAATTCGCCCACACTGAGTTTATACTCGCCTTTGCTACTTTTGTCCTGGCTGCCACATGCTTCTTAAAGCTCATTATAGGTGTCAGGATAACCCCAAAGTAATTGTACTTCGGTACCACCTTCACCTGTTACTTCTGAAACGTTCAGTTCTCCGATGCCGCCAGTCTACCGACTTTTCTAAACACCATTATCTCGGATTTTGCCTTATTGACTTTCATGCCCTACAATATGCAGTATGTCTCGAGGTTATGGATCATTTGCTGGAGGGTTAAGGGATTGTCCACTACCATCACAATGTCATCTGCGTACATTAATACCCTAATGGTTGTGTTGTCGATATATAGGCCACCTCCTAAGTTTTCGTACAGATCATCAAAGCACATCGCAAACAGCAACGGTGACATAAGGCATTCTTGCTTTACACCGTTAATTGTTTCAAACTTCTCAGAAAGCTCACTCCCAGTTCTAATAGTATTCTTTTTCGATAAATTGTATTACTTTTGTGGATACACCTTGTCGTTGGAGCTTGTATATAAGATGTTTGCGAGGTACTCGGTCAAAGGCAGCCTTTGTATGGATTTACAAAATTAACTGCTTTATGAGCGGTGCCGAGCAAGATTAACCCGGTTCCAAAGTGGTTCGGAGTCTTATTCAGAAATATTTGAGCTTTGAATCTTAAAATTTGGTGAATGGATTTAGATATGGGCATTTCCACAAAATGGTTCGCCGTGACCAAACAAATATTTTTATATGAAAAGATTATAGGTTAGGTTAGGTTGCGATAGTTAAAGCGGTAAAGCTTCTTTACTTAAGGCACAAAAGGCCCGTTGTGATACCATGTAACCCCTAAATTTTTACTTTTAGACAGTAAAGGGTGAGTCTTCCCTTTTAAACCACTGTAGCACAAACTTGAGTAGCAAAGCAATCTCTATTTCAGAGACTGCTGAAATGTCAGGTAGGAAAAGACTCACCTAGGACTGCGAATCGTCTTCTACTGGACAGTGGCAGAAAAGATGCTGAACGCTTTCTTCATCCACTGAGCAACAGCTTCTACAATAGTCATTGTGGTTGATACCAAGTCTCGAGGAAGGCATTTTGCCTTCCTAGACGCAAAAGCGTAGAAGTTCTTTTGATGTTAAGAGTGGGCCAAGTAAGCCTAGAGATTTCACAAAAGTGAATTGATCTCCATTCTAGTAGTAAGTGGTTTAATCGAGAGGGAATCAAAACCGGAACTTAATATTTCCTGGTAAACATCACAAGTTCCAGCTGTCCACTCTGAGACAAGCGGACTCCTATTTGAACGATCATCGTTCAAATTCGTTCGTGATTTAAGGTTCACGAAACGAAACTCTACATATAAAAGAGTGTGATTCACTGACTAAATTATTGGCAATCTACGCAGAGTCCGAACGGTAAGAGATAGAGCACTGAAGTTTGGAAAATTCCACCCCTAAAGAGTGGAAAAGCGTCGAAAAAGTTTGTATGGGAAAATTTTGGTTTTCATCCAATTGACTTGAAATTGGGTTTGTAAGCATAGTATGCGAAATATTTCGACAAGTGTTTTTCCGGTTTTTGAAAATCCGCCCACGAGAAAAAATCCCTGAAAATTTTGCTTGCAAAAGACTATTTTTCATCCGATTGGCTTGAAACTCGGTTTGTAAGGACAGAATACGTAATTAATTTGAAATGTGATTTTCCGATGTTGAAAAATCCGCTCCCAGGTGTAAAAATGCCGGGAAAATTCTACATGCAAAAACTAGAAAAAAAAAAATTCGAATTCATTTGTGATATCATTTTCCGATGTTAGAAATACCCAGATGCCCACTGTGAAGTGGGTGTTAAGTGGGTGGGAAGTGGGTGGGATATTGGTTCCATACTGATAAAGGCTATACTGATGGCGACACAGCGAAGGGCGATGGGTACTATGCTAGTTTTATGTATATGACTAATAGGGTCATTTCTGGTTCTTACGATGGGTTCTTCAGAAAATGTGCACCCTGGAAAATGTGTATCAAAATAAAAGTTTCAAAAAGTCAAGTCTGGATTCAGCCCAGGTTCCATTAGCCGAATGGAATGCCCTCCTGCATTCTTTCCTTAGAATATATAAATCTTTGGACCACCATGGAGGTTTGTGGTTTTCTTTTAATTTTATTGTAAGGGCACGATTTGTCTTGTCGATGTAAAATCATGAACTATCGCGTCTAATTGCTAGCCAGTTTCTAGGTTTATTTAACTACTTCAAAATATTTATTTACAATTCGCAGACTTTTGAATTTTTTTAGGTGCCGAAAACGATTTCCAGAAATCCCCATGATCAATCCCATATTTCAATCGACAAATCGGCTGCTTACCAAAATTAGTTAGTTTAATGAAGAACTGTCAAAGCATTGGCTGCTGATCTGCTTTCAAGCTTTACTAATTTCGTTTTTGTTTCCCCTCTTTCTTCGACATTAACAATTGAAATTTTGAAAGGAGAAAGTCAAGCGGTCGTCTAAAAAAATTGAAAGATTCTCAAAGTTTTAGTTGCCTTTTTGCATTCCCAAATTTGACAACGTTCTACTAAATGTGGCACGTGTCGTAAGCGTAATTTTGAACAAACTTGCCGAAACTTGTAATAAAATTGTTTGGTTGTAAAAAGCAAACTCTAAAAATGCTCAGATTTACTTTTTTAATGAGCGCAAATTTTGTATCTATTGTATTATTCTTAGGCAGGACTCTACGCATAACTCTGCTGCATCAGAAACGAATGCTAAATATGTAGCAGATTTATCTTTCCATTTAATCGTACAAAAAATGTCTCATTGATGAGGGCTTAAACTCTTCTAGTTTTTTTTGTTTGAAAACTCCTTTGATGTTAGATCAGTACCATCCACAACTTGGCATCGATATCGCCCCAAATGGCATCTACTTGCATATTCTGTTTGCCTGAGTTTGTCTTAGTTTTTGGCTTGGCAAATGCAAAACTAAAACGGATAAGCAGAAAAAACCAAAAAAATAGTCAAAATACACTGGGAAACTGCGATTAGTTCGTCTGGGCATGTTTTTTCCTATTATTTTCTCCATTTCTGCCGCTGTCACTGCTGCTGCTGCTGTAGCTTTTATTTTTTCTACGCTTTCATTTTGCCATTTTGTTTTTGCATAGTTCAAGTCATGTGGCCCGCCCCCGGCCCACTGGAGGCGAGCTGTTTGCCAACTATTTTGTAGGTTATTAGGGCGTAACGCTCACATACTACACACACACAAACAGACACAGTCACGCCCACACACAATGGAGATAGAAACTGTACTAGAGAGAGTGAGACCGGAGGGGCTTACCGGGACAAGGGGGCGGGAGCATAAGACATAAACATGGATTTAAGTTTTAGACATGGCATTGTTTTTAATACGCTCAGGCCACTGAATTTGAATCGCTGATATTTTTATTCGCCCTGAATATGCGAATAAGTAGAACTATTCACATTGCCATCTATAAGGAAGGCTTGGAATATATATATCATTTTGCAATTTACCATTGTGGGTTGTTCTTTCTGAAGTGGGTTAATTTTTGTTATAAGCAGTTATTTTCAAATTTTTCAAATAAGCTTTCTGTAGTTTTTGTAATTATATGAACATGACCGCCCAGATGTAAATATATCCATATTTTAGTATTAGGGTATCGTAATCAAATGATGGCCACACTGTGCAAATAAATGGACGATGACGAGACGGAGACAGACAGACAGATAGAAGGAAAACCCGTATCGTCAAACCGTGAAGAGACTGTGTAAATGGAAAACCGTGTAAACAGTGTGCCAACAAACAAGAAATTAAGTCGGTCAAGCCTGACTATAACATACTCTGTACCCCCCAAAGTTTGTAAATAAATACAAAATAGCAAAAAAAAAAAGCCTTAAAGTGTGTGAAGTGCTGCCCATCGCCTGTCATTAAACAACCCACTTTCTATTGAAAACTGCATATTCAATATATGAAAATTTTGCATATTTTACATATGTAAAATATGTAAACAAATATGCAAAATATGTAACTGTATAAAAATTTATAAAAATTGAGAAATTTGCAAAAATTCTTTTTCTTGAGCTTAGATTATTATTAAAAATATATAGATGGCATATATGGACGGTTAAATGGGAGTTGTAGACCGAGCAAATGAAAGGTGTGCCTTGAAAGTTCCAAAATATTGGGAAATTTCTAAATTGATCATTAATTTTAGACTTTTATGAAGATTTTATAGACGGCTAGAGTACACGGGTAAATAAAGATGTGGAACAAATGGTCAAAAAAATCGCGAAATTTCAAAAATTCTCATTTTTAATTTAGATTATCATAAAGAAGGGTAAACCGGCGGGTAAATAAGAGGAGTGGATCAAATGGTCAAGGAAATCGCGAAATTTGCAAAATTTTCTAACGACCTAAGATACCTATGAAGTTTGGATAAATGGCAATAGAAGACGCGTATATTAGAGGCTTAGACCAAAAACCGCGAAATTTGTGAAATTTTCATTTGACTATTTACCATAGCGCAGCAAATTTTATGGGAAACTCGGAAACTCCAGAATTATATATTAATCCCTTACTGTCATGTGGATGCTGAGAATATACCTCTCCCGCACAACTACATTGTCAACTTTGGGTCTAGGGATATTTCCGTCCCGCGCCCATTTCTAGTAAATATATGAGGATTGGACAATATTTTTTTATAAAACTTTTACACCTTGTTGAGACAACTTGACCTCATGGCAGCCATTCTTCAATTAATATTCAATTCAAATTTGGTTTCCCTCTTTTTCCCCACTCCCTCTTCCCACGAACCCTCCACTCTTCCCCCCCTCTTCCACTGTTCCTCACTCTAAGCCCACTTTTCCCCCCTCATCACTCTCTTCGGCCACTCTTTACCACCTCTTCACACCCTCTTCACCTCCCTATTCCCCCTCTTTCCCGAGCCACCCCTTCTCCATCCCACTCCGCACACCCGCAAACACACAACCTACCTACAGCATGCACACTCACACCCATGATACAACTATCTCAGGTATGGCGCTCAGCCAACATTTTAAACTAGGCGCTTTTGCTTAGAGCGCGAGAGAGAGTAAACGCCACACATTCACTCAAATAAGGTATGCGTGTAGAACACAAAACCCATGCAGAAACAACAATAACAGAAATGTCGTGAGCACATTTGAGAGCGTAACTCTTATCCCTTTGCGACTAATGTTGGTTTCATTTATGTGTGGAGACAATAGATACCAGCTACAGAGAAAATAGAGAGTTATATCCCAGACAGACAACGTAGTCTTCTTGTATTTGAAAACAGTTTGATTCCAATTCTTTTAGCCATTGTTGAATCAAACATGTTTTTTTATCGCCATTTTTCGGCATTTTAATTAATTAAAAGTTGAACTGATGAAGTTGATTTTCAAAGTGAAACGGAATTGCAAAATAATCAGAAAATGGTAAGCACAGAATCACAAAAAGAACACATTAACTCTAGCCTATTAGGATTATAATGTATCTGAAATATGTCATTTCATAAAAAAAATAGGTTTTTTACATATTTTACATATTTTGCATATTTTTTTATGCAAATATGCAATTTATACAAAATGGTTTTTAGCGGACTTAGATCGTTTTTCAATAAAAATAAGATGTGTGCAATCAGAATTCAAATCGGACATGCGGTTCAAAATATGCAAATATGTAAAATCCGATGTCTACTAATTACACTGAGCACACCTAACAAATTTTTCATCTTTATTGGGTGGTCCTTTTAGACACCAACCTACTTATTATTTTGATAAAACAAAAATTTACAAATGTTGGCATAGCAAATAGGTATTAAGCATTTTCACTCATGATGTGGGATGCAGATTTAGTTATTCCTGCTGGTACTCAGTAGTACTTATGGAACTTGTGGAATACAGGTACTTAAAATAAAGTTTTCAAGACGCTTTGTGTGAATTAATATTTAAAATTCAGTGGCAGGTTCATTTGCATAAACGTTGGATGTCCCGGCAGGTGGAATCATATCACCAAATTTAAAAACGATTATTATTAAGAAATGAAAAGGACATCGGAGGTGTTCAAGTGCCAGTTCTCTTGATAGGAGCCTTCAAATTTGGTCCTAGCATGATGAAGCCATACCCCTTCTCGATTGAAGCATCAAAGGAGCAGAAACGGATTAATTACCATCTCTCGAAGGCCAGACGCGTTGTGGAAAGTGCGCTTGGCCATTTGAAAGGCATGTTTCGTCGTCTCGGCAAAGAACTGGACAGCGCAAACCTATATATTATAGAGCTATCGCGCTCTTCATACACTCAAAAAAAAAATCAATCCATACGGGATCATTTCCAATCGGTAATGAAAACAACGTAGTCCCGGATATTCTTGATCCGTTCCGAAAAAGGATGAGTTGATCCGACTTTTTTGATCCTAAAAAGGATTACATTTATCACAGGGTAATCTGTAAAATGATTGAGTTAAGCAAATAATTCGAGAACAATTTAATCTCAATCCAGGATAATTTTAAGCAAGTTCGAGATTGTTTTTGAGCTCGATATGTAATATTGATTTGATCCCAGGAAAGATACCTCTCTTCTTCTCTTTCCTCCGCCATATTTCATAGGATATCCTTATACACTTCAAAACCCTGTGTAATTTCTAAATCGCTCATAATAGCACGTTCACTAAATCATGGAACTTTGCCTTGCAGAATAACAACGAGAAAGAGCAACCAGCCCATGGAAAATTTTCTTGAAGTGGACCAACTTTTTTTGCTGAGCAAATTCGGACGGCGAAATCAAAATCATTTTTTCACTTTACTTCTGCAAAATAAAGAATTAATTTCAATTGTTTTTAGATTTTTTCTTTAATTTTTCCATTTGTTTTTCCAAGAGCACTATTAAACGTTGCTGATTATTGGTAATGCGCTCTTGATTGGTTTTTATTAAGAGCAGTTGCGATATTCTGTAAAATCTCTGATTTCTTTTGGAACTCCTCGCTCATTATTCGTATCGAACTCCTGGTCTCTTCCAATATCTGCACCTTGCGATCATCACCTGTCATGCGATTAGACTTGCTTTTCCTAGGACCATCGTTCAGCGAGGATCTGGATACATTTGATTCTGCAGCGTTGCTCGACCGAGATGACTCATCCTTTACTTCATCGTCATTAAGACAAGTTATTGGGACGTTGTTGTCACTAAGCATTGGTTGAACTGGCGGAAGAAACCGCCGAAAATTAAGAAAAAAAAATTAAAAAGCGGTTTGTGGAAAATCGGCCATTTTGAGATTTATCAATTCTAACAACAATTTGGGGTAATCCTTTGGATATTCTTAGTACTCTAAAAAAGCTTTCATGATGGGACAGCCATAACTTTCCGCGAAATTCACTTGCAAAGAATGAAATAAAAATTTTGCATTAAACATGCTTTGACACTGGGCATATATAATATTGACTAGCTGAAAATCAACCGTCTTTATATGTTTGAAAAAATTCTGGAAATATCCTTTCAATATTTTAAGTAAGTTTTAAAATTTGCCCAATGCACATTGGGCCACCGAGCCGATTTTTTGACGAAAATTCAAATTTTTTATAGAAA
This sequence comes from Lordiphosa magnipectinata, assembly GCA_037044535.1. Taxonomy (NCBI): domain Eukaryota; kingdom Metazoa; phylum Arthropoda; class Insecta; order Diptera; family Drosophilidae; genus Lordiphosa; species Lordiphosa magnipectinata. The sequence continues at coordinate 332,664 of JBAMBO010001625.1, forward strand.
TTAAACCTATTTTAATAATAAAATTTGAATAGTATATACTTTGACTAAAATGAATCAAAAGATTTTAATTGTTTTGATGCATCCCTGGAATTTTGGCAGCCCTTCAAAGTCAGCTGTTTGATTGCATGCGTGCGAAACTAAAAAGCTTGGGAAAGTTTTTGTTTACTTGCGAGCGTCCCAAAATTATTGTGGCTTAAACAATTTTCACTAAAATTATGGAAAAGAAAGAGCAAGGTATGTAGAATATTTGTATTAAAAAAAGATTTTGTTTATGTTTGTTAATGTGTTTTTTGTGTGCGTTTATTTGTGTTGTCCAAAAGTATTAAAAAAAGGTAACCTGCTAACCCGTCTGTTGTGGATTATAACTAATTTTGTGCCAAGTTGTGCCAAAAAGTAATTATGTGTCATTATAGTGCAAAGTGTATATAAACTAATTTATAAAAATCTTTTTTGCTCCATTTTGCTCCGATGTGTATAAATCCATAATATTGTAGCTGTGGTTGAGTTCGCCTATGAGCAACTGCTTGATATCTACATACAAAACAATCGTAGCGCATCTGCCGTTTCGATTTGGATTTATGATGAACTGAAAGAATTCGACTTAAGCACAGAGAAAAAGGATGAAATCAACACCAAAGTGAGAAGCTTTCACCTTTACATACAAAAGAACTTGGCAAAATGTAATAGAAGTATGGCCAGATTTAAGACAAAGCATACCGAATGGCTTTTGTCCAATATGGCTATAACAGTAAGTTCATAATTGTCTGCAAATCCAAAGCCGTCAACATCAAGACCAGTTGGACGCCCACCCATTGAATATGTTAACGCCGGTCCCCGCCAGAAGAGAAAATTGGCATCCGATTTAGCTGTAAATCAGGGTTACAACACATCTCTTCTTGTGCATGCCGCCGCAGTTTCGGCCGAAAAATCGAACGAGAAAGATACAGCCCTTGTGTTAAAAAATACATTTCTTACTCCGACAGACCCCAATAAGGCTAGAAAAAATCTTTTTGCTCAGAAAAATGACTCGGTTCGACTAAGGGAGGATGAAGCTTTAGCATATCTGCTTGAAAATTCATTGACTAAAAGTCAATACAACAACTTTCGCGAGCTCAGCATTTCCCGATCTTGTGAACTTTTTCCTTCTTACAACAAAGTGAGAGAAGCTAAGTCAAAATGTAGACCATTTGATATTAATGTAACCGAGTCAGTTGCTGAAGTCCAGCTGCAAAGTCTTCTAGACCACAGTAGTTGCCGTATAATTCAAATGCAAGAAGATTTATTTGAGCAGCTTGGCAATACTTTAAGTCTGACCCTTATTGCAAGCTATGGATTTGACGGAACAACCGAACAAAGCAGCTATAAGCAACACTTTTTTGGATGTGATTCATTGCTTTCTGACGACTCGCTTTTTGCGACAACAATCGTAATCCTCAGTCTATTAGAGTTTGTTAAAACGACAAAAGACCATATTCTTGCTGAGAAAAAAAATTTCGATAATCAAATAAAAGATTTGTCTTCATATGTCTGCACCGTTGTAAATGGAAAATCAATTTCAGTTAAATATGATCTTCAAATGACACTTTTAGACGGAAAAGCTTTAAACATTTTGACTGAAACCAAATGAAGCCAATTATATCCAATATGTGCAGTAAGTCCATTTTGAATGCATTGATTATGTTAATATGTACTTATTAATATTTAAGCCAAGATATGAAGTGTTAAAAAAATGACATTAAAAACATTTATTGAATTTAACGAGTGCTAGCATTATTAATGTACCGAAGGTACATAGAGTATCAATAAGTTAGTGCAAACCTATCTCATATGGGCGGCTAGGGAAGGCGTGGTCAGATCGGTCTGAAACTTAGATATATTTTTGATGGGCATCGACAGCTGAGTCGATATGTAGCCAAATTTCAAGAACCTAGCTTTATAACTGTTAATCTGTTCGTCCGTAAAAATCGGCTCGCTGGCCCAATGTGCAATGGGACGAGATGGACAAATTGAACACTTTAGTGGTGGCAGGTGTTGCGTGTATTTGCAGGTAGATCATGTTGCTTATTAAATAAAAACGACGTTAAATACCGTCTCTACAATTTGCCTAAAATTTTACGTCACATATTACCTGAAAAGCTTATTTATTGACTAAAATCGTTGGTACTTTCTCGAGTTACCTTATAAACGACGTTATTTATGGCCATATATTGCCTGAAGAATTTAAGGTCATATATTACCTAAACAATACTTAATTTATTAGCCGAGAACACTTTAGGTAAACAGAGAGCACTGAAATCCATATATTCCTTGGCTGTCATTTTAGGTAAAATGGCAATCTTACGTTTCCAGACAGATTTAGAGAGAGAGATATTGTATTTTCTGAGATGTAGGTGCCGTACGACTCGTGTGTAGTTGCGAGCTGCGATGTTAGTGGGTGGTAGTGTGTGTGTATGGTCGGTCGTGTCTCGACTCTCTCTCTTGTTTTTCTCTGTGCGTATGAATGAAATGTTAAACGCTTTTCAAATTTACATAAATTAACCCCGGTTCGAATCTGAACCTTGATTCAGCGACCTTCTGAACCTCGCTCCATGAACGCGAACACAAAATGTCTCACCGGTTCGAATCCCGTAGTGAAACTTTCCCGATTTTTAGGAGGTTTGCATGAGCATAAGTCTGTTCAAAACTTTCCCACATGTTATTCTTGCCATTGTTCACAAATTCAGCAAGTTCCAACTTTGTTGCTTAATTTATTGGCTTTATGCCAAATATTTGACTGTTTAGCCCAGTTTGCGGTGGTAGGAAGCAGTAAATTTGTTTCAATGTTTTAATTGTTATTAAAAGAAAGCGTAAAGGTACAGAGACAAGCAAAACTAAATACTTAAACTAATTACTTACTGAATAGGGGCATAATTAGAGATCGGTGAGCGCCCCTTAGGCCTCCTAAGTGGTCAGTAGAGAAGTAGGAACAGATGTTATCGTACCTATAGGCAGTTTCTACGGTTTCACCCGAGGTTGGACTTAAAAGAGACCGAGCTAGGCCTACCTCAGGCAAAGAAACATTCTTACAAGGTTTGACATACAAATCTATTATAACACCCTGACTGAAACTAAGTTTGTTGTCCTTTTATGGTCAATTGCTAATTGCCTAATTATAATTTCTTTATAATTCTTGGCTCCCAATCATCACCACTCCACAACATGCACAATCCTTTACTTACAGTTTTTCATTATTATTTTAACCCAAATTCTAATCTAGGCAAATGGGGCGTCAAATATATTTATGAGCATGTCATAAAGTGGCATTTCGAAGTGATTTTGACAGCCAAGTGTGGCGCTCGTCTCAGCTGACCTAAATCCGATTCTGTTGTATAACTGCAAACACACTCACACTCGCACTCACACATAGATAACTTCATTTGCAGAACGTACGAGTGGAACGCAAAACGCGCGTGCCATTTGCGAAGAATAGAGCCCGGTAATTGAAAATCCTGCCAAGCAAAAACGGCAAATTGGCGCTGTCAAGTGTCAAAAATGCAATCATCAAGAGTGAAACTGGGTTTTCCTTTTGCATCTACATATGTACATAGCCATTGCCATTATATATTTGTCTGTGTGTGTAGCATAAATCATCAAGTAACTCCATCGAAAGAAAACGGTTTGGAAATTATGCAAGAATCTGCAGCCCCAGCAAAGGCCAAACGTGCAAATGAAATTTATTGTTATGACTGCAGTTTTAGTTTGGAGTCAGAGTAACAGTCCGACCGACCGACCGACCGGCAGACAGACAAACGCCCCCACACATGGGCAAGGGCAAGGAGATTTTTTAAGTTAATATCAAGTTTCAAGGCAACCCAAGCAAGTGGGTCAAAGCCATTCACTCTCCACCCAGGCGGATAGAGGCTAAAAATCTGTAACTTCACTTCACCGAATGGGCCAAGGAAAAGCCAGTTAGGGGGGGAGAGGAGGATACATTTTTAGAAGCATTTTAATACAGTTTTGTAGACAGAGAAAACAGAAGACAGCTTTTGTTGACTTTTAGCTGTAAAATCTTAGTTGCAGCTCTTTTTATACCCTTGTAGAGGGTATATTAAAATTGTCCAGATGTTTGTAACGCATAGAAGGAAGCATCTTCGACCACTTAAAGTATATATATTCTCGATCAGCATGACGAGCTGAGTTGATATAGCCATATATGCTATCTCCTCCGTCAGTTTAAAAGCTATCTTAACCAAACTTTGCACGAAGCCTTTTGGTACAAATACGCTGCACATTTGTCGGAACCGGCCGGATCGGATGACTATAGCATATAGCTGCCATAGGAACGATCGGTCAAAAAATTAATTTTAGTGAGAAAAACTTGTATGTTTTCAATGCAAACGCCCCCAAACCTCTCATGTTTCAGTTCTCTGTGATTTTACATAATTCCACCAAGTTTGATGAAAATCGGACAACTATATAGTATAGCTGCCATACAAAAGTTAGTTCAGAGAAAAAGTCTTAGTAGAAAAAACTTTTTTGTTATTAACGCTCTCAAACTTGTTTTTGATCAATACTATATGCTACCACACAATTCCGCCAAGTTTGATTCAAATCGGATGACTATAGCATATAGCTGCCATGGGAACGATCGGTTGAAAAAGTAGTTCTAGTGAGAAAAACTTTTTTGTTTTCAATGGTAGCGTCTTTAAGCTTTCCAGTTAGGAATATTATCGGTTTCAACACAATTTTGACGAGTTTGATCCAAACCTGATGAATAAATCGTATGGCTGCCATATAACAAACTGGCAAGCAAATGGTCAAAGTAATGGCGCCATCAAGCTGCAAGGGTATATAAACTTCGGTCGAGCCGAAGTTAGCTTTCCCCTATATCTTGAAATGCATTTTTGCGTTTTGTTAATTGTGAGAATGATGCGACTACAGATGTGTGAGGGGTGAAATATTGTATTTCAGGGTTTTGGTTAAAAACGACCGTGCCCGCATCGGATATACGCGATAGTTAGGTAGTTAAGTAATTGAAGTGGTGGCTATCCAAAGGCAAAAAGCGAAGATGTTCTCTCCTTTCCGGCTTAATGCCACTTGTTCAGTGACTCTGGCTTAGCGACTATTGAGCAGTGACTCTTTTCCAACGTGTCTTGTTCAGTGACTCTTGTTTAAGGACTTATGCTAAGTGACTCTGGTTACTATCGTTTAGTGACTTTTGTTGAGTGACTATTGTTTTGTGACTCTTATTCAGTGATTTTTTTTAGGGAGTATATTTTAGTGACTCTTGTTGAGTGACTCTTGAATAGTGACTCTTGTTCAGGGACTCTTCTACACTGGCTCTTCTGCAGTGGCCCTTCTACAATGTCTCTTGACTACTGTCTCTTGTTCAGTCCGTCTTGTTCCGTGGCACTTGTTCAGCGACTTTAGTTCAAAGACTCTTCTTGTTTCGTGGCTATTGTTTAGTGACTTTTATTCAGTGACTTTTGTACAGTAACTCTAATGAAACGACTTTTGTTCAGTGACTGTTATTCAAGAACTCTTGTTCCGTGACTCTTGTTTATTAGAAGTCGGCTCAAAGTCTCTTGTGAGTAACTCTCATTCAGTGACTCTTATTAATTGACTCTTATTCAGTGACACTATGAAGTGACTCTATGAAGTGACTCTTCTTTAAAGTCTCAGACTCAGCGACTCATATTCAGTGACTCTAGTTCAGTGGTTCTTGTTGAGTGACTCTTATTTAGTGACTTTTGTACAATTACTCTAATGAAACGACTTTTGTTCAGTGACTGTTATTCAAGAACTCTTGTTCCGTGACTCTTGTTTATTAGAAGTCGGCTCAAAGTCTCTTGTGAGTAACTCTCATTCAGTGACTCTTATTAATTGACTCTTATTCAGTGACACTATGAAGTGACTCTATGAAGTGACTCTTCTTTAAAGTCTCAGACTCAGCGACTCATATTCAGTGACTCTAGTTCAGTGGTTCTTGTTGAGTGACTCTTATTTAGTGACTTTTGTACAATTACTCTAATGAAACTACTTTTGTTCAGTGACTGTTATTCAAGAACTCTTGTTCCGTGACTCTTGTTTATTAGAAGTCGGCTCAAAGTCTCTGGTTGAGTAACTGTTATTCAGGGACTCTTATGAAGCGACTCTTATTTACTGACTCTAGCTCAGCGACTCTTGTTCAGTGACTCTAGTTCAATGGCTCTTGTACAGTGACTCTTATTTACAAGAGTCCCTCTTGTACAGTGACTTTTGTACAGTGACTATTGTTGAGTGACTCTTATTCAGTGACTCTTATTCCGTGACTCTTATTCAGTGACTCTAATGAAACGAATTTTGTTCAGTGACTCTTATTCAAGAACTCTTGTTCCGTGACTCTTGTTCATTAGAAGTCGGCTCAAAGTCTCTTGTTGAGTGACTCTTATTCAGTGACTCTTATTCCGAGACTCTTATGAAGCAACTCTTATTTTGTGACTCTAGCTCAGCGACTCTTGTTCAGTGACTCTAGTTCAGGGGTTCTTCTTCAGTGACTCTTGTTGAGCGACTCAGTGACTCTTATTAAGTGTCTCCGGCTCAGCGACTCATGTTCAGTGACTCTTATTCAGTGGCTCTTGTACAGTGATTATTATTCAGGTACTCTTGAACAGTGACTTTTATGAAGCGACTCTTGTGGATTGACTCTTATTCCGTGACTCTTATTCAATGACTTCTGTACAGTGATTCTAATGAAACAATTTTTGTTCAGTGACTCTTATTCAAGAACTCTTGTTCCGTGACTCTTGTTTATTAGAAGTCGGCTCAAAGTCTCTTGTTGAGTAACTCTCATTCAGTGACTCTTATTAATTGACTCTTATTCAGTGACACTATGAAGTGACTCTATGAAGTGACTCTTCTTTAAAGTCTCAGACTCAGCGACTCATATTCAGTGACTCTAGTTCAGTGGTTTTTGTTGAGTGACTCTTATTTAGTGACTTTTGTACAATTACTCTAATGAAACGACTTTTGTTCAGTGACTCTTATTCAAGAACTCTTGTTCCGTGACTCTTGTTTATTAGAAGTCGGCTCAAAGTCTCTTGTTGAGTAACTCTTATTCTCTCTTATTTAGTGACTGTAGCTCAGCGACTCAAGTTCAGTGACTCTAGTGCAGTAGGTCTTGTTCAGTGACTCTTGTTGAGCGGCTCTAATTAAGTGAGTCTTATATAGTGACTCTTATTCAGGGACTCTTGTACAGTGACTTTTATGAAGCGACTCTTGTTGAATGAATTTTATTTAGTGACTCTTATTCAGTGACTCTTAATCCGTGACTCTTGTTCAGCATAGAGTCACAAACTTAGTGACTTTTGTTCAACAGATCTACTTTTGTACGCACACAGTGAGCGTTTGCTGCTTTTACCCAGAAGGTGGTGGCTCTAAAATAAGACTTTTATACAGTTCAACAGTCTCTGTGCAATGTCAAACATTTAATTAATTTTTAATAATTTGTATACTATTATAATTGTTGTTGGATTTGATTCGTCAGTTGTATTTCTACATTTTCTTTTCACTTTTCCTGATTTAACCAAAATAAGCATCACCCCTCCTTTACCGACCCAGTATCCACATTCATAAGTATCTCCAATACAAACCTTTTAGATTGATTTCCTTTCATAACGCTTTCAACTGTTTCTTGTCGATTGATGCATTTGAGCGCCATTTTTGCCAGTTTATCATTTGCATGAAACGAATATAAAAAAAGTGTCTTGACCAAAAAAAAAGGTCCCTACTCGATGCTGTTTATTGCCATCGCCTTTGACCCAGGCAGCTGACCACCACCAGCTATTCCAAACTTAACCCAAGCCATATAGCCATTGAAGCAGACAGTTGGCCCTGCTCGGGCCGTGGCAACGTTTTAAAGCGGATTTGATGCTGCTGAATATTATTTATGGGATGCCTTTTATTTCCAGACCGACCCTTAAGAGCACGCACAAACATGCATGTGTCGGTGTGTGTGTGTGTGTGTGTGGTCTGAAAAATATTTGCCAACATTCTTCGGGTATTTAAACAAAGATTTATTTTATATTTATTTTCTGTGTGTGTGTGTGCTCTAACGGGGCAACGGAAATTGCAAGTAGAGCGTTGCTTGAATCCTTTTTGCTTCAACACGTCCTGTCCTGTCCTGTCACGTCCCGCCCCGTCCCGTCCCGTTCGGTCCTGTGTATGTTTGGCCATTGTTCGAGGATTTGTTGGGGACTTGTTTCATATATTTTACGATAACTCCATTTATTGTTGCTTATTTTTGAGGCTTTAAAACATGAAATGAGGTTATCAGTTTCGGTCTATATGTTCATTGAGAGCGTATGCATGTGCATTTGTAGATATGTATGTGTGAGGGTCGTTCATTAAGATGAACGAGCTTGGAGATGCCAATATGTTTCCTTAAATTAGTGCTATTCATTAAAGGCGATGTCTTAATGTTTCAGCCGGATTGGCAATGAATTATGCTTTCAATATTTTTTGCCAACATTTTTAGGTCAGCTTCAAACAATAACGAACCGAGAGCAGCTCGATAACAAACAACCCATTGATTTATCTAAATAATTGGCAATGATATAAAGACAAGCTGCTCACTTCGAGGCAAAATGATACGAAATTATTCCCACAGAGAAAGCTGAATCAAATTAGTGTTGCACAACAGGGGGTCAAAGGTCAACGCTCAACTTTACGGTAATTAAGCAATAAAATTGAATTTAATTTAGCACGATATTTGTATAGAATTAAACAACTTTAAATGAACTGACTTACTCTAGCGAGCGATGTTGCTTTTATTCTAAATATTTCATCCTTTAAATTCAAATCATTAGCTTACGTTGTGTTGCAGTTCACAACGTGTAATAAGGGTACACACAACGCATCTCAAGTGATTTCCACCGGATGGGCCTCTTTAAGTGGGGTGTCATGTGCATCCTGATGCTTATTAAATGTAATGTTGTTACAAGAACGCTTAACGCTTGGTGTGGATCGTGTTGAAGTTTGAACAGTATGTATTATCGATTTGATTCCAGACATTTTCATTCCCTTCTTTTCTTCCTTCATATTCCATAGGACATCCTTATACACTTCAAGACCCACACCAGCATTATTTATCGATCTGTGGAAGGTTTGGTAAGAATCGGATGAACAAAAAGCAAGTACACTTGGCCCTCGCTTAACACGGACTCTTTTAGCACGAACTCGGTCTTACACGGCTACAAATTTGCTCCCATCCCCCTTTTAACACGCTAAAAACCTCGTTCTTACACGATTGCAAAATATCGATATATATTTTTTTTTGCTGTCAATTAACGCGATAGTGCCTTTGTGCTTGTGTCATACGCATGGGGTGCTTGTCGAAAAAGGGGAATCCCACATTTGATCTGTCAGATGTAAGCGTGTTTTAGCAGGTGCAAAAATCTTGAGCTTTGCAGACGCGTAAATAAAAAGTCAAAGATTTTGTGGTAAATAAAAAGGTGGTACAGCTTGATTAAATCAAAAAGTGAATACATACATAATTAAAATAAATAAATTTCAGCTTTTACAATGGCAGAAAGAAAGAACAGAGCTCCTTTAAAACGGAAAGTCATTTCTATAGAAACAAAAATACAAATTCTAAGCCGCTTAGACAATGGGCAAACTGCCACGGAAATTGCAAGAAGACTTGATTTAAATGAGGCAACAGTTCGCACTATCAAAAAGAATGAAACTGAAATACGACGTGCAGGAAGCATTGGGTCATCTATATCTACAAAATTTACCAGTAGAGCACGTGCACCAATTTTGGAGAAAATGGAAAGAGCACTTAGCATTTGGATTGACGATAGCTACGAAAAAAAGATCCCTTTAAGCCAGCGGATCATTCAGGAAAAGGCACTCAGGATTTATGGACTGCTCGAGCAAAATGGAGAGCCCTCTTCCAGCATAGATTTCGTTGCTAGTAATGGATGGTTCGAGAAATTTAAAAAAAGGTTCTCCATAGGTTCTCTTCATAGCCTCAAATTTAAGGGCGAAGCGGCATCGGCCGATGATGGAGCAGCTACCACATACCCAGAAGAAATTCAGGGGTTCATTAAAGAAGAGGAATTCCTGCCCGACCAAGTTTTCAATGCGGATGAAACTGGACTTTGCTGGAAAAAAATGCCAAATCGAACTTTTTCCATCAAAGAATGAAAAAGTAGCTCCCGGCTTTAAGGCACAAAAAGATCGTTTTACACTTTTGCTGTGTAGTAATGCATCAGGCGACTTTCAAGTAAAGCCAATGCTTGTTTATAAGTCTTTCAATCCCCGTGCGTTAAAAAGGGATAGACCAGGAGCAAATTACCCGTTTACTGGAAAGCAAATTCCAAAGATTGGTTAACTGCAGAATTATTTAAAGACTGGTTCTTGAATTGTTTTGTACCTGAGGTTGAAAAATATTTAAAAAAAAAAGAATTTACACTTTAAAGCACTATTATTATTGGACAATGCCCCAGGACATCCAAAAGATTTAACCCATCCGAATGTCAAAATAAAATTTCTTCCACCTAATACAACATCACTTCTGCAGCCAATGGATCAGGGTATAATTTACACTTTCAAGACATATTACATCAGGCGCTCTATACGCTGGATTTTGGATACAACTGAAACTGACTCCATCGATGTAACCAATGCTTGGAAGAAATTTTCTATTAAAGATAGCCTTGAGTTGGTAAACTTATCTTTAAAAGAGATTAAGGTGTCAACATTAAATAGATGCTGGAGGAAATTATGGCCAGAGGTTGTTAAAAGCCATGAAATAGAAGTGCCAAAACGTGGATTCCAGGACATATTGGACCTTGCTCCCTTGATTGAATGTGAAGGTTTCGACGACATGGCAAATGATGATTTGCAAGAGTTGTTTGAAGATGAAGAAATTAATGACGAATCATTGCTTGAGATTGCTGTGAATGAAGCAAACAATTCGAAATCAGATGACAGCAGCTCTGAAGAAACCGATCCGATTAGTTTAACGATAGAAAAGCTCCAAGAAGGATTCGCATATGCTAGCAGCTAGGAATCGTGCTTTTTAAATTCAGATCTGGTCATCGAACGACGACTTAAGTTTAAGAGAGAGTTGGAAAAAATACTTTTTCCTTATAAGGAGTGCTATAAAGAAGCTTTAAAAGCCACCAAACAATCGAAAATGACTGATTTTTTTGATAAGGAGCCACCAAAAAAGAAAACATGTTGAAACAAACTGGCTTAAACTATAAATGCCACCAAATGCATTTCAAATTTGATATGAATAGAAACATATGATCTCCTTACTTTTTAAAATTTTTAAGTTTCTATAAAGTTTAACCTGTTAATTAATTATATGAAGCAACTTTTTTAATTTAATACCAACTTTTAATTTTGAAAATATGAATGTTATGCATTTATTAAAGGCATATACATAATAACTTTTGGTTAATTTTGAACAAATGTATGAAACTTTAATAAAAACAGACCAAGTTTGAACAATAAAAAAATTTTTTTTGCTGCCAATTTTGAATTTTGAGAACGTAACCCCTTATTTTGTACTGAATCCATGTTTCGCTTAACACGATTTCGCTTAACACGAGGATTTCTAGGAACGTAACCCCCGTGTTAAGCGAGGGCCAAGTGTACAAGCAAGCTACTACAGCGGCAGCGCTGCTTTTTACTGATACTTCAGCAGCAAAATACATACATATTAGCACATAATTAATATACATACACTAGTCGCACTTTTCAAAATGCACAAGCTTTACAAATGGTCTTGTCTCCAAATAAGAACGTGGATAAAACGCAACTGTTAGTTGGAAACGGGCTCGTCAAAATGTTATGAGAAAATACATTCGACCGCTCCATAGTAATTTTTTGCTCAAATAAATTCAAAATTGAAATCGTTGACAAAATTTCGATGAGCCGTTCGTGTCGTATACGTAATATTTAGGGAAACTTTGAAACCGTTTCGCAGTGGTTAAATTTCAAACTAAAATTTTGTGAATTCTTAATTCATTTTGTACACCCTAAAAGCAGTCATCCATAATGGTTTCTTTTAAGTTTTCTCATGGTACCTTATCGGCGTCCGCTCTAGAGCACACACTTTCGCAGGTACAGTCGGGCTTGACAATCTTACTTGATTTTGAAGAAAATTTCATGTTTCCAAACTTTTGACATCAAAAATTTTCGATTGAAAAGAAAGAAGTCTTTTTTACGCCGATGCGTTATTGTGAATTAAACTTGGATCCAAAAACTAAAGAACAATGTCTGGGTGTGTAAGTGGCTTGTTTGCGATGCCCATGACATAATTTACACCGATTACTGGAAAATACTATTCACAGCTTTTGGATCAATTTTGGATTGAAAAAGCAAAAAAAAAACCAACTCAGATATGTTCCATGATGTGACATGATGCTTTATTCCATCATGGTTTGTTTATTGACAATCAGGCCTGTTTCCATTTCCGAATTCGATTGAATGGAATTGGTAGGAGTTGTAATTTCTAAGAACCGATCAAAGAATTCTGACGAATCTTAGAGGTTAATGTTGTTTTCAAGTTAAAAGCCGAATAACACAGTCGGTTTTTGGAAGCGAGAACATTTATCAATTTCGATCAATCGAAGGCAGGAACAGGCCTAAATACACTGCTCGCCACTTGAATAGGACACCCTGTATGCTCTCTTTAAAACTGCTCGTAACTCGAAAACGAAAGGGTAGAATAACTGGATTTTTTGCATATTATCTTTGTGCAAGCATTTTTCGCTCTTTCTGGTATATTCCAAGTTTTGGAATAGAACAGTTATAAAGTTGTTTGCACTTTATGTGAGCATTCGCAAAAATTCAATGGAATTTTTGCGCCACTTGAATAGAACATGCATTTTATTTGGTCGGTATCGTTGACACGTGCACACAAATTTTGGTTTACTTAAACTTTTTGCTTTAATTGAAGTGTATATAAAATTAAAAAAAATTAAAATGGGGCGTGGCACTTCATTATCTGAGTCGGAGAAAGGAAAAATCCAAGCTTACAAGGATTCTGGCCTTTCTATTGCCAAAATAGCAAAAAAAAGTCAACAGGAGCCGTCACGCCATAACAAATTTTGACAAATAATGAGGCTAATTATGGTAAAAACATGAAGGGCCGCACTTATATTAAGAGAAACTTCCAATTCGCACGACTCTTTGGCCAAGATAAGGGAAAAATGCAACGTTAAAGCAAGTTTGACAACCATGCGTCGTGTTATTAATAATGCTACACACCTGAAGAGACTAAAAACCAAGATGAGGCCACCTCTTAACCCGTCTCGGAAGTTACAACGCCTTGATTTCGCGCGCGCACATGTCACCTGGACTTCGGAGTGGCAACGTGTTGTCTTTTCGGACGAGTTTCGGAAAAGTTTAATTTGGAGGGCCCCGATGGCTACAGCTACTATTTTGATGATCTTCGAAAAGAACCACACCATCTTAATAAGTTGCACAGCAGTGCTGGAGGTATTATGGTATGGGGGGCCATTTCCTATTATGGCACCTGTGAGCTTAAATTTATTCCAACCACCATGAATGCGTTGTGTTATAATGGTATATTGAAAGAGGCCTTTTCACACTTCCAAACTCTTTTTGTAAATCTAAAATGGATTTATCAACATGATAATGCCCCTATACATACGGCCCGGATTGTTAAATCTTATATAGCGAGCCAAAACGTGGAGTTACCGGACTTGAATATCATTGAGAATGTGTGGGGATGGCTAACACGTGAAGTATATGGATCAGGTCAGCAATCTTCGAGCGTTCCCGAACTAATTGCAGCTATAAAATTAGCATGGGGCTCGATATCGTTGAATTATTTGGGAAAATTGTATGCATCCCTTCCAGACCGAATGTGTGAGGTTTTGGAGAAAAAAGGAGGCTCAACACACTATTAAAAACTTTTTTTGGCTTAAAAACATGTTAGTAATTTCTTATTTAAGTAATATTGTTATTTGAAAAGGATTGAAATATTCTTAAATGATTTTTTAGATAAAGTGTCCTATTCAAGTGGTGCAAAATGAAGACTCCAAAATTGGTTACTTATTGGTTAACAATGTTTTTTGTATACTTACAACTTTTGAATAATTTTGTAATTTTCGTCTAATTACTACATTTAAATAAACTTTATAAGAAAACAAAAATTATTTTCCTAGATGGCTTGGTTTAGCAGCAATTAACTATAGAAAATCGACTTTAGAGGTGTCCTATTCAAGTGGCGAGCAGTGTATGTACATTGTACATATACATATTGTGTAGGTACTTACCTTCAAATGCTTGTGTAAATTTCTAGTAGATTTCTCATCTAACTTTATAGTTTTATTAACACAGAGTTGACATTTCCCATTCGGGTTGAAAAATGTTCCATTCAAGATCAGCGGTAAATCTTTATTCCCTTCATTATTTAGTGACTGATCAGTCATTGTTAACAATAATTAAGTTTAAGTTTTAGTTGTCTTGTAAAATTTCTGCACAAACAGGGGGTTGTCGCCCGCGGTGTTTTTTTTTTTTGTATTTCTTGGAAATATGCCTGAATTTAGTGATCGAAAGTCATCAAAATCCCAAAAGTGTAGAGATGATACAATATAACAATTGATATAGATATTTGGGCGCGAAGAAAATTCACGCAGGAAATTTCCTTGTACCTTATCTATTGACAAGGTAAATGAAAATTAAGACCTAGTTAAGGTAGAAGGTACTCGAATTTGAAAATACCGAGATAAGGTAAAAGATACACAAAATTTGTATCTAGGTATGTACCAAACACTGATGAGAGGGATGTCATGCTGGATCCTGAAGCAAAATAGCGCAGTGTCACTGCTAGTCTATCGCCAGGTGAAATGAGCTCACGATAAGTCGCCGTCTACTTTCTCCCAACAAAAGAGCTGATCGAAAGTGGCTGCATCCAAGCGCACATAATTTATAAATTTGTGCGGAATACTTCGCCACTTTGCATTCAACTTGGCAAACACTCCCTCTTTCCCTCGAGTCAAATTAATTTTGTCGATCCATTATGAGCGATTTGCCTTGGGTTCATCATCATCTTCATCTTCGTCCAGCACCCACAACGCAATAACAGCACACGCCACTAGCTCTGTTGCCTTTCGCGCATTCATTTTTTGCAGTTAAATTAACTAATTTATTTTTAATTACAATTAAAAATATACACGAAAGCACTAAAAATTACGCATATTTACATTTATCAAAATTTTTTAGTCGAAAAAAAAACAACACTAAAGTTAATCGCAATGTGACAGGAAATCGAGCATGGGCGTAAAAACAGTTAAAATAAGCTAATTATTGAGCTAATCTCATTGGATCAGCTGTTCAATTAATTGTGGATCACAAACGTGCCAGCCTCGGTCACAGAACCACTGTGACGCCAAATGGGAGCTACACACAATTTCTCGTGACAAGGCATTGGGCGTTCGCAGTTCAGACGGTGTCACAGAAATCTCTAGAGATTTTGGCATGGAGAATTGAGTATTAGAGAACCAATTTGCGCTGCATCTCAATTTTGGTGGTGCTAAACGATTAGTGCCCAAAAAGCATACTTTACAGAGCTAGTAGGAAAACACAGTGGTTAGAGCGAGACGGACATATTCCCAAATGTATCGCAAAAAGCGTAAGTGAGAGCGAACAGCTGACCAAATGTATCTAGAGAGCGTAAATGAGAGCGAACAGCTGACTGAGGCAGCGGAAATTTTATCTCTAATACTCATTGCTCCATGATTTTGGCCTCGGTTGGTTAGCGAAACGCTCGAAAAATCCGTCGATGTTCCAGAACTACAAGAGATTTCATTTTCTTATTTGAAAATCTAGTTAGAACAGAAGCTGTTCCAATTAAATGATCATCTCTAAAAGCAGGGATCATCGCCAAAAAATATCCCTTTTTTTAGTTAAGGGGTAATTTGATGTTCAAGTGATATTTATTTTGAAATTCGACATATAAAAAAAATAAAAAAAATAAAAATCAAACATGTAACACTAAATTTACTTACATATAAGCCCCATACCAATGTACATATTTTCCGTAAGCAATAATTTTTTAAGAACACAAAAACCTACAAAACTTAAATATAAGCACTAACCTAATATATATATAATATTAATGACCTATTACCAGCCTAAGGCCTAAGTTGCTATGGCATTTAAATTGGCCACAATTTGCAATTGTGTACCAATTATTTCAAATAATAATAATAATAATATTTTGAAATTATAATTCAAATTTATATATATTCATTTCATATTCGCCAAAAATAATATGCGAAATTTAAAAATGTGCTGGTGCCACTCATGAAGTATAACTTGCCAGCCCTTAGTCAGCTGACTGTCACATAGAGGGCGTCGCAACCTGTAGATGACGCCACGTGAGGTGGTTGCTTTTGACTAATATAAAAGACTTTGGTTGGTTTTGCGAATAATAATTAAAACGCAAATTTCAATGTTTAACCTAATTAAATAATTTATTAATTTGATGCAACATATCCAGAAAAATAATATTGGGCTTGTTCAGCAGAACAACTTGCTCCCTGATCAAGTATAAATTTTCACTGATCCTTCTGCTGAACTCCAGTGATGCGGTATCATGATAGCCAATTTCAAGTATCATGATAGAGGAGCATGTATCGAAGAAATAGTATGCTACTTTGAAGTGATACTGCTCCCACCAACAGTAATTGTGTATCGATAGGCATGCTATCGGTAACAATATGCGCATTTTGTGCATTGATTGCAAAGATAAGCATTTTTATCGGCTGTAAATAACTATAATGAATTCTAAAATATTAATAAGCCTAATTGTGAATTCGTAGATGCAAAATTTATGTTTACACGGAGCGCCAATGTGTCTACGCCGCCTTTTCAAAATTCATCGCCTCGGGGCGTTGTTAAAAATGTAGCACTTCGTTCAGCAGAAACTATTTGATGCATAATTTTTTTCTGATACCTGCTCAGGGGTCAATTATTCTGCTGAACACGCCCATTGTTTACATTTCCAAAACTAATTTTACTTGTCAAAATTGTTTGGGTGGTGAATTTTGCTAAATCTCCTAACAAAACACGAGAGATTTGAAACCAACCGAAAGAGATTTCTGTGACACCGAGAATTGGTTTTGGGTTATAATTTGGTTAAAAGAGATTTCTGTGACACCGCTGATGGCGCTGTGCCACTGTGGCTCTGAAATGTGACGCACTGTGACCCAATGTAAACGCAGCATAACGCGTATATTTGGTATTCAGTGTGGCCATTTTAATGATAATTAGCTTTTTCTTTTTAGCTATTTCGGTATTTTTAAGACGTTGTGTAAAAAGCACTAAAACTTCTATTTGGTGCAGCGCATCAGGAATCAGTTTAGTAAGGTCATGCCCTCTAGGGGTTAGAAGTACTTAAAATATTAAAAAAATTTATTTTTCTTTTTTGCATTTTTATCATGTAAGTTAGGGTGGTCTTCTCTCCATACGATTTTCAACATGTGAAGGTAGAGACAGATGCCTACATTGATATTTCAAAGATGAAGTAAGGGGAAATTGGCCAAAGCCTCAAAAGTCTCATTTCTGATTTTTTTAAATTATCTATAAAGTATATTAGAACAGTATATGTAAGCAAAGTATATGGACAGTTATGGTCTAATGTATGTACATACACAGAAAATTTGAAGTCCATCCAATTATTTTCAACTATTTTCAAAGTAAAGACGTATCTGGTGAATTAACAGTGCTGTAAAATCTTTAAGCGCGTTGTTCAAAAAACTGTATTTTAGAAGTCGGTGACAAGACTCATTCAAAAACCACTCCGTGGATCAGAATGAAATTCATACAACTTTTTAAAAACATTCTACACTAGTCCCTTTTTTTCAATATTTCGATTCTTTATAAACAATTTACTGTGGATTTTTGAAAATTAAATTGTCTGAGGCTGCCATTCTGTTTATTTTCAATAGAAAAAAGCTTTCATCAAGCACTAGATTTACTAATAAAATACTAAAATTTGTTTTTATTTTAATGATTTTAGGTAAACTGTTGACAAGTGGAACAGGGGCCGATACATATAGCGTTTAGATTTTATATAATTAATATTTTCTTTTCCAATTGTGGATAAAATCAAGTTGAAACCTGACATAATGAAGTAGTATTGATACTTTTATATAATAAATAAAATTACTAAAAATACCTTGTTTTTTTGTGCCTCTGAGGGACCCAAACCCCTTAAATAATTTTAATTTTTCATATGTGAACTGAACTAGTTCTTAAAAAAAGCGTACGTCATTCATTAAATTCATAACCAAAAAGCTACGAGTAAATTTCTATAGGGCTTTTGTTAGATCCAAAATGGAGTATGCTTTTACAAGCGCCAATAGCAATAAAAATCTTGATAAAAAATTGAAATCGGTGCAGTCAAATGTATTAAGGAGATGTGCAGGTCTTCCACCAAATACGGCGCATGTTATCTACTCTCTGGTAGGGGAGTTGCCTCCTCAAGAGAGAAGAGAACTGCTTACAGCCAGAGAAATTCTTAAAACAAAGATGCATAATGATGACCTGTATAGTAGGATTTCTGCTAGCTCAAACAAATCATCATATAGCCAAATGTTTCATAAATTTAAAGACATCTTTGATGCTACAAATACCAACACGGAATTTTTAAAGCATCAGAATATGCAGTGCCATACAAATATTTTTAGTCAATCAAAAGAAAATCTCTCATCCATTCAAATAAGGAGTATCTATAATGAAAAAATTTTTCATTTAAGGCAGCAAGGCTTTACTGTAGTTGCAACAGATGCCTCGGTATCGGCAAATATGGTTGGGTTAGGCGTAGTTTTTGATGGAAATACAGAAAAACTTAAGTTCAAGATCAATAAGAATTTTTCATCTACTTATTGTGAGCTAATTGCCATCTTTATGGCATGCATACAGTTGAAAGGACTGGGATTAAGCAAACTTGCAATCCTAACTGACTCCAAAAACGCAGTTAAGCTTTTAAAGAAAAATGAACCTACTGAAAATTTTCTTGTAGCCAAAATTCATAATCAACTGTCCATATTGGGCATCTCCCACTTTCAAGTGGTGTGGATCCCTGGTCATGTTGGAATAGAGATTAATGAAAGAGTAGATGCTGCGGCCAAGGAAGCTGTTCTGTCAGGGGAGGAAATTCTTTTTCCATACTCTACTGCTGAAGCTCTGCGTATAATTAAAAAAAGAGTTATGCATCAATGGGGTAATCATTACAAGGAACAATCACAAAAAAAAGGAAGAAATATCATCGAAATCTTTCCGAACATACCTAGAACTCCATGGCATCATAGTGTTGACATGGAGGCCAGAAATATTAAAATTATTAATAGATTAATGGCTAATTATACGTACTCTAAATCTTTTTTATATAAAATCAAGGCGATAGACTCTGAAAATTGTGAGATATGCAATATTTGTGAATCCATTCATCACTCGCTGCTCAACTGTCCAAAGCATAACCAAAAGAGAGCAAAATATGAAATATTTAATCAATTTAACAATGTAAATGATATTTTAAAAACAAATGACAATCAAATTTTTACAGATTTGACTAAGTTTATACTAGAGTGTAATGTAGACGTGTAGGTCACTTTAAGTCTTTTTCTTTTTTATGTTTTTGCTGTTAAAATAATTATGAATTTTTTTCACGCGTTTACACGAGCAGGCCCTCTCCTTGTATTGGACCTTGTGCATATCGCCAAACGAGTCACCGTGATGGCTGAATAAGTTTTTTTTAAATAAAAACTTCGCCAGCCCTGGACTATCGATAACGATAGTTCAATCCCAAGCCCAAAAAAAAAAAGCTACGAGTAGGAAAATCAACTATTTATTCATGATTGCAGTCCATGGAAGGCATTTTCTTTTTTTAATTCTTGTGTTGATGAACATTTACCCTATACAAATCGAGTAAGCCCTTAGCCATTCGATTTATTTTTAGCTTTTTTAAAACTTAGCTATTTTTTTTTTTTTGCAGGACGCTGTCGCCATATTTGAAATTGTCCAACACTGCATAAACTTTTCCCTCTTTTTAAAGAACTGCTGAAAGCGTAAAGAATTAATTTTTCGAAATGGACCGTCCATCTAGAGGACAATTCCGCAACGTTCCAGATCCACGGCTGTTTGCGGCTTCCCAACAGCGCGCGCAGGAGATGATGATGGAAATGTTAGCACGGGGGCCAGCACCACCACCTCGTGTCCCTACTCCTGAAGGGCGTTCCGGTTCGGAAGAGGATGACGCCGAGAGATCTGAGTACCGCAGGCGCCAACGGGAGAGACGAGAGCAACGGGAACGTGATCGCGAACAGAGGAATATGGATAAATTTCTCAACACGAAGCTGGACCGTGATAATCTACCACCGGACACACCGTTGACCGTATATCTAAGCCATCGCGAACCACGTGGCCCCAGTCCACCCAGCAAAAGGTGTGAATGTGTGGGATGCAAGTATTACGATGAATGTGAGAAATAATTGGACAATTTTACAAGTATCAAATGTCATGCACGGGTCAAATGTAATCAATGTATAATTGGAAACGGATGTCACGAATTTCGCTGATAAATAAATTGTCAAAATCACACACACACACATACACACACGCACACTAATTAAAAGAAACCCCAAAGTCCGAGCTTCTGTTCTGAAATTATGACAGGCCATTTGCATTTTGGCTGTTAATCACGAGATTATGCATAATTAATCCTAATTATGCATAAACACAAATTAATAGACAAAATATGTATATGCATATGGCCGGCTGTCCTGTCCGGCCGCATCAATTAGCCCCGCAGATGATTGTGATTGATAATAATTCCGCTAGTCTCTCTCCCCAATATTATGGGTATGTATATAGGTATGTTGATGTGTGGAACCAATGTGGTTTGAAGGGCCACCCTTAAAGTAGAATGGAAAATTTATTTAAATAGTTTTAGAGCCGATTTCTCTTCTTCCAGAAAGTTGCTATGTGTCAGATTATCTTAGGTTTTACTCAGTTATTTGTTAGTTTATGTGAAATCGGCCCTAAGTTGAGTTATTGTTTGAGGGAAAGGCCAAAGTTTAATCTAATCTTTATCTGTTTGTTACCAATCTAGGTGAATCTATATGTCTACCAAATTGTGAGAGTTCTGAGGATTTTTCTACAATTGCCTGGATATAGAAGGAGCCTGAATACCAAGTTTGGTTTGCCCCCAGTCTTGTGTCTTCACCATTCTCATTAACCGCATCATTACAAGTGCATCGCTGGCCTTGTGTCAGTTCGCTGCAGGCCGCAGAATGTGCCCAAATCCATTTAGTTTCCCCAGAGAGAGCTGGCATTATCTAAATTTTTATGCGAAAACTTTTTTGCTGGCCAAAGTGTAGGGAGGAAGTGCAAAAGCAAAGCCAGATTTGACCCCTTCTTCACTACGTGGCAGCCGTTTGCCAACTTTTCCATCAAATGCAAGGCGCGAAGAGTTTGCGTTCACTTGGCTGCACACGCACCACTGTGTCACCCACATGCCACACCCACTTGCCCCCCACGGCCAAAGCCAACCGCAATGTTTAGCTAATTTAACTATGTCTCCGAGTTGGCTGCCAAACAGCAAACTAATGGCACTTGGCAACCCCCAAAAATTGCTCGACAACCAGAAAAATTAATTTCGCTACATGATTTTAGCAGCCAAAAAAGTCCAAACCAGAGCACAAAGCGAGGGGGAAATGAGTAGAGTGGGAAGGTCCCGGGGTCGGAGCACTAAGAGAGGTCAGCTAACTTTTAATAAACAAAATTATCCAACACGCTGCCAAATAAAAAGCAAGATAAACGGACGAAAAGGGTCACTAATTCCTTTTTTTTTTGTTGTGTTGCAAATGATAATGCGCTGCGTTGAAAGTTATTTGGCCTTATTCTCAGATTTGGATTTGGATTTGCTTTGCATTGTGGGGAGGACTGAAAACGCGTGGGCTCTGATTGAGTTGGATTAAGAGGTATTACTAACGAGGAGGGGTGGATGTTTACTTAACCAAATTAAGACTTGCTTTGAAATAAAAGCAAAGTTGCATTTTGATTATGATAAACTTTGAATATCCTTTATTGATAAAGAAAGAAGGACGTGAAGATTTTGATTGTCAACCCTATGGGTGCCGCAATGAACTTCGATAGATGGCAAGCGGCTTTCACATTCGAAACTGTGTTTGGACCTTATAAAGCGAAATTCCGATGACTATTTACATATATTGAATTGTCACCAGCAACGGATTTTCCTAAAGAATCTGCTCCGAAGAGCATCTGAAGATTGAAATGAATGAAATGAAAGACAATGACTTACATTTAAGTCATTATACCCTTGGTAGCGCATAAAAGGAAGCATCTCCAACCACATAAATTATATATATTCTTGATCATCATGACGAGCAGAGTTGATATAGCCATATCCGCCTGTCCGTCCGTATGTTTCTATGCTATCTCCTCCGTCAGTGTCAAAGCTATCTTAACCAAACTTTTGCACGAAGTCTTTTTGTATAAATACGCTGCACAAATGTCAGAACCGGCCGGATCGGACGACTATAGCATATAGCTGCCATAGGAACGATCGGTGGAAAAACTAGTTTTAGTGAGAAAAACTTTTTTGTTTTCATTGCAAACGCCTCCAAACCTCGCATTTATCAGTTTTCTAAGCTTTTACAAAACTCCACCAAATTTGATGAAAATCGGTCAACTCTACAGTATAGCTACCATACAAAAGTAAGACCTGAAAAAAAGGTTTAGTAGGAAAAACTTTTTATACCCTTGTAGAGGGTATATTAAAATTGTCCAGATTTTTATTTATAAACAGTTTACTTACAATGTAAAATTATAGAACTAAAGCAGCAAAGGCTTTAAGCAAATTTTAAAGTGTAGATGTGGAGTAGGTTTACAATAATGGTGCCTTGTTTTTTTTCGAGCAATAATAAGGATATTTACAATGAGTTGAAAAGATTGTGTGTTTTAAGAAATTGTATTGTTTTTGTTAGATTTTCGGCGGTTGGTTTGTAAATAGCGTGGAGGGCGTTTGAAGGGCGGTTGTCTGTAGGAATTCTGTACATGTTGGCAATCGGTGAGTATGTGTTTGACTGAGGTATTTGTATTGCACAAAATGCAGGAGTTAGATTTGTGTGTCCCAAACGTAGTCGGGTAACTCTTGTGGGTTTGTAACGAAATAGTTTAAATTGGGCATAGTTGTGAATATTAGTTTTGTTGGTGTTTTTGGTTTTATAAAAGTCGTTGGTGTGTGAGAGAAAATTGTTTGTTGTGACTGTCTGTTGATGAGTTTTATGTATTTTTGTACGTCAGAAATATTGTGGTTTGTTGTGAAGGTTAATGGAAGTTGGACTGCTTTTTTGGCTACATCGTCGGCATTTTCATTGCCGATTATGTGGCAATGTCCTGGTACCCAAATAATTATTGTTTTTGGCGAAGAGGTTAGGAGGGTTTGCCGGTTGCTGAGAGGGTAGAATGATTGGTTGTTAGGGTTGGTTATTGAGTGTATGGAGCATAATGAGTCTGTGCATATGGCTGATTTGTGAGGCAGTTTTTTGACTATTTGTATTGCTTGATATATGGCTATTATTTCAGTTGAGAAGATACTGCTGTGGTATGGGATGATAGATTGATAGGTATTGGTGTCAGTTACAACACTAAATGAGGTAGCATAGTTAATTTTTGATCCGTCGGTATATATGAAGTTGTACGACGTAAGGGATTAGGTGTAAGAAAAAGGTGTAATGTAATATATTAAAATAGTTCAGATGTTTGTAACGCATAGAAGGAAGCATCTCCGACCACATAAAGTATACATATTGTTGATCAGCATGACGAGCTGAGTTCATATAGCCATGTCCGTCTGTTTCTATGCTATCTCCTCCGTCAGTTTTAAAACTATCTTAGTCAAACTTTGCACAAAGTCTTTTGGTACAAAGACGCTGCACATTTGTCGGAACCGGTCGGATCGGATGACTTTATCATATCGCTGCCATAGGAACTATCGGTCGAAAAAGTAGTTTTAGTTAGACAAACCTTTTTGTCTTCAACGCGAACGTTCCCAAACCTCGTAATTATAAGTTTTCTATGCTTTCACATAATTCCACCAAGTTTGATGAAAATCGATCAACTCCATAGAACAGCTCCCATACAAAATATAGTTCTGAAAACCCTTAATTTAATAAATTATACAACCTACAAGGGTATATAAACTTCGGTCGAGCCGAAGTTAGCTTTCCCCTTTTTATACCCTTGCAAAGGGTATTATAATTTTGCCCAGAAGTTTGCAACGCATAGAAATATTCATTTCCGACCACATAAACTGTATATATTCTTGATCAGGACGACGAGCTGAGTCGATTGAGCTTTGTCCGTCCGTCTGTCTGTCTGTCCGTCTGTTTCTACGCAAATTAGTCTCTCAGGTTTAAAGCTATCGAGCTGAAATTTTGCACAGAGTCTTCTTTTAACTGCACGCTGATAATATGTCGGAACCGACCGGATCGGATGACTATATCTTATAGCTTCCATAGGAACCATCGGTCAAAAAATGGGTCTGAGTGAGAAAAACTTTTTTGTTTTTAATGTTAGCGTTCTTAAATTTGGTCATTATTAATATTTTATCCTTTCAAACAGATTTGCAAACTTTGGTCAAAATCGGATGACTATATTTTATAGCTGGTCTTAGGGAAAATAACTTTTTTGTTTTCAAGTAAATCGTTCTTAAGGTCGGTGATTCTCAATATTAAACGCTTTCAAACTAATTTGAAAAAGTTGATCGACATCGGGTGACTATATCTTATGTTTGCTATAGGACCGATCGGTCTTAGTGCGAAAAACTTTTTTATTTTTAATTTTATCTTTCTTAAACTCGGCGCTTCTTAATTTGAAATGTTTTCAAAAAGATTCGCGAAATTTGGTCTAAATCAGATAGTTATCTGTCAGAAAATGAGAGTTACAAAAATTTTTGATTTTTATTTGCAGCGTTCTTAAACTCTGACATTTCAAAAACAGCATTTGCAAGGGTATAAGCACATTCAGGCCAACTCTTATCAGATTGAGTATACGCGTGAGTCGCTTACACTGGACTTTATTAACTGCCTGATGAAGGCTGGCAAGAACTTCCCGGACAATGTCTATCCGGGTCAGCGTTGCGCCACCGAGAATCACATCAATAACTGGGAGAACATCAAGACCTGCGCTAACAGCACCGAGGGTAGCCAGCTGTTGCGCAAGGCAGGAGAAACCACTATGAAGCTTAAGGAACCACTGACAAATGTGCCCACTATTCTGTTCAATGAGCAATTCGATAAAAAGGTCAATGAGCGCGCTCAGCTGAACTTCATCGGAACTCTCTGTCAATATGTGTCGGCTCCACAGCCCCGAATGTGTGCCCAGCAGAACTCTGCTACTGGCTTGGCCAGCGTAAGCGCCATCTTAAGCTCTCTGCTGGGTCTTTGGTCTATAAGCTATCTTCTTTAAGCTGATGTTTCAAGTTCTTCTCTCACTGAGTGCAATTACGAATCTCTCAATTTTGTATGTTTTTTTTTTATTTTCTTTGATTTTAGGCTAACCGAAACTCAATCCCTCCATGTCTAGAAAAGCAAATGAATTTGCAGAGCTAAAATAAAATCTTCGGCACAGACGAAGTTAGCTTGGCCTTCCCGTTTTTCTATTTACCCGCCGGTTTACCCGTCTTTGTGATAATCTGAACTCAAATTATAATTTTTGAAATTTCGCGATTTTTTTTACCATTTGTTCCACACTTCCTTTATTTACCTGTGTTTCAATTAACCGTCCATATTTGCCATCTATTATAATAATCTAAGCTCAAATGAGAATTTTTGCAAATTTCGTAATTTTTATACATTTTTTATACTTTTACATATTTTGCCTATTTCTTGCATATTTGCCTATTTGTTGCACATTTTGAATTTATATTGAATATGCAGTTTTCAATGGAAAGTGGGTTATTTAATTAGTATAAATCCAGATTTTCACCTTAATCTACCGTTATTTGAAAAAATGCGTAAAATCCGATGTCTAATAGTTACACAAGGCAAACTAATTAGACTTTTGTTAGTATATTGAAGAGTTCGTGGTGATTCAAGATGATTTTTATGTGCTGAACACAAATCTGTTTTCAGATTCATAGTGGTCCGAGCTCAACGTTACAAGAGATTCATATTGTGAAACTTTTTAGAGCATTTTGTAGGGAACCTTTGCTTTTGCTTTGGCTTTTTTGATATTATCATAAATTCATATTTCCTGAACGTTAAAATAAGCTATCCCAAGCATTTCTGCAGTTTTTTCAGTGAAGGTATACAATCTTTAGTAACTGTATTCGTTTTCACAAAAAATCAAATAAATATTTGCTGCACCAAAGTACGCAATGGGTGTTTTTGAAAGTTTTCATAGATATTCTATACAAATTACTAGCTAATTGTTCTGTTTTTGCATGGCATAGCTTTGGGCAGGAGGCAATTTTGGTATTTTATTCAGGGCTGCATACCCAAAAAAACATTTTCGGAACCTACGATTTGCTGTTTCGAATGAAGATTATACCAACGGTTAAGGTTTAGTAATTGTATTCGTTTTGGTTCGAACCTTGGTTCTTTGCACGTTTTTCCCAATATATTTAAAATAACAATACAATAGGTATACACTTGACGCCTAGATAAATTGTTAGTCCGCATTTACACGGTGAAGCAAACTTCATGAAGTTTTTGTTTGTAGGTAAGAGGTGTAGGGGGGTTAAAAAAGCCATTTTTTCCACTTTAAGCTAAAATTACTAAAAATCTCGACGTGATGGACCATTTCTGAAAACAGATTCGTGTTGAGCACAGAAAAATCATCTAAAATCTCTACCAACCCTTCAATATACTGGATCTTGTTGCCTAGTGTAATCAAAACTCTATATTAAATATAGAAAATTTTGGGTTTTTATTTAACCACTTGACCTACACCTCCTATTTACCAGTCTTCGATTGCCAACTATTAAATCGTCACCATAATCTAGACTCATTATAAAATTTTTCAAATTTTCGTGATTTTTTTGTACCAATTGACGCTTACATCCTATTTACCCGTCTACAATTGCCATCAAATCTTCTTAATAATATAAACTCATATGAAAAATTTGCGAATTTCGCGGTCTATTTGACCATTTAAATATATTTTAAAGGGTATTGTGCTGTTTGGGGTGGAGACGAATCCAACAAATCAGAAATCATTAAAATCGGTCCCGTCGTTTTGATATATAAATGGTGTAACTAAGCCAACTTTGCTTTATTAAGATAGGGGCAGCAAATTCGTCCTCACTTCTACAAAGAAAATATTAAGTACCTATATTTATCCATAGATTTTCATCACCGATACCTTATCACCCAATTCGTCCAAGCCCAGAAAAATAGCAGGGGGGAGAGGTAAGCAAACTTGCTCGCCATGTCCATCAACTGCCAAAACCTATCATAAAGTTTTCCAATGATTTTGTTCATCGACTTGAACAGTTTTCGCATTAGTTTGTTGTCGTAGGACAAATTAACGTTTTTATTGCCACCGACAAAAATATAATATTTATTCTTCCCCTTGGAGGTTCCAAGGGATGCCTAGGGCTTCAGAGCTCCGACTGCTCATTACTTTCGCTTTTCCAATTGTGTCGTCTACAAAGCTCCTATTTTCTGTGCACTTAAACGATATATTAAATCCAACGAAGCAAGGAAAATATAATACATCTACCACCAAAGCTCCAGCGTCTGTTCTCAATACAATTTCCTGAGTGGTACGCGTGATAAACTGTTAGCCGTCCGGGGCGGAAGAGGTTAAGAAATGGAGAAATGAAGAAATTCGAAGCTCTCCTTAAAAACTAAATTACAACCGTCGCCACTGTGTTAGATTTTGCCTATCTAGGGGGACTTAAATCACAAAAAAAAATGCACCAAATTGAACGATTTTTTTTTAAATGTTAGAAAAATATCCAGTTGTTATGAAAACAAACAAAAATCAGAGTGAAAATATTATAACAGCAATAAAATAGTCATTAAACAGGCCACATTGCAACGCTTGAAAATTCCATTTGACAGCATTTGACAGCAGGCACAAAATTAAAGTGATTAAAATTTAGCCGTGAGTGTCTTGTTTCCTAGAAGTGCTATTTTTTACTTATTCTTAAGAGTTGAACTGCAAAATCTTCCAATACCTGGCTTTAATACATTCATTGGAACATTTTACATAATTTTTCTTATAAACATCTAAAAACTAGGCAAATTTTGAAAAATTCTGTTGCTTTTATGGACTGCAACTTGTAAGTTCTATCGAGTTAGGTGATGTCACCACATGGAGGACAAATGGATGGGGATTCCCAGAACATATTTAAAATAAACGAGAAGGCCAAGCTAACTTCGTCTGAGCCGAAGTTTTTATACCCTTGCAAATGCTGTTTCTGAAATGAAACAGCAAAGGGTATTGTAATTTTGCCCAGAAGTTTGCAACGCATAGAAATATTCATTTTCGACCCCATAAACTATATATAATATATTCTTGATCAGGGCGACGAGCTGAGTCGATTGAGCTTTGTCCCTCCGTCCGTCTGTCTGTCCGTCTGTTTCTACGCTAACTAGTCTCTCAGCTTTAGAGTTGTCGAGCTGAAATTTTGCACAGAGTCTTCTTTTTACTGCACGCTGCTAATATGTCGGAACCGACCGGATCGGATGACTATATCTTATAGCTGCCATAGAAACCATCGGTCAAAAAATGGGTCTTAGTGAGAAAAACTTTTTGCTTTCAATGTTAGCGGCCTTAAACTCGGCCATTATTTATATTGTATGCTTTCAAACAGATTTGCAAATTTTGGTCAAGATCGGATGACCATATCTTATAGCTGTCATAGGAACAATCGGTCGGAAAATGGGTCTTAGTAAGAAAAACTTTTTTGTTATCAATATAAAAGCATAATATTATATGCTTTCAAACAGATTTGCAAGTTTTGGTCAAAATCGGATGACTATAACATATAGCTGCCATAGGACCGATCGGTCGGAAAATAGGTCTTAGTGAACAAATTTTTTTGTTTTCAAGTAAATCGTTCTTAAAGTCGGTGATTCTTAATATTAAACGCTTTCAAACTAATTTGAAAAAGTTGATCGACATCGGGTGACTATATCTTATGTTTGCCATAGGACTGATCGGTCGAAAATGAGTCTTAGTGAAAAAAAACTTTTCTGTTTTAAATTTTATCTTTCTTAAACTCCGCGATTGTTAATTTGATATGTTTTCAAAAAGATTCACGAAATTTGGTCGAAATCAGATGATTATCTGTCGGAAAATGGGTTTTAGTTAAAATTTTTTAGATTTTTATGTAATCGTTCTTAAGCTCTGACATTTCAAAAACAGCATTTGCTAGGGTATAAAAACTTCGGCACAGATGAAGTTAGCTTGGCCTTCTCGTTTTTTCATTTCATTTGTATTGGTGTGTACGTGAGACGCGCGACGGCCACAGGCCACAGGCCGAGTATGTCACAAACGTTGGTGGATATGCACACACTCTTTGCTAGGGCCAAAGAAATGTGCGATCGGCGATATTCGCAATGACCTGCTTCCAATCAATGAGCTGCCTGGAGCTGCAATAAGCAGCTGTCACCGCAAATATCAGCAATGGTGTCGAGAGGGAATATCCCTTTATATGAGGGCCATAAAAAATTTGCAGTCCGTTGTTTTTGCAACGACCTGCTAATCATCAATGGGCTGTGAGTCAAAATAGGTAAAAGTTAACCCTTTTTAAAAAGGGACAAATGCATATACTACAGGTACTTATGCGTATTTCGGGAGGCGTATTTTATATTGACCTGATGTATTTTCTAGTGACGCCGAGCAAATTGTTATTTAATTTTTTGCCATCAACTTACCCAATCCTGGTATCTTCTTGAGATTATATTTAATACATGTTTCAAATAATTATTTATAAATTTTATTCGAAATTAATAGAGTTTAATACTTTTTCATTAAGCTTAACAATTAAAATATTTTCTAGCGTATCTGGATTCAGTCTAGTTCGTAGCCTTGTAAATACATATGGCAATGCACTAAATGCTCTCTCCACAGACACTTGGGTTGCTGGCACAGCCAGTGCGATTTCCGCTATTTTCCCTAACATTGGTTCTCGATAATTGAGCGACTTCCAGTACAGTGTTATATTGTCTTCGATTTCCAGTTTATCTCCGTACTGCAAATTACAAATTTTGCTTTCCACTGAGCTCATACCAACTGGCGCACATAGCATATGACCATTTTTTTAGAATACTATCAGCTATTTTGCTATTTTGGAGACGAAATTTTGTTTAAAAACCGGTTTAAAATAGCTCAACTTTTGCGAAAGTGAAACTGGGAGCAAAGCTCTATATCTATTTTTGGCTGAAGTGCTTGGGGCTTCTTCACTCAATGGTTCGATACCTTCAATTATTTTTATATACTCGTATATGGAAAGCCATTTTTCTGAAAAAAAAAATGATTGATTAGAACATATAAATTCTGGAAACTATTGACGCTTTAACACATACCGTAGCAATTTGCTTTTAAGCCTCGCTTAAAATGGTTGAGCCTGTAAAGGTGAATCGAGGGTCCAGATATATGGCTGCAAGAAAAACATAATTTCCATAAGAATGGACTTCCAGTTGGTACTCATGTTCCAGATGGGAAAGCTGGGCTTCGCAAACCCATTATCATATCTTCTGCTTGAAGCATTGCGGTGCAGTCTGCAATTGGCTTGAATAAAAAACAAAACTCTTCGACGAAGGACCAGTCGATAGGCAATGGAATCAAATGTTGGGACTTACTCTTTGATGCATTTAGAGACTCCATCATTTTGAATGTAGAGCTCCATCGAGTGTTGTTATCGAGCACGGGCAATGTCTCATTCTGCCTGCGTAGTTCCGTGCGTAGTTTCTTGACATATTTGCGACAGTCTTCCAATTTGGCATCAATTGTTTTAATCACATCCCAAGATGCTAGTTGTAAGGTATGTGCAGCGCAATGAACAACACCCAGCGAATTTCTAGTGTGTTCGTAAATTTCCTCAAAGTTGTCAGTGTTTTCATCAGGAAGCATTCCAACTTCTTCATATTCCTGTAGAAGTTTGGATGTCTGTTGTCATTGAGTAAATTTGCTCGTTATTAATATTGAATTTATTCAAGCACTGAAGAACCTCCAACTTTAAATTTTGAGCTGTATGACGCACAAAAAGCTGGATCATTCCAATAGAATAGACTTCTATTTTAAAATCTTGCATAAATTGTATGTTTAATCCCATTATGCTGCGGTCATTACGTGAAGCAATATCCATCTTGAGGCATACCATACGACCTTTAACTTTGGCAGCAATGGAGTTGCACACTTTCAACGCTGCTTCCTCGAGATGCGTTACGAATATCCATTTGTCCACGGTTACAAGATTTCCTGAAAGCGATCATTATCAAAAATTCTGAATGGTAAAAAGATCACGGACTCCAAATGGGCTATTGTCTTCAAATAATCGTTTTGAGACATATTTAGGCAGACCGAAGTTTTGGCATCTGGATATCATCCACTTGTTCGGACTCCTTATCGTGTACCAACTTATAATGGCGCCTTATATTCCCTGATAACTTGCAGAGACGTTTTTTGCAAACTAGGCAAGTCACGATATTTTCGTTTTCCGTTGGTTCCACCATAGCTTCCATATTAAACTTTTTTGTCCTTCCTATTATTGCTTTTTACTTATTAAACTCTGAACTCAAAACTGTAATACACACGACCACTTTGCAAGCTGTTTTAAAAACTAATTTCTGAGCGCAATGTGATGTCATGATTACACCTTCGGAAGTGCACCAGGTATCGAGTTCTTGACTTTGAAAATATTTAATGGCTTAAGTTAGGTCACTAGAAAATACATCAGGTCAATATAAAATACGCCTCCCGAAATACGAAGAAGATGCATTTGTCCCTTTTTAAAAAGGGTTAACTTTTACCTATTTTGACTCACAGCCCGCCCATTGATGATTAGCAGGTCGTTGCAAAAACAACGGACTGCAAATTTTTTATGGCCCTCATATAAAGGGATATTCCTTGTCGACACCATTGCTGATATTTGCGGTGACAGCTGCTTATTGCAGCTCCAGGCAGCTCATTGATTGGAAGCAGGTCATTGCGAATATCGCCGATCGCACATTTCTTTGGCCCTAGCAAAGAGTGTGTGCATATGCACCTACGTTTGTGACATACACGGCCTGTGGCCGCCGCGCGTCTCACGTACACACCAATACAAATGAAATGAAAAAAAAAACTGAAAATTTTTTACACGAGTGTGAAAAATTTTGTGGCATTTTTATACTCTGTACCGAAGGTACATAGAGTATATTAAGTTTGTGCAAAAGTATGTAACAGGGAGAAGGAATCGTTTCCGACCCTACAAAGTATATATATTCTTGATCAGCATCAACAGCTGATTCGATATAGCCATGTCCGTCTGTCTGTCTGTCCGTCCGTATGAACGAAGAGATCTCAGAGATGGTAAGAGATAGAGGTTTGACATGTATGGGGCATATATTTCTTATACATGCAGGCAGATCAAGTTTATTTTCAATTTTTGCCACGCTCCCTCCCGCCCCCGCAATTTGGAAAAAACTTCATATCTCCTACAGTTAGATCATTCGTACCTTCTAGAGATACCTTGTAAACAAAATTATTTATCGATTTGCTGAAGGAATGATAAAGATCGGATGAACGATACTCAAGTTATGAGCAAAAAACGGCCAGTAAACACCCCGTTCATTTTAAATGCTGTCACACAATTCTACTAAGTTTTATTCAAAGCGGTTGGCTATGACGTATAGCCCCCATATAAAAATCGTGTTCGGATGTTGTTTGGGAGGGGGGAGTAGTTTTTGTCCGATGTTGTTCATCTTAAAAAAACATACTTCCGTGTGGCCAAAAAACTCTTCCAATTGACTCTTCAATTGATTTAAGTCCCCCTACATAGGCAAAATCTTACACTGTGCGTCGACCGCAGTCGGAACTAACCTGACTCTTTACTGATGGGTATCAGAGATCTGCATGGAGTAGTCTCGAGCTGGCTTAAAATGCAGTACAAGCTAGCTCAATGGTCGGGAGGTATGTAAACGTGTAAGAGGTCACGGTCAGCAGTGTAAAATGTGTATCGATCTTGGACCAAACTAATATTGAAACGTGCAAAAAAGAAAGACCAAATATTTAATTTTCACAGAAAACTGTGCTAAGGTGAGTGGTTTTAATTCTATGGGCTAAGATTTGTATTAAAATCACATCTTTTTTTTGCAAAACTTAAAAATTGATCAATATTGAAATGCTTGGAAATGCATGATACATATGTTTAACGCTTTCGGCTCCCAAGTTTTCAGGAAAGGCGTGAAGTTGAGAGTACAAAACATTATGGAACCTGTTGATGCAAAACTTCTTTAAAACTGTTGGAAAAATACATAAAAATCTTTGATCTTTGCTCGGCCAGGTCAGATAAACTATAGATTACACACAAGGCAACAATATTAGACTTTTTCCAGTATATTGAAGGATTGGTGGTGATTCTAGATGACTTTTGTGTTCTGAGCTCGAATCTGTTTTCAGAAATAGTCCATCACATATTTTTACGTTTTTTAGGCGCATTTTTACAGGTCGCATGAATTCAAAAGGTTATTTAAACATATTGGGTGAAGTCTTAGTAGTCTTTTTGGAGCAGGAGCCGGATCATTTTTCAGCAAGCAAAATGCTGCCATACACTTGTCAAGAGTCAATCGTGAGTGTTTCAGTCAGACAAAATCAAGCTTTTAGAACAGAGTTCCCCAGCGATAGCCCCTGGGGCACGAACATACTCGAAAATTCAATTTGTGTTAGAGAAAGACGCATAGTAGCACATTTTCGCGCTCTCTGCTTGGGGAACCCTGTTTTAGAATGGCTAGCGCGTGCTCCGGGGTACATGGGGTAACCTTGCAGGTCGTGCTAATGCTGGCGGACGAATATTGCCGAGAAATAGTCCAAAATACCGGATTCTGAGTTTCACATTATGATTAGCTCGATGCCTATCTGCATTTTCGAGCTCTAAAATTAGTCTGGAGGCTACTTCCATTGTTAATTGATTTGATATTATCGTTTGTTTTTTTTTGGACTGGCTTTAATTTAATTTTGAAGTACAAATTGAATTTTATTATAAAAAATGGAGAAGGGATGCAACCAAAAAGGATTTAATATATATTGTCAAAAATTATTAAACATATTTTTCTGAACAAAATATAGTAGGCTTTAATTAAATTTCGGCGAGTGTATGCTT
The DNA here is from genome assembly GCA_037044535.1 of Lordiphosa magnipectinata. NCBI lineage: Eukaryota > Metazoa > Arthropoda > Insecta > Diptera > Drosophilidae > Lordiphosa > Lordiphosa magnipectinata. The sequence continues at coordinate 367,015 of JBAMBO010001625.1, forward strand.
GTTTTTTGTTTGTTGTTGCAAACTCTGTGTTCTCCAAGATATCGGAATATAATAAAGCTGAGCATTTCTTGAATTCCACGAATTTTGATTCCAACAAACTTGGTAAGGCAAATGTAGTCATCGTTTTTGTGGTCCGCAGGTTTTTTCCAATTCATTCTATTTTCAAAGCGTCACGTTTCTTACAAGCCGAAACCCATCTCTATAAAAAAACAGACAAACAGAATTGACATTACACCAAACCAATTCTTTTCCGCTGAGAGGGAATCATTTAATAAACATTTACAATACTTCTTTTCTTGTTCCTCTCCTGTTCTCCCCTTTTACTTGATTTCGTCCTGGCGTTACATGTATTTGGGATCCTTATCCCATGTACTCTCGGGACTTTTGCTGCGCGGCTCACGATGACTCAGGAAAATGGGCAACGGTGTATCCTCCGGCAGACTATCACGTTCCAGCTTCGTATTGAGAAACTTGTCCATAGCACTCTGTTCGCGTTTGCGCTCCTCTTCCTCATGGGCAGCACTGCGTGACATCTCACGCAGACGATAGGCATGCTCCGCACGGCGGATCATCTCGAGCTCGTCATTACCTCGCACGGGTCTCAGCACAGTTAATGGGGTCAGGCGAGCAGTTTGGTCAGTTGGTGGTTGTTGATCCATTTTGATATATATATTTTTTTTTTAATGTAATTCAGATTTGTGATGTAGTCTCCACGCAAGGCAGTGGCAAACTGAATGTGTGTGTGCTTCGATATTGTTAAGGCTGACAGCTGGGTTGAACAGTGTTGTAAAAGGCAACTAGATGAAAGGGTTACCAGGTAACAATGTTGTAACTTAAATGGATGGAATAATACTCTCAAAAAAGTGAATGTTTCCTTTTTACACTGGCGAATGTTGGGCACACTAATGTAAGCAAAGAACAGCTAATCAACAGTGTTGCCAGTTCAGCTATTTGTAAGGTCGATAGCCGGACCACCACGGCTGACTTGGCCCATTCGATCCACCCAATTTTTAAGAACATATTCAATTGTTTCGGCACGTATGTCAGCTATGGCAACTCGAATCTCGTCAAGATCGATGTGGTGAAGCTAATGAACCGCTTGTGGGGTGAGAACTTCTTCAACGCCAAGACCAAGAAATGGCAAAAGGAAAAGGAGGTTGACAACAAGCGTTCGTTCTGCATGTGCATGTACATTTTGGATCCCATCTACAAGGTGTTCGATGCCATCATGAACTACAAGAAGGAGGAAATTGACAATCTCCTCGAAAAGATCGGCGTGGCCCTGAAGCACGAGGATAAGGACAAGGACGGCAAGGCTCTGTTGAAGACTGTGAGGCTTTGCTTCAGATGATTGCCATTCACTTGCCCTCACCTGTGGTGGCCCAGAAATATCGTATGAAGATGTTGTACGAGGGACCTCACGATGATGAGGCTGCTGTGGCCGTAAAGAATTGCGATCCCGATGGTCCATTGATGATGTACATCTCCAAAATGGTACCGACTTCCGATAAGGGACGTTTCTATGCTTTCGGACGTGTGTTCTCCGGCAAGGTGGCCACCGGCCAGAAGTGCCGCATCATGGGACCCAACTACACACCCGGTAAGAAGGAGGATCTGTACGAGATTTTGATGATGGGTCGCTATGTGGAGGCTATTGAGGACGTGCCCTCTGGTAACATTTGCGGTCTGGTGGGTGTGGATCAGTTCTTGGTGAAGACCGGTACCATTACCACCTTTAAGGATGCTCACAACATGAAGGTGATGAAGTTCTCCGTCTCGCCTGTGGTGCGTGTGGCTGTGGAGCCCAAGAACCCTGCTGATTTGCCCAAACTTGTGGAGGGTCTGAAGCGTCTGGCCAAGTCTGATCCTATGGTTCAGTGCATCATTGAAGAATCTGGCGAGCATATCATTGCCGGTGCTGGTGAATTGCATCTGGAAATTTGCCTCAAGGATTTGGAAGAGGATCATGCTTGCATCCCTCTCAAGAAATTCGATCCTGTTGTGTCGTACCGTGAGACTGTGTGTGAGGAATCCAACCAAATGTGTCTTTCCAAGTCGCCCAACAAGCACAATCGTCTGCTCTGCCCAGGCCCGATGGTCTACCTGAGGATATTGACAACGGTGATGTAAGCTCCAAGGATGATTTCAAGATCCGTGCCCGCTATCTGGCTGAGAAATACGACTACGATGTGACTGAGGCCCGTAAGATCTGGTGCTTTGGTCCCGATGGCACTGGCCCCAACTTCATCCTGGATTGCACCAAATCCGTGCAATATCTGAATGAAATCAAGGACTCCGTGATCGCTGGTTTCCAATGGGCCTCCAAGGAGGGTATCATGGCCGATGAGAACTTGCGTGGCGTCCGCTTCAACATCTATGATGTGACCCTGCACGCTGATGCCATCCATCGCGGTGGTGGCCAGATCATTCCAACCACTCGTCGTTGTCTGTATGCCGCCGCCATTACTGTTGGCCCCCGTCTATCTGTGCGAAATCCAGTGTCCCGAAGTTGCTGTCGGTGGCATCTATGGTGTGCTCAATCGTCGTCGTGGCCACGTTTTCGAGGAGAACCAAGTTGTGGGTACTCCTATGTTTGTTGTCAAGGCCTGCCCGTCAACGAATCCTTCGGCTTCACTGCTGATCTGCGCTCCAACACTGGCGGTCAGGCCTTCCCTCAGTGCGTGTTCGATCATTGGCAGGTGCTGCCCGGTGACCCTACCAGATTGTCCAGGATACGCGTAAACGTGAGGGTCTTAAGGAGGGTCTGCCCGATCTTTCCCAGTATTTGGACAAATTGTAAGCGGCAACCATCCAGAGAATTTCAACCTGCAGCTGGCTGATGAAAAGAACAAAAAACAACAACACGAACCGGACAGCCGTTGGCAGCGCTTTAAAACACACAATTTAAAGAAATTTTGATGATTATTAATTGTATAACAGTAAAACACAACAACCATAACATTGGTTCCTCACCACTCCCCAAAGATAATAGTCTAACGGTGTCCGATCACAGCTTCTTGGCGGCCAATTCACATCTCCATATTTGCTGATTATTCGAATTTCGAAGATAGGGCGCAGAAGATCGATTGTCTTGTTGAAACCAATTATCGTCCAAGTCTTCCGCTTTAATATCCTTGAAGAACCAATCACTTAACATTCACCATTCAAGGTCACGGTGGCTCCTTCTTCATTTTCAAAGAAAAATGGACCAATGATGCCTCGAGACCAAAATCCGCACCAAACAGTGACACGTGGTGGGTGCATTGGCTTCTCGAACACGATATGCGGATTTTCTGTGCCCCAGATGCGACAATTTTGTTAATTAACAAAACCACCGAGGTGGAAAAGTGCTTCATCCGAAAAGATGATTTTTCGGTCAAATTCACCATCTTCGGCCAAACGATCTTCCGCGCAATTTTGCGAACTGTAGACGATTGGGATGAACTTTGTATGGCTTCATGGCAAGGTCTTTATGCAAAATTCGCATCAAAGAACTGCGCGAAATGTTCAATTGTTGTTGTTTTTGTAACGGCTGGGAAGTTTCGTATGTTTGTGGAAGAAAGGAAGAGAAAGAGAAGAGGGTAAAAGATTAGTTGGATGTAGAGAAGCTATTCCCTGTCCAGTTCGAGGAAGGTGGCTACCTCTACCGGTTGGGACCATAAATCTAGGGGAGTGAGAACAGTTGGGTTCAGGGGACACTCGAAGAGGTGTCTGGTGTCGTGTGGGCTGAGGCCACACTTAGGGCATTCATCGATCACCTCAGGGTTGATGCGGGCGAGGTAGTTGTTTAGGTGCCTGCTTTTCCCTGATCGGAGCTGGGCGCCTGGTGAGGGTCCTCTCTGCGGGATCAATGGGTGGCGGCCTACCTCCCAGGACAACATTGTCTTGGTAGGCTTCTATGGTGCAGGCGACCATGTTGGTGTGTGCCTTCTTTTTGGCCTTAGCGGATGTTGTTGCTGTTACCATGCCATTTTCCAGGAGTTGTCGGACTGTTGTAATCTCGGTTCTCAGGTCGTAGCGGACTGCTTTGGGTCTCCTTGACATGCTTCCAGTGGTGCAGTCGTGGTTTGGGTGAGACTCACAGTGGCAGCCGATGAGGTACTGCTGAGTGAGAAGTTGGTTGTGGTTACGGACTAGGAGGATCTCTGTCTCCAGATGGAGGTGGTCTGGGTGCGTCATTGTGTGACATCCTGTGGCTACTCTCAGCGCAGCGTTCTGCGCAAGCTGGAGGTTTCGCCATTGGGTGTCACTCAGTGGACGGAGACCATATTGGAGCGGCATAGTTGACCATGGATCTACCTATGGCCTTATATGTTGTTGAGATCGTCTACTTCTCCTTGCCCCAGGTGCTGCCCGCTATCGCCTTCAGAACCTTATTTCGGCTTCTGACTTTCTTAATCACCTCCTCCGAATGTTTGACGAAGGTGAACATGGAGTCGAAAGTGATGCCTAGGATTTTAGGATGGTTGATGGTGGGTATCCTATGTCCGCTAATGTGGATATCCAGCTGCGTCCTGACTTCTTTTGTCCAAGTTGTTAGGAGAGTGGCAGAAGATTTTGAGGCCGATAGGCTTAGGTTTCTACCAGCGAAGAAGTCGGCCAGGTGCGGAAGATATTCATTTATCCTCTCCTCTAATTGTTGTATATCCCTACCCGTGGATATGACTGTACAGTCATCTGCATACGTTATTAATTTAACTTCGGGAGGTGGTTGTGGGATCCCTGCTATGTAGGTGTTGAATAGCAGGGGGGAGAGGACACCGCCCTGTGGTACTCCTTGCTTTATAATTCGAGTCCTCGGTTGTTTGCCTCGGAACTTCACTTTGGCTTGTCTTCCAGAGAGGTAGTTTGACAACCACCTCTTGGTGTGGTTCGGCAGACTACTGTGGAGGATGTTCTTGCTGGTGTTTGGCTGGGCGGAGGTGCTCCTTTAGGGTTGGGAGTAGGAGGGCTTCCAAAATTTTTATCATGAGGCACCTTGCTCCGCTGGCTTTCCGGACTTAAGTACTGGAATAATTTTCCCGGTTTTCCAGATACTTGGGATGACCAGGGACCTGACACACAGGTTAAATGTGTGTGTCAGGTACCTGATCGTCAGCGGTCCAATGTGCCTCAGCATGATGGCTGCCAATCCATCCGGTCCCATCGCAGTGGAAGGCTTCGAGTTTTTTATCGCAGCCTCCACATCCTCTGCGCTAAAGGACACCATCGTCAAGTCAACTGCGGGGAGGTTTCGCATATTCCGGACAATCCTTCGCTTGTTTTTGTCCTTGTGTGCAGGGTGGGGAACAAATTGCCTATTGAAGGCCGTAGCACACTTCGTGGGACTAATTGGCGTGCCCTCATCGAAGGAGATGGTCACCAGATCGTTCTTACGTGGGTTGGTGAGCTGTTTAATGGTGCTCCATAGTTTTTTGGAGCCTTTGTCCAGCTCATCCAGTTTCTGGAGCCATTTCTTCTTTCTGTGCTGGTTCACTAACTTAGTGATCTCATCACTAAGGGTCTGGATGTCGGGATTCAATTTTCAATTGTTGACTTCGATGGTTGTTCACGCACATTTTCAGCAACCGCTGCAATGTTTTCGGTCGAGCGCACCCGACGAGTACGTACACGCGTTGGTTTATCCACCAACATTCCAGTTTCACGAACTCGCTTCACGAATTGATCCACAAATTCAGTTTTCGGAACATTTTTTTTTTCAAATTTCTCACAGTTTGAGTCGAGGACTAACCACTTTGGAAATATGTTTGTAAAATTTCCCAACTTTCTTCATGCGAATAGCGACTCATTTCGTAAATTTCAAAGTGACATTTGACGTTTTTAAAGTCAAAATTATGAATAGTTCAAATTCCAAGCACTGAAGCTTCCAACAATCATTTCGGGTCAAATTAAATTCATGTTTTTGATGATCTTTTCAACGTACCACTTGGTGTTAGAACCCCTCACATTAGCCAAATATTTAATGTAACTGATCCGTGATCAAGTATTTCTGTTCAACGCAGCCAGCCATCATAAATCAGCGCCGAAATATTCCCAACTTACGCCTTCAATTTCAGCAAACAAAGTTCGCTCAGCATATTTCGCCTAACAAAGTCATAACTGCCACGTTACCTGACCCCGTGGGTGGGTGGAGTGGTTGACTTATGCCACAGTTTATGGTCGCTTCCAATATCGAGCAGCAGCAGCAGCAGCCCACTTATCAACCATTTATAAACAATAAACGAATATAAACAAGAAACTTTTTCCTCCCCCTCCGGTCTCTGGCTGCGAATGCATTACACAACAGAGAGCGTAGATAAATGGCAGAAATATGGCAAACAAAATGGTCGAAGGGTGCGCAAATTGATGCTCCGAGTGGAAGCCAAAACATGTCAATGCGAAAACTTTTTTCGCCTGATTTCTTGAAAGTTATTTGGCCTTCTCCAGCTTCATTGGAAGTGGCTGCCCCAGCTGGGCGAGGGCGAGGAACAAAGAGATTTGTAGAAAAAGTTTCACGTTGGCGAAATGTGAAGGGGAAGCAGCGTGTGTATATCAAAAAGTATTTTATGCACATTAGTTGCGCTTTTATGAACTTGAAGTTGTCATTTGCTAGCCAAACAGCAAACTGGATGCTCCTCCATCTTCATCTTCATCTCGGGCGTCTGCTGCAGCAGCAGCAGCAGCATTGTCTTGATCCTTTTGAAAGGCTGTCGCTGGCAAACTCGACAAGCTCTCGTCCTTGTCGACTAGGAAAAAACAGCTGCAAATGACAAGAATTTGTTGCTGCCGGCTCTGGCTCTGGCTGTGCGCAGCGGGTCGGTTCGTGGCATGTAAATATTAACTTTAAACAAAATGCGACAAGGCACGACGAGCTTCGCCCGGTTAGATAAAACTTTGCGCCCACTTTCTCGAGCTGAGCACATTTTTTGTTCAAGTTTATGGGTTTCCCCCTTTGCAGTTGCTGTTTCCTCCATTTCGTTTTTTTTTTTTTGTTTTGCTTCTCCATATATTTTTCGCTTCGCTATCTGCTTTCTTAATCCCGGCCAACTTTTGCGCTACTTGTTGGTCGAGCACGGGGGCTTAGAAGTTTTGTAATTGTTGCGCCATCCTCCGCTTTGACCAGCAAAAAAAATACAACAGGACCCAACTCGCTTCGCTTCATTAAAGCCACGTAAAGTGAGACGAAATTTGTTCGCTTCTAGTTTGCCGTGCACGTGTCAACATGGCGTATGATTGATGGAAACTGAAGGAACGGAGATGAACTAAGCGCGTGAGCTAGACCACAAATTTCTTCCGCTTGAGCTGACTAAAACCCATCGGATAATCGGCCTACGTACATTTTGTTGCTAATAACATTCCATTTGCTTTGCTTTGTTTGGTTTGGAGGGGGGGATTACACAAAATGTTATTGTTAATGCTTCAACCAGCTGGGACAGAGTTGGGAGCGGCATTTACTCACGATGCAACAAACAACATCAAAGAATGTAGAACTTTCCATAGATTAATAAAGGTACTTTACTTTTTTTCTAAAACTTATTAACAATCAAAACCAAAGAGTGATAATAAAGACGAACGGGCGGTTCCAAGGTCATGCAAGGCCAATGCATCTGCCAAATGTTCACAGAAGATCAATTTTGGGAAATCACTCAACCAGCATTGTTTGAACCAATAATGAAATTGTTGTATAAAAGTTATTTCAAACCTTTTATTATATAAATTACTAATTACTGATTGATTACCAAAAACTGATTGAAATATAATTGAATCTCACATATTGAATTCTATTCCATCCCGTCTTAAGGGACCCAACCAAATTTTCTTGACGGGGGAATATTTCAGAATTATAAAATAATTCCTTCCTAACATGTGGATCTTGAACATATTCCTCTCCCGCACGACCACGTAGTGAATTTCGGTTCAAGCGGTTGATAGTAGTTTTTGATATGTACCAACTCGCTCTTGTCGAGCGATCCTGCTTTTATTTCTAAATTTCTCATCCCTTAACTTCTAGCTTATCTTAAGGATGTGTAGGCACATCCGTGTATGTAAATATAATATAAGAATGCATTCGTCTGAAGGGTAGTTTTAAACACCAAGTTTTATCTGTTCGCAACATGTGGCTTAGACTGAATGTTCTCTTCAAGTGGTATCTCGGCAGTATTTAATGCTATTACAAAAAGTGATATGTTATGATATGTAACGCAACGTTAGGATCGTGGTCGAGTCTTATGTTCAAGTTTGTTCATTTCTAATTAATATATAAGAATTTTGCATTTCAGTATTAAGTTTAAGTTCAGTTTTTAAACAATTGAACCAAGTTCACAGCACAAAATTTCAAAAAGTTATCTCTATCCAAACTATTTGGGGCATTTTCGTCCACTTTGGGATTGCACTTTCAAAATTTTCTTTCATTATGCGCGCTCACATAACTTAACGAAGGTCTATGTCAAATCTTAGATCTCTAGGATAAGCGGTCTGGGCTGTGGGTTGATAATAAGTCAGTCAGTCGGGCTAACAGATTTACCTACATATATAGATGGATCTATCTCCATGGATATAGATAGATTTTGTTTTTATTTTTGTTTGACCGTTCTCGATATACAAAAGGGACCAAATATATAGCAAAAACAAATTTAAAAGCTTGTCTTAGAGCCGTCAGCTTTTCTGAACATTTAAGCATTACTTGATACAAATTTATACTTTACTTGCAATTGACAAAATAAAAAAACTATTTTTATCTGAATTATCTTAAGCTATATTAAAAATCTTTATTTAATATTTTCTTTCACAATGTGACTGTTTTAGTGACCTTTGGATTATTAATCTTAGAACTTTTTAGCAGATGTTGTGCGTGTCTTGTTGTAGAAACGTTATGATGAAAATCATAGCTTATTGACCTAGAGCCTGCTAAAAAGTTCTAAGATTATTTTCTTTCTATATAGAATAGCATCCTCAATATAATTGGCCAAGTTTTCCCAATCTATGTGTCCATCTAGAGCTGCGTAGACCTCCAGTTCCTGAAGTACTTCCTTCTTAAAACAGCGCCAGCGAAGCTTTTGCAGAATTGGGCATCTTCCAATAAAGTGCTGCATGTTGCTTCTCGGACAGCTGTTCAACCGTAGCATAGATTGCACCTCGTGCCTTTAGGATCCATGTTATGGTTCGTTGCAGAACTCAGCCCCTACTGCGTAGTTTAAATGTTTGTCTACGTGCGTTTCGCTCGATCTTGCCATATATGCTGGCATGACGTTACATAAAACGGAAATGGGTTTTGACTTGTTTTAGAAAAATGCAAAATTCTGCGAGTTGGGCAAAGCTTTTTGTACAAAATTTTTTTTAGTATGATTTGAAATAATACAAGTTTATTTTCCAGAAATGTTTGCCCAATTTTTTTTTATTTGCATAGGTATCTGACGTTACGATACTTAAATTTCCTCATTATATTTATGTTGTTATACCCTTGTAGAAGGTATATTAAAATTGTCCAGATGTTTGTAACGTATAGAAGGAAGCATCTCCGACCACATAAAGTATATATATTCTTGATCAGCATGACGAGCTGAGTTGATATAGCCATATCCGTCTGTCCGTCCGTCTGTTTCTATGCTATCTCCTCCCTCAGTTTTAAAGCTATCTTAACCAAACTTTGCACGAAGTCTTTTGGTACAAATACGCTGCACATTTGTCAGAATCGGCCGGATCGGATGACTATCATATAGCTGCCATAGGAACCTTCAGTCGAAAAAGGAGTTTTAGTGAGAAAAACTTTTTTGTCTTCAACGCAAACGTCCCCAATCCTCGTATTTCTAAGTTTTCTATGCTTTTACATAGTTCCACAAAGTTTTATGAAAATCGGACAACTTTATAGTATAGCTGCCATACAAAAGATATGTCTGAGAAAAAGTCTTAGTAGGAAAAACTTTTTTGTTTTCAATGCTATCGCTCTTGTTACTTGTCACTGATCAATATTATATGCTACTGCACAATTCTACTATGTTTGATCCAAATCGGATGACTATAGCATATAGCTGCCATAGGAACTATCGGTCGAAAAAGTAGTTCTAGTGAGAAAAACTTTTTTGTTTTCAATGGTAGCGTCTTTATACCTTCCAGTTCTGAATATTATCAGTTTCCACACAATTTTGGGGAGTTCGGTCAAAATCGGATGAATCGTATAGCTGCCATATAACAAACTGGGAAGCCAATGCTCAAAGTAGTGGCGCCATCATGCTACAAGGGTATATAAACTTCGGTCTAGCCGAAGTTAGCTAGCGAACTTAGAGTTAATTGCAATCATATAGTTTCTTATGGTGGCTTCTGCATTATTTTTTAACTCTTTGTACCCTTAGAAATAGTTTAGAGACCAAAAATCAATGCAATCTAAAGGCATTGTAATGACAACAAAACAGATCCAAATGAGAAAAATGGCGATTGCGCGACTTTGTTCTCGAAAATCTCGAAATGGGTTATGAATATATTTAATATAGACTCATCTTAGTTCATTTTGATTATTTCCCCATGACATATTGATAAAAAAATTGTGATTTTAAGCACTTTTAATTTTTTGGTCTCGGTGGACTTTTCTGTGTAAATGCCCATATTTACATGCTGATTCTTGCTTTCCTCTGTTATGGCTATGAGTAAAGATACATTTCCTTTAACCCATTCAGAGTGAGTAGCATTTCCACTGAGGATGATGCTGTTTTGTAAATTTCGAAGGCTGCCATACTACAAAGCTTGCAAAAGCAATCTGCTTGCTGGATGGCTTAGGGTAGTTTCGGGACCAGAGCAGGGCAGGCCAAGTGGACAGCACAAAAACAATATACCCATCTCTCTCTGACGCACAGTGATGCATGTCTTCGGCAAGCATACGGTGTGAATTCCCGACTGACTTCGGGCCCCGGTGGCTATGACTGGCCTTTCCTGGATTAGAGAGTGATTCGTTACACTGTTGAAGATTATAGACCCGGTTTCTCAATATCCAAAAAAATTTGAGGTTCGAGGTTTTTGGGCTTTGATTTTGGTTCGAACCTTGGTTCGTTGCACGTTTTACCCAATATTTACAAAACTACAATACAATAGGTATACACCTGACGCATAAATACATTGTAAGACTGTAAGACGTTGACTATAATTGACGTGAGATTGGCGCTCGTTTGCTGGATATGGACTTCCTTCATTGCTAGTGTATAAATCTTCAGTCCGATTGATTATGCTTTCTCGTATGCACTTTAATTAGTCTTTCACTTACAAAATTGAGCATCGATTGGTGTTTATTCGGCACTCTTGGATCTTTTTCCCACAATGATTTGATCAGAAATGCCTTTGTCTTCTTCTGAAGGTGCCGTATTAAATTTGCTGCATGCCCGTCGGTCAAATTTAGTTTACATTCGTGACATTCTGATTTATCAGTGCTTACATTGTATGCAAATTTCGTAAATATTAAATTTGTCGTCATTGCTTCACACCTTCTCAAACGAAATAAAATGCACATTTTTATTGTCCTGACTTGTGTGTTTTCAGTCTCTTTCTGTTTCGATTCTTCTTTGCGACCAATTTTGGGCACGTGGCTGGTGTTGCCAATTTATCTATTTTCCCCACCAAATATCGACTGTTACAAATGCTAAAACTTAAAAGAGAGTAATTTAAAATAGCTAATCAATGTCAATTAATTAGCTAGAATTGCAGGCTCAGGCAGAACTGAATAGTTTTCGGTTTTCGAGCTTACAAAATAGCTATATCTGGTATGAAGAATAGCTAAATTGGCAACGCTGAGTGTGGCACACACTTCTGTTTGTATTCGGCTGACATGTTTCTGCAGTAGCATGCACCGGGTTGGTTAGATTGGCGCATATGTATATGTATAAGATGAAAAATAAAACGTTTAATACATTGTGCAGTGTACATAGGTGTTTACATTGAATTTTTAGTATATTACAAATTAATATCTCTGACTGGAAAAATTGTGGTCTATGTGTATGTAATATAAATTACGCATAGGTATGAATGTATACATATGTACATAGGTAGGCAAAGAAGTACTACATATAATAGCACGCTCTTATTCTTCACGTATTTAAATTGTTTTACATAAATATATGTATTTTAGTATGTTAATAACCATTGGGAGTGCAAAAAGGAGAAAAAATCGAACCAAAAGCTTGTGTTCGGAACGGGTTCGGGTTCTGATAATAAATAAACTAAATTCTAACCTCCACGCAATGGCAATGGAATTTGAAGAGACAAAGGAACGAGTAAATAAAAGCAAAATCATAAACAAAATTTGGTCAATAGGTTTGACAATTTCTGATCACACTATTGCAGCGATAGCAATTTATCCATATTGTATCAACCTGACCTTGAGAAAGCCCAAATACTTAACTTGAGCCACAAATTTGTTGCTTTTCGGCTCGCGAGCCACTGGAGTACCCATCACTAATTTAGTTCAATGGGCAAACTGAAATTTGTTTTTTATTTATTTAATTTCCCCAAACAAAAGCCGACCACGAATTCCTGCGGGGTCATGATTGATAGACAGCCTCAATGTCTCCGGCTTGACAATAATTTTTCATTTCGAGGGGAAAATGCCATTTAAATATTTTAAAAGCCAACACGATAAGCTGTCGAGGTAAACTGTGAAGACGGTGTTTACAAATTTGCGACAATTTTTTGGCCAATTGCGCGCAAAGGAATATAAATCGAAGGAGACGACCCTCCCCAGGGGATGGGGCCAGTGGGTGAGAGGCAGCTGCCTGCTTTTGCACTTATTCAATCAAAATCACAATAAATAAACATAAATGGCACAGGGCTGAGTGCAAAATCCCCATTGTCAACTTGTCATTGTTGTGCATTAGCCGAAAATTGCGTGACGCTTTGATGTTGTCTCACCCCCTCCCTCAACCACCGCCACCACCCAAGCAAACACAAATAAACTGTAAAATTACATATAAAATGCAGTCTGTGTTGGTGGGACAAATGAAGTTGTCGTCTTCCGTTTCTTGATTTTTATTTGCCATCAAAGTGCAGCCGCGTTTTCTCCGCCCGCCCCCCTCCCCCTTCTTCTTGTTGTTATTCTACATCAAATTTTTCGACTCGAAACTGTAAATGGTTTTCCGGATTGGGGCCTGCGCCTGGTTTATTTCGCAATAAATGAATTGAAGTTCAAATTGAGTTCGGTTTACGAGTGTGCAAGAATTGGTAGCAAATGTTAGAGGATTCATGTGAATTGAATGTTAAGTATGTGCGCTTTTAAAGAATAACGTTAGTCATTCTTCAAAAGGAAAAATTTGCAGCATGACAAAACAATGCCTAAAAAATCTTAAAATCAAAGTCAGAATTTTACAGTTCCGAAATTTGGTAAAAAACTACTTTGGGGTATATGTATTAAATCCATTTATAACAGGCATGCCCAAAAGCATCATACGACAGAGCAGTCACCAATACTCACAAAGAAAAGCACCAATATCAATAATGAAATTGTTGTAGGTCAGTTTGCTTGCGCGCGCAAACACCAATTAAAGAAGAGAACAAAACCGGTTTTTGTTCTATGTGTGCGTCACATTTGGAATCGTTTGCATGTGTGTCGTTTTGTATATGTAGCGCCCTGCATGTATACGATCATTGATTTCCTATCTTCGGTGTAATTACAAAAACAAAACGTACTCAAAGAGCATACGGCTGGGCAACGCTGATTTATAACTATTTTTAATAGTCTAAAGTAGGGAATCAAACCGGAACCAGAATAAGAACCGCATACTGAAAAAAAACCGATTAAAATTCAGACCAGAACCGGAACCGATATTTGAAATTTGTTGCATACCGGTATTCAAGAACCAATATTCTTGCATCTAAACGTTGTACCGGTACAGTTTCGGTTCTGAGCAACAAACTAGACTGCACAGCTGGCACTTTGTTTTGGGGGTCCTTTACGTAATTTGGTTAAATCGCATGCTTTCAAAAAAAAGAGTCTGGTTCAGCAAGTCTTTTGTAGTGTGATATAGAAAAACGAGAAATCAGTCTCTTTGAAATTGTTGCATCCTATATTTTTAGATCCTCATTATAATGTCACGATAACCTTAGAACAAACAAGAAAGAAAGTCGGTCAAGCCCGACTATAACATACTCTGCACCCTTAATGTCGCAGCTCGCATTTGGTCACGAGTCAAACGGCCAGTTAACACACAACGCACAACGCAGTGCGCTCTCTAAGTCTCTCTCTCTCTCTCTCTCACTAAGATTGATTCTGCTGAACGCAATGCTTAGGTTATGGGTGGGGTGGGTGGGGGGTGTTAACTGACTGTTTTTTGCTCATAACTTGAGTATCGTTCATCCGATCTTTATCATTCCTTCAGCAAATCGATAAATAATTTTGAGTACTAGATATCTCTAGAAAGTACGAACAATCTATCATCAAAATAGTCTCTCTATGTACCTTCGGTACAGAGTATAAAAAGTACTTGTGTTATCCATTTCTCTTCAAGTGAAACTTAATGAGGAAAGCAGCTTTGACCAAGGCTGCAAACCTCTAAAATTCTAAAGAAGGTTCAGGCCTTTGGAAAGTGTTAGGTTTGCTTCTCAAACCGGTTCTTTTACTTATCGAACCTAAGGTTTAGCTTCGAAGCTTGGTTCATGAATTCTGATATCGTTGAGATATTTTTTGGTAAAAAATAAAGCATAACTTTTGGTGAGGAAGCTTTCACGCTAATGAAGCTATTAAATCCGTTTATCAATACCCGAATGGACCTCATTCATTATGGTAATCATTCATTAGTTCTCATCCAGGGCCGCACCTTCTTTTGATTAACATCAATAAACGGATTTGATTTGTCATTTAAGAACTTGACTTTATTTCCCTCTCGAAGTCGTAATATGCAGTTTGGATATAATTTTGAAATGGTAATGCTCCGATTCAGCACTATAAAGCATTTTTTAAGCGGTCAAAATATTGTGATAATTTTTGATACTCTGAAATACCTGACTAAAGTTATTCTTTGAACCGAACCTTTTTCTTCAGAAGAGGTCCGGTTCGGGTCCAAGTTCGGGAGGCTTACGTACCAGAACCAGAACCGGAACCGAAATACGTTTCGGTTTGATTCCCTGTTTAAAACATTACAACAAGAAAGTCTTCTAGATTATCATGTCTCATCTAAATGATATCAGTGTAAACGGATCTATCAAAAACAAGTTCTAACTTCAAGTTTAAAGAATTTTATGAATACCAATATGAACTTGAAATGAGATTGTTGTACACAGATTTGTAAATTTCGAATTTAGAGATGGTTTTTTATTTAAATTTTTAAGATACAACCGAGAAAGAGCACTAGTTTTGGCATGAAAACATCGTTTTATAAAATTTTTTTGTAGTATTTTTAAGTTAATAGATTTTTTTTAGTAATATTTGAAATGTCAGTACATGATGTTTAAAATGGTCATTTCGGTTAACAGTTCCAGTTCCGCTACTATTCCCAGTACCACCATTTCGGTATGGTTATGGATTTTCAATTTATTTCATGTCTCTAGATTCTCTGGTTCCCGAGAAGTTTTGAGTGAGTTTTAACTGTAAACAATGGTAAAGTTAACTATATTTATTATTTGGAGTATTTTTTTACTGTCATTTTCTGGTTGAAATCTACTGAGTTACCGTAATCGTACCGTGAGTTCAACCCATGATTATGAATTTACCGACAAAATGTGTACAACTGTTTCGACAATCTGATAAGAATCTACAGTGTGGATTATGTATGATGTATCAAATGGATAATAATTAATGCATTCATTATGAAATCTTTATTCTCTGTGCCAAAGGTACTCACTGTATATTCGGTTCAATTTGTGGCATCTCAGTAGCCTGCTCTAAAACATTCCATTGCCTTTTACAGTCTGAAAATTCAGTGATTGAAAGTCGATTGTATATAAATATTAATTTTTTCTCTTCAAGAATCTATAACTTAAAAATATGGTACATAACCAAATAAATTTGACTGCACGCATTTTTTGTTACATGTGCTTTATGTTGCTCTGTTGGAGCATCTTGCTGTGTCCGAAGATGCAAGTGTATTACGATGACGAACTTGGCAAAACCTTTGTGGGTCTGGATATTGGCAGCAATTGGACGACTGTGATTATGACCTATGTATATACTGGAATGGTGGCATACGGAATACCCAAGATATTTCAATACAGATGTGTGCCATCAATAATATTTTTGATGCACTACTCGCTGAACTATGTTTTTACTATGAAAAATTATCTTGAATCTCTGACAGACTTAGAGATCATCAAAGCTGAAAATTATGAATCATCTCAAGAGACGTTTATAATGATAATGACGATGCAACAGTTGGGCTGTATAGAGATTATGTTTGCTATGTTCTATGTCCAGGAGAATGATCAATAACTTAAAAGAGGGGAAACAGGGTCGGCAACAACTACTATGAGGCTTATTGGATTAGAGACCGCTAATTGCCGTGTAATTCACTGAGAAATAAATTTGCACTACATTTTACTTCTTGTTAGCAGGATTGCTTTTTCCCTTCCCTTTAGTTCTGATCAGTGCTGAATCAGCCCTAATTTGGAAAAGCTACAGGTACCGAGTTGATGTAAATGGAAAAAGAATAGATGTGTCATCGCCAAATTGTAAAAAACTGAGTTGGAAAAAATCCTTCCAGAAATGAAGCATGTCTAGAGCATATACTTAATATTAATAGATTTGTAATTTAGTTGGCAACCTTTCTAATGTTTAATTAGTGAGTTTAGCTGGCTCTAGGTCCGAAAAAAACTGCGTTTGTTCACAACTGTTGACAACTTATGCATTGTACCACCAAAAAGAGCTGGTTGCCTATACACAACTGTTTCATCGCTGTACGAAAGGACTCTTCAGTAGGCTTTTCGCTGAAGAATTGCTTAGATCAGTTGGTGGATATTAACAAATATCAAGGCATTGAAAACAAAAAAGGATTTTTTTTTCAGACCCATCTTTTCTGTGGCAGCTATACTATCTGGTTGTCCGATATTCATCAAGCTTGGTGGAAAACCATTATGAAACTAAAATGAACGGAAAACATGTCGATTATTTTGATATTAACCTGTTCAACTTTTGTGTCTAAGTCCTTAAGCAAAAATTATATTAAGCAGATTTTTATAAAAAGCTCATCTTTCACATTGGCAAAAGTCTTAACTACGCCTTGCAAACATTCATCATAGCGCTCTGCGACAGCGACGTCGATTCACCGACAGTACTCGAGCTTATACTGCTCTCTTTTGCAACAACAAAGAAGTAATAAATGAGCGCGCTCTCAGGTGGCTAAACACACATGCAACGGCAAAATGAGCATAAGACAAGTTACCATTGCTCAACTCTAGGATAAGCGGTCTTGGCTGTGGGTTGATAACACTGTGACACATTTTTGAACTCAAAAAAGTTGATCGCGTCGAGACCAAAAAATTCTGAAAGAATGTGATTGTAGTATCAAAATCCTGTCTGCGTTTCTGATTGGCTGCCGTTTTCTTTTTATTGCACGTTTAACTTTTCAGCTTCAGAGTAGGATTTACGATTCCATATCTTATAAAGTATTTTGAATTTTGGTTTTATATGTGGGGCAGAGTTTTTGCTCTTGGCTTGGCCTACCAAACGTTTCTTTGTAACAAATCTAAAAAATTACATCTTCATACTCAAAATTACAAAAGTTGCCCAAGTAAACCAAATTTTTACCACTTTTTAACAGTTTTTTAACATCATTTTGAAACCCGTCACAAATTTGGACAAGTAATACAGTACAAACTTGTAGCTTATACCAAAATAAACAATCCATTAGAACCAACCAAATTCATGCAATTTCTCTTTCATATAGTTATAAGCCCTCAAGCATGAACAACTGTCATAAAAACTCGACAAAACGAATATTTTTACTACTGGATCTTCCATCTCTTAAGAACCGTCGGACTTTTGCCATTGTGTGTTTTTCATTCACAAAATTTTTTCAGTTATATTGCTCTAGTACAGGGGCCGGTAAACCCCCACATGCTCATTTTGGCGTTGCGCGAGTGTGTTTAGCCACGCGAGAGCGCACGCAGTATTTAAATTAACAATCAGATTGATCATCGTAAAGAGCTCCCAAGACACCAACTCTTTGCTTACAACCTCTAGCTAGCGAATTTCCTAACGAAGTGTGAATATCGCCTGTGCATTCTAGAAATCTCAACTGGGTAGAGAGAAGAGCGATTTCTATGATAATTTTCCGCCCAAGTCAATCATTTTGTTTTATCCTACGACGATGCGGGTTTGCGACTTAATTTGCATTACGTGGCTTGATAGCTTATGCAGCCCGCTTGAAAATAGTCCAAGTTTTCCCGATGTACAGCATATCTCGTTGGCAGTTTCATTTCCATTTTCAACCTCACCATGGAACGTTGGCTAAATCATATGGCGGTGGTTACTGGTGCCAGTTCTGGTATAGTAGCTGACGTGGTACGCAGAGAGACTGATACAAGTTTTTTATTGTAGTTTTTAAATATCGCTCACTTACTTCAAGACTGTCATAACTCAAAAAACAGGCGTATAAATAAAATTACATTAATCTTCACATCTATATTTAAAGGAATTACCCAGCAAACCAAGTTCGGAGCGCTCCAAATTATGTGTCTGAAAAAAGCCGAGCTTAAGAGCGTTTTTGGAGTAAACACATACATTTGAGGGTTTTCGGAGCATATTCAGTGCTATCTAAGCACGGGCTCATAAAAAGGAAAGAGCCTTTCAGTACTCCTTCAAGTGCCTAGAAAAGTAACTTTTATGTGTATTTTATGAGGTTTTTCTAGGCTCGAACTTGGTTTGCTGGCATGATGTGGCATCAAAATGAAGTTGGCTGCAACATTTTCCGATTCGATTAGATACTTAAAAAAAAAAATTTCGCTCAAGGTTTCATATGGATTCGTCTTAAAAATAAAGGTTGCTGTTTCGGTTGAAATCTCTGATCCAAACTGATGATATTCTTGAACTCTTTGGTTGGGTCAGTTTTGAAGACTCTCGTGCTGCTGGATCCAGCAATCCAACAGGCGTTTCTGTGGAAAAGAGCTTCTGTTGGCAGCTATCGTATTCAGCTGTATACGCTGGAAACCAAACAGGGCGGGATGATCTCCTTGAAATAGGTTGAAACCTAGAAAGGCCAGAAGACATTACGTTTTACAAACTAAACAAAAAGAAAGAAAAGCGTAGCCCACTTACACTGATATTCATAATTTTCGTTTTGTACCAAAACTAGAGGATGTTGAGATTGTTCAGGATGGTTACCACATAAGGAAGAGGTAGAGTTAGAAGCTCTTCTTCATTGTCCGTGTCGATGTAGTCTTGCTTGTGAGGATGACGACAGCGAACGCAAGAGTAATTGGAGCTGCTATTCGAGCGGTATTTGGTGGATTTTGAAGCAGAGATACTGCATTGGCAGGCTTTGCAGCGCGTGAAGTGAAGATCATTTTAGCAAGAATCACCTTGTTGAGTTATTTTTGATGATTAAAAAGAGATTTATTTCATGTGCGATCTAAGGAAGACTCGAAAATGAGTCATGTACATGCTCAAAATGCGATTTGTTAAAAAAATGACAAAGGAAATATGACTCGAAAATGAGTCTAAACTGATCGATCAGTAAAACGGACTATCACCGACTCTTCAAGAAGAGTCGCGGCTGGGGTACAATTTTCTCCCGACCAAAGTATCATTTATGATCAGAAAACGGGCGCAATTATGACTATTTTTTAATCAGACAGAGGACTCGGAAAAGACATAATATGCTGACTGGGACGGATGAGATTATGTTGGAATTTTAATTACGGAATTTAGAGAGATTTTGCAGTGCGGTTACTTGCCCATCTTTGGGTCTGGCTTTACCACTACGGATGAGATGTTGGCTTTTCGATTGCGGAGATTATAGCGCTTGGCAGGTTTAGTATTCTCCTCCGCCTGCAACTGAGCATTCTTTCGCTTCTTATTGGGGACCAGCTGCTGCTTCTCCTGTTCCTTGCCATCTAATTGTACCACTTGCCCTATGTTAATTTGCTGATTAGCCGTTTCATATGGAGTGGAGGCCAATGCGGGTATGACGCATGTCAAATTAGTTGATGACTGTTGAAAAGAGACTTGATCTGTCGAATTTGACTCCATATAGTCAGCAACAGCATCTGCTGGCACTGGAATTTGTTGCTCTAATTCCATACGCGATCCTGTGGGCATCAATGGAGCTTGCTCGGCCGCTGCTTCCAGTCCAATTTCCTGTTGGGACTCCTGTTCGGGCGGTGTCTGCTCCTGTTCCTTGCCATCTAATTGTACCACTTGCCCTATGTTAATTTGCTGATTAGCCGTTTCATATGGAGTGGAGGCCAATGCGGGTATGACGCATGTCAAATTAGTTGATGACTGTTGAAAAGAGACTTGATCTGTCGAACTTGACTCCATATAGTCAGCAACAGCATCTGTTGGCACTGGAATTTGTTGCTCTAATTCCATACGCGATCCTGTGGGCATCAATGGAGCTTGCTCGGCCGCTGCTTCCAGTTGAGACTCCTGTTCGGGCGGTGTCTCCGCCGCTGCTGGCAAATTACCCTGTCCATCCACATAGTTGGCTCCCTCGCGTATAATCTCCTGCGTGCTCATCGCTGGCAGTTGAATGCTTGGCACCAGCAACATCTGCACTTGACTCAGATCCGGACGCAGTGCCGAGAGATGAGAAAATAGCGAAGATTCCAACAAATGCTGACACAGTGTTTTGTAGCTGATCATTTGCAGGGCGATGTATTTATTCTCTCCGTATGTTTTGACGTCGGAGCAGTCATCGCATTGCGGGCAACTGGGCAATAAACGTTTCCGTCCTGTCAGGCACAATCGACACACATTATGACCACAACGGCGGCCCATGGGATGATATGGATTGATCACGAGCTGACAGCAGACGACGCAGGATAAACACTGACGCAGTTCACCAATGCCCGTGTTTAGCTCATCAATGCGACGCTGGCTAAGATTCGAGGCCAAATGCAATGATAGCTTCAGAATTTTCAGCGAAACCCTCTGTGCGGCCACGATTATGTGAAATTCAGCCATGTTCAAAAAAAAAAAAACCAGAAATTCTAAACTTTAGAGTTGAGAGCGTCGGCTTTAATGCAGCCGATTAAACTAGAGATGAGCAGATTTCAGCGAAGCGTTAACTGTGATTAAGTCACTGCGATTGAGGCAACGATAGTCGCAGTCACACGTGTGTTATGAATAAAAGTAAACACCGGATTTTATGCACTTTTTTTAAATGAAGGTAGATTGAGGTGAAAATTTGGATTTACCTCTGCATATTCAATATATAATAATATGCAAAATATGCAAACAAATATGCCAAGAAATATGCAAAATATGTAAATGTATAAAAAGGCGAAATTTGCAAAATTTCTCATTTGAGCTTAGATTATTATAAAGAATATATAGATGGAAAATAAAGACGGTTAAATAATACTTATAGAACGAACGATGCACAGTGGGCCATACTGGGTATAGTCTATGGGTCCATTGCACAGTGGACCAGCTTGTATGGAGACTGCGGCCAAAAACACTTTCAGTAGATATACCGACTTGAAAATTTGTTTATAAAAGCTTTATAAAACCTTTAGATATGAGATTTGATAAAATTATCGTGTTAAGGACAAGTTTTATTAAAATTTTTTATTTGTGTTTCAATTTTAGCTTATTTTGTTTTGAAATAAAATTTAAAAATAAAATTAATTTACATAAACCTCAAAAAAAAAACATAATCAAGGGTGTCCTGGAAATCTTTAGAGATTTTCGTATAAACGATTGCACTTCGAACTTAACTTGGACTACTTTATTTGTGAAGTGAAAAGAATAAGACCGGCTACTAGATCATATGGAAGGGAAATCTCCTGTGCTTTGAGCAGGCGGTTTCAAATCTCTCAGCTTTCGTCATCTAATCTAGTAGCCTGGCATATTTGTGCCCTTTTACATATAAAGTCAAACAGCTATAATATGAAATGCTGACGTTTACCCGAAAACCTCTAGAGATTTCTGGGACACACCCGATTAAAACATACTATGGGCTCTGTTCCGAATTCCGATTCGATTTTCGTGTAAACGTTTATATTTCGAATTCAATTTGTATAAATTTAAATTTTAGTGATAAGTAAATCTGTGGTTACTAGATTCCGTCGTCCTTTAATCTCGAATTGAATTCACCTTGGATCGAGCAGTCGGTTTCAGTTGCTCAAACAATTCCGAGTTTTGTTATATCTGATCTAGTAACCGTTACTGTATTTGTCACCTTCTAATAAACGTGATTGAATCCGACTGCAAAATTCGAACGTTTACACGAAAATCGACTCGAATTCGGAACAGGCCCGAATATATCGCTGCCATCTCAGATTTTAAAGTTAATCCAGTAAATCAAATACAGATTTTAGTCGATTTTAGTTTTAGTTGTGCGTGGATAGAACACACAAAAAAGAATCAAACACCGCAAAAACAGAGACCAGGAAACACAAAACAAGCTCACTTTATGCTCTGGGAAATAACATACATTCCGGCAGCTAAACTTTGTCGTTTTAAAATCTTAAAAGATTGGCCAATTTTATCAAACAAGTCCCATTGGGGGAATCAGGGGGGACTATAACTTTTACTTTAGCTGAAATTATATCACATGAACAATGGCACACAAAAAAATAGTACTGACAAAACAAGAGTCGTTAGGGATAACAATGAAACAGTTCTGTATAAGCAACCAGCTCTTTTTAGTGGTACAATGCATAAGTTGTCTACAGTTGTGAACAAACACAATTTTTTCGGACCTAGAGCCAGCTAAACGCACTAATTAATAAAACATAAAATTTATAAAAAAAAATTCAACAAATTAAAAACATTTAGTTTATTAAACAATAAAGTAAGTACCTTTCTTTTTTACTTTTCATTTTAATTTTCTTTAATTAAAGCTTGAATTAATATTGATTTAAATTTCACTAAATCTCAAAAAGTTCCCACAGTAGAAACAAATATATTTCATGCTCTCTCTTCTGAAGTCATTCTTATAGAGTACGGTTGCAATGAAACAAAATCAACTATACAATTTAAAAGCTCATTCTTTTGCGAGATAGAGACAACACGTTTGAAGCCGAAATTCTTACTTTACAAAATTGGACAAATTTTCATTTGAGTATTTGAAAAGCGCAGGCTGTACATTGAAAGGTATACAATGTTGGAAAATTTCTAAATTTTACATTCATTGCAGATTATTATAAAGATTTTTACAGCAAGAGTACATGGGTAAATAAAGCAGATGTGGTCAAAAAAAAATCGAGAAATTTCAAAAAATTCTCATTTGAGTTTAGATTGTTATAAAGACGGGTAAACCGGCGGGTAAATAGGAGAAGTAGATCAACTGGTCAAGAAAATAGTGAAAGTGATTTGGTTTTTAATTGCTTTGTGCCCAGAAAATGTAAGGTAAGTAAGTTTATACGAATTGGTTCGCGAAATCAGCCTCTAAGCTGATTTCAATTGCATTTCGTTTTAGTGTGACCCTTCTCTTAGAAGAAAATTGTGGCGCGCGCTTGTTGTTTGTTTGTATTTTGCAGAGATTTAAATATATAGTACGTTGAAAGTTATTTTGCCTTTCGTATTTTAGTAATTTATTGCATTTTAAACTGCATTGAAAAAAATGCCTTCGGCCTA